>JBAIZL010000006.1:22497427-22832427 GCA_036971475.1 Prosapia bicincta | reverse complement strand
CTATGTCCTCCCGGCATATAGTTATCCCATCCTAAATGGTTCGACTTCCCGTCCCTTCGATCCGCCATTCCGCAGCTCTTGTCAATGTAGGCTCGCCGCGTTGGCGTGATTGGCGTAAGTAACGTCCGAACTTAAATGGTGCGGTAGTCGTTGCTTTCAAGGGCGAAGGAAAGTGACCTGCCCGTGGAAGACAAACTGCGGGTCAGGATTAGGTTGCGCAACAGTGCCAGGAGCCACCTATACCGCGTCTTTCGGCCCCCTACCGTTTGCTCTCACTGATTGTTCCAATTATTTCCAATAGTTACAAGCGGCCCGTGGGAGGTCCCTTTCCAACAGATAAAACGAGATATTACATTTAATTATAAAGCAGCAGAACCTACTCTGGCTACTGCTGACGCTGTTTGGGGTCGCATAGTATCGCTGGCTACAGGCTTCTATTCCTACACTATATTTGCATGCATACTGTTGTTTAAGCGGACAGATATATCTTATTTTATTGTATAGGCTTAACTAGTTGAACAATTTTTTAAAATACCCAGACGGCAGAAATGGTAACAACTCTTCTATACAAAAAGAACGACTCAAATAAGCATTGAAAACCATAGCAGAAGCAAACACAGTCTTCACGTATATACTGATGGGTTATCCGCTCCGGGAACTGGCAAATTAGCGCTGCTTACTTCCACCATCCGTTCTCTCGTCACTACCTTCTACAAGGTAACTGAGTGACTGTAACGATGGAATAGGTATAATCGCTACTGCGATCAGTTTAAAAAATTAATCTACCAAGAAGTAAACCATGTTTCTGGACGACTTCTTTTCTGCTAACCGATTTCTGTTACAGTATCCAAAGGAACAATTGCTTGAAGCCTTGTTTAAAAAACTCGTATATAAAAAAATCAATTTTCAAACCAGGTTATTAATATTAGAGGGGATGTAAATCCCGAATAGAGTTAGTCATAATCTGTTGGATCACAAACTGACTTGTCGTTGTACCCTCTCCAGGCACAACATATAACGAAGATGAGGCACGACTATGTGGCTTCTCAACTTCATTCGCCAGCGTATGAATAATCTTTAAAAAGGGAAAAGCTTGTGAAACACGATGGAAGTAGTAGACAAAGGGCTCCTGATACTTGCCACCTATTCCTTCAACCAAAGTGATATCCTAATGGGGAGAATCTACAGGACTTGTGGACCCAGGCTTCCACTAATCTCAAACCCGTGATCCCAACCAGATACGGGGTGGGGTACTGTGGTACCAGAGGCCATATTGTAAGGTCTACGGCCCGCTTTATGTACGTAACGATACTCCATCCAGACACTACGGCTTTTCCAGAAGTACCCGGGACCATTAGAGCCTTCCGAACGACCAGGTTTCTTCTGTATTAAAGCTCAGTCACCGGAACATGTTACTTTGCCCGCCAGGGGCTACGAGAAGCTTAAGTTAGGCTTTGTGCAAACGCCCGCTTGCCTGCAAAACATCAACGCCTACAGGTCTGTTGTAAGAGAGAATATGACGCAGAACGTTCGGATGCTGTTAAACTGTCTAGATGGAAATAGGGCAAGCTGATGTTGTCAACAACTGTTTTATATATGTTGAAAGTAAAATGATATAGAATGGTAAACACTAATTAGGGGCAAAGTGGGTATAATTAGACAAATATAGCGCAACTGTGGGATTACGTTACTGTGCCGTGAGGTAAATATTATTAATGAATGTTAAACCTTAAACAAATTAAGAATCGCTTTGTCAAATTGATTGTTTTTGGAAAATTAAGATTTAATTAAAAGCCTGATCTATTTTTAAAAATAAATTTTGCAACACTTGCAGTTTTCGCTCTTTTACGCAACCACTAACTCCTCCGTATGCGCGAGGTAAAAACATGTAATTCAACCTCCTTAATCGATTCGACGAGCTATCGTGTCAGGATTCGGTGAAAATAATTGTTTTTATAAAAATGGCATTTTGCCCCCTTTGGGCTCGGTGCCATGTAATCTTGAACGTGATACCGGCCGTGCTTGATTATAATGATTTGGCCGGGCCAAAATGGTTCAAAGTGTTTGGACGACGCGTTATTTAATAAAGCACGGTGGATGGCTCGCCGTTAAACAGCATATGGAATATTTGGTCCGACCAGCTGGTCAACATTCGCTAATACTTAAACACTATTATATACCATTACATGGTTTGCGTTATAATTTGTTTTTCCGTTTATAATTTATCTGAAATAACTTAATATGTATTTATTTATACACACAAGTATTTTATATAACAAATATATTTGATAACAGGTCATGACTTGTAAATACGGCCTAAACTACTGTATACTGAAATTTACTAATTTACGTAAAACACGATTTTTTTCAACTTCGTTAATGTGGAAATAAATTAACGGGAAAAGGTTGACTCGAAAAAGACTTTAATGCTGACCTGTTACATATGTTGACGTCGAAGTAAATTTACATACGGGAATTAGGTGACTCGAGAGAGACTTTAATATTAGTCCTTTACATAGTTTAAAGTCAAATTAAATTGATATACGGGAAATAGGTACATTCGAGAGAGACTTTAATGCCGATCTATTTTGAAATTGCCAAACTGAAAGAAATGTGACACCGATAGCAACAGCATAAGCTTAAGATGCTGAATAGATTTAATTAATCTTCATTGGCCACCGACGGGTAAACTGTAATAAGAATGTCACAATGGATAGCAGATGATTTTGTTGCGCAAGCTTATAATTGGTGGCTTACAAGTGATTTTCTCTAACACAAACATATGGTTCTTGCTGGGTCAAGTCCCTTTTCGCTGATCAAGCTCCATCTGAAACCATGCCTTACAGTGTCTTTTTGATCTGTATAAGACAAGTAACGTGTATTCTGTATTAGCTAGTTATTATAAGTACTTAAAATAAAAGGTTTTTACATTTTTCTAAATATAATACCATAATAAATGATTCACTCTAATTTAACATCCGATTGTCTTTCTTCCTCTCTCTCTCTCTCTCTCTCTCTCTCTCTCTCTCTCTCTCTCTCTCTCTCTCTCTCTCTCTTCTACCTACCTCCCTCCCTCCCTCCCTCTCCTTAACTCCATATCTCCCTCTATCTATATGTCTCTTTCCGTTTGTCTGCCTCTGACTTTCTTTGCGACGGTTTTACTCTCTGTCTCTCGATATCTCTATCTATATGTATGTATTTAGTTTATTTAGTATTATGATGTGTTCGATTGTGAATGGTAGGTTGGTGTATTACAAGAACACACACACACACACACTCTCTCTCTCTCTCTCTCTCTCTCTCTCAACGATTGTAGAGTGTATGACAATGCAGAAGATGGGGTGCACGATCAGGACGGTTTTAGCGTGACGCAACTGGAATGTTTTCCGCGTACAATGTTTCAGTTCTTTCACGCCAAAAGGATTATCCACTTCAATAAATATGTAAACTTTTTTGTTTATAAATCTAATAAATATTAGAATTTATTCATTGCCTAACCAGGGGAGAAATTTGCATTTCTGGGTAGTTGCTTATCACTTCTACCTGTTTTATATTATTTTCTACAAAGTAAATCAATATTTTGTTGTAGATCTGTCACGATTTTGTAATAGTGAATTTTTAGTCTTTCTGAACTGAATGATGGGAGATTTTTATGAAGTTTGAAGTTAAATTTCCTTAAGATATAGCTCTTTTATTGTAATATTTTCAAAAGAAGAATTAAAGTCAGGGTACATATTAGTTTTTATGGGATGTTGTTTCATATTTTGTAATATTAATATATTTATTTTGCTCTTTAATAAGAAATAATAAGTAAGAAATTTTGTTTAAATTATTTCTTTTTTATTTTAATATTTTGCTTAAATATGGCATGAGTGTTTGCGATTGTTTGACTATGTTGTATCTTTTTCTTTAGCTACTCTTTTATTCTTAACTTATTCTTAAAATTTAAAACAAACAAAAAATGTATAGCAATGCTAAAACACCACTTTTCAGTCTTTTGTTTTTTTACTGTCACTAATATTTTTCTCCCTTCTTCCTTTTTTTTAATTTTCTTACATACATCTTTTACCACCAGTAGTTTTTTGCACTCAATTATATTTCCGTCTTATACTGACAACCCACAACTTTCCCAACACTGGCGGTTATTTTGGCAATTGTTACTTTGAAACGTGCATTCTTTCTGTTATTTAGAATATTATTTAATTAATTTGTATCTCTATTTTATTTACTGTTTCAAAATAGAGTACAGTCAACTCTCTATAGTCCGGCCCTTCGCCTATCCTGCACCTCCGGTAATCCGGCGTTTTACTGCATGTCGATGACAGTGACCGAGTGTCCTTCACGAAGTGAGCTGCAGTGATACACAAACTATTTCGAGCCGTATGTTGTTGCAGTAATTAGTGCAGTGAATGCTGGAGTGAAAATGAACAAAGTCGTTTCAGTGTAAATGGAATCATATTAAAATTTTTGTTTTTACCGTTAAAGATATAGTAACGTTCTATTTTAAAGTACAGAACAGTATATTCATTCTCGTTTTGTCATTTTAAATACAGTAATGGATTATTTTGCTATGTTTTCTTTAGGCAATGCACATAAATATTGTTCAATATATATTTTCGTTTTTCATGAGGCTTCCAGTATTCCGGCGAATTCGCTAATCCGGCAAAATTCAGCCTTATATCTGCCGCATTACTGAGGGTTTACTGATATATGTTCTTGTAGATCTCGTACTTTCCGATCCTGGACCTAATCCACCATACAAGTTACTCAATATATTTGTAAATTGGAGGTCGTTTATCGAGCCCGAATGAACTATCTTGCCTTATTGAAGTATAAAATACTGTGGTTGGACAAATTATGGTATAGCTGACCATTGGTAAATACAAGTTTCGGTATGAAGAACATTTATATCAATCGTCTCTATACATTTTTTTCAGAAAAAATTATTTTTGCTTACACAAGGATTTGACTTTTTCTTTCTTTACCAGCGTTCAGGTTTTTGTGTATTTTTAGAAAACAATGTTTCTTATGTGTATGCAAAGAAAACAGAAGCAATGGTTTCATTGTGACGTCAGAGCATGATTGAACTCTTGATCTGTTTTGTCCGTCAGGTATTGAGCTGCATGCGACGTTGCAACACTGGAAATATGACGGATGATTCACGACAAACTAACCTACGAACAGCCGACATACTTTCTACTCAGTGGTGCTTTTTCGTGTCGTCGTATTTCTAAAGTAAATATTGCGAGCGTTTCTATCACAATAAGTTAATTAAATTTAAAAAAAATAGGTTCTGGATCTCGGAGGAGTGCGACAGAGGTGAAAATGTTTATAGCCACGTTTCTTTTTCAACTGAACAAAACATTTAATATTGCATAACGAGAAATTACCTAAACATTTGTTATAATATAAAAGTACAGATGTTTTACATTTAACATCAAAATTTGGACTACAAATAACAATTTAGAGCTAATAGTTTTGGAAAATTTTCAACGAGCGTTTTTCGTTCAATTTGTATATCTTACTATTTTATTATTTAAAGAAAACATGTATTAAATGTTCACTGAGTACAATTTTTATAAAATAAATCCAGTAGAAATAAGTCCTAAAAAGTATCAAACGCGCCAAAGAATGTTTCCATTTTAAAAATTGGATTAAAGAGACATACCTTATTATTATCGTTATATTGAATTATTTGTATTGAGATTTATCAAAATTTAAATATATTAATTTATTTTATAACTGAGTAAAACTATTTAATAATAACCTTTTTCCTTAAGAATGTTCCGTAATTAATGTAACATAACCTTCGAGATAATACAGTTGTTCTACAACATAACCTTTAACATTAATACGCTTTTATATGAAATCATATGTTTTCATTTAATTCAGTTTGAGGTAACTCATAGCGTAATCTGACGGAAACTATACAGACGCGAAATTGTAGGTTTATGACCATCCAATAAGTTTTTGTGGTCGTCGCTATAAAAGTTTTCACTTTAAAAAATCAGTAAAACATTATTGAATGGCCGAGGGTATCTAAGTGACACTTGTGGAGTTGATACGAAGGGACTACAGGTTGTGTGTTGCATGTGCGACAGTATAAAGGTCTCCATTTGCACGAATCTGCTGCACCTTATAACCTACTAACTATCAAAATATTAGTCAGGTATTTGTATAAAATATAAGTACGTTCGACAATCGATAATTTAGTCTCCATACGTTCTGCAATGCCGTGTACAGTTTCACTTATAACATATGAAATAACGATTAATGATATCCGATATACCGAAACGTCCATTGTTTCTGCGGTGAACGTATTTCATCATTGTTAGTTGCTGAATATTATTTCATTTGTTCAACAAACAAATTTCTTGTTCTAGTAACAGATGTGCTATAACGGTGTAAAGATGACCGATGTACCGAAACGTGTTTGCAAAACAGTGTAAGCTACATATTTAGATGTTGTATGTTGTCAAAAATTAGTTTTATTTGTTAAAAGTTATTAAAAATGAATCTTCTAAAAAATTAATAGATTTGTAACTAAACCACAGTTTTATATTAACAACAAAATTATAAGGTGTACATAACCGTCAAACACAATTTATATAGGCCTAATTGTATTTTTTAAAGCTCTAATTTTAACATAATACTGTATTATATAAGAAAGTGATTGCATGAAGTAATATGAATGTTAGGCTCGACTGCGCCACCTGCGTAAAATCTACAGAAATTATCGATGGCAATTAAATTCTTAGGGCGAACACTAACGTTATTTACAGCAATAAAAGCAGAACTAACACGATAGGAATCTGAAAATATTACAAGGTAAATGCGGTTCTTTTCTTAAGCACTAGTTTACTCGTATTTGACGTCAGTACATTATGATATTCTTTTACATGTTTTTTTCAGAGTTAATTTTGATCTGTTGTGAAAATTTCTTTTCTAAACAATCAGTTTCCCCAATGCTTTAATATTATTCATACTGGGTATTCATATAAGCCTATATAATCCTATATTAAGCCTATATTAATCCTATATTAAGCCTATATCATCCTATATTAAACATATATATATTCCTATATTAAGCCTATATAATCCTATATTAAGCCTATATAATCCTATATTAAGCCTATATAATCCTATATTAAGCCTATATAATCCTATATTAAGCCTATATAATCCTATATTAAGCCTATATAATCCTATATTAACCCTATATAATCCTATATTAAGCCTATATAATCCTATATTAATCCTATATATAACTCTGTACTGTATATATTAATACATTTATATTGGTACCATTTGAAACCGTCACCTGTGTAATTTCTATGACATAATCTCATTCAGTTTATGAAAATCACTGCTTTTGCTAAAACTACTTGTATTTTGAGTAATATTCATTCGTCGCTCTAATTCGCACATTTATCTGTCTCAAGTTTTACAATATTAGTCCTAAAATATTTTTACATTAAAATAGTATTATCATTTTAATTTATCAAGATTAAACCTAAAAAAAGTAAAAAAATACGAATGTAATATTATAATATCTACCAAGCTTCAAATTTTTAATTTTCTAGCTGTATCTTAGTCGATTCCCTTCTAGTAACACATCCAGTGCCTATGTACTTATTTTTTTCATTTCCTACTCGGTCTTCCTTTTTTACCTTTTTGTTTCATTCCAGTCTCTCTCCAGTTTTATTGTTGTTCACTTGACGGCTTTTCCTTCCTTTATATTCGCCAGATTTACGTTTTCTATTACATCCGTACCATTGAAACGAACCGGTTTCAACTAATTTTTTGAATAGAATTTGTATCAGTAAAATTTTCAATATCTAATAAGTTTGTATGGAGTACATTATTTTATTATCAAATACAATCTATTCAAACCTCTTCCTAAGTAGGGCCTACATTCTTTAAATAGAGTGTTTACCTGTCGGCCATTTTATTATTATTTTGTATTGTGTCTGTTGTTTTACCGATTAATACAGATTATCAGCCAAATAACTACTTCCATTTCAAATCGTTTATTTCGACGACTTAACTGTCAGTAGAAATCTTTGAGGATTTGGACGTCCTTAGTTTTGTTCAAGAAGGACAATACGATAGTGCGATCCTGCATTGGCCGGTTTCATCACGGCATGAGTGTGGCAAGATGCTAGGCTAGTCATGGCTGCAGAGTTGCGCAAATTTGGCCTCATATACTCTGCAGAGATAACATCAGCAGCGTGAACAATGAATGGACGACCTCTGATCTATATTGGATGCCTCTAGCTTTCCTTTGCGGCCAGTAGTAAAGCAGCACAATAAATAGCGGGCCTGTCGAAGTGCGAGTGTGTGTGTGTGTGTGTGTGTCTGTGCGCGTTATTAAAGCGTGACTCGCCACTGTTGACCCCCGCCCGCGCTCCTTGCGAAACTCGCCTAACATTATTGCCTCACCATCTTCCTCGATTCCTATAATTACATTTTACATTATATAATTTGCGATATTGTTGCGGTAATATTTCAAAATAAATTACAGAGAAATTGAAACTCTAATCTTAATAAGAACAGCGAGTTATCGGTCAAGAATGCTGTTGCTTCTGGGTTAGTTTAGTTTGGATGTTTAAATTTATAGTTTTATACTAACCTCACAAAAACAAGCTCCCGTCAACGATGTGGAAACTGGAAGCCGGAGTAGAGAAAGACGCTCCTCATGGAGATTTTAAAGTTAGACATAACTAATAGATGAAGGGTCACTGTATTTCGTAAGTTACAAACTATTGAGGAATATTGTTTTAGAAATTCACCATTTAATGGGTGTAGCAAGCTTTTATATTGTCTGGAACGGGTATAGAGCTACAATTTTGAAAGTAATGTAATTAACCAAAGAAAAACAACAGAGTTAATAAACAAATTATTAGTGAAAATAGGAGAAGAAGTGAAAAATTAAAATATATGGGACTGTTTAGAAAATAATTAATGGACTATTACTGTATGTATTAGGGGGCGAAAATACAAATAGACTTCTTAAACGAAAATTTTCGAAAAAAATACGTTTGGTGAATGATTTAAATATAAATTGAGAAAATACTTAACGATATGTGGTGAACACACAAAGAGAAGTCATTAGTTGATTAAAGTGGATGAATAACTATTACCTTGATAAAGAAGATGGAAAAATAACGGACAACTGTTGAAGAAGATGAATAACGGACAGCTGCTGATGAAGATGAATAACGGACAACTGTTGAAGAAGATGAATAAGGGACAACTGTTGAAGAAGATGAATAACGGACAACTGTTGAAGAAGATGAATAACGGACAACTGTTGAAGAAGATGAATAACGGAAAACTGTTGAAGAAGATGAATAACGGACAACTGTTGAAGAAGATGAATAACGGACAACTGTCGAAGAAGATGAATAACGGATAACTGTTGAAGAAGATGAATAACGGACAACTGTTGAAGAAGATGAATAACGGACAACTGTTAAAAAAGATGAATAACGGACAACTGTTGAAGAAGATGAATAACGGAAAACTGTTGAAGAAGACGAATAACGGACACCTGTTTAAGAAGATGGATAACGAACACCTGTTTAAGAAGATGGATAACGACAACTGTTGAAGAAGATGAATAACGGACAACTGTTGAAGAAGATGAATAATGACAATTGTTGAAGAACATGATAAACAAGCAACCTGTTGATGAAGATGAATGAACAATTCTTGGAAAAGGTGACTCTTTGAATACATCGAAGAACCGCGATGCCAGTTCTCTGGAGCAGAGTACCTCTTCTTTGAAGGTTCTTTAAATATAATGAAGGATGTATGTAGGTCAACAAATAACCTTGTCTTCTTGTCTAAATTCCAAAATAGAGGTAACTAAAGTTATTGTATGTAATGTGGATGTAAAAGAAGTTAATGCTTTTTCAACGTTAAAGTTCAAATACTATTTTAAAAATTTAATGGTTTACATTTCGCGGCAAAAACTTATTTCTCAAATCTCATTGAAAATCGCCTGGTTTACATACAGTATGTACAGGGTATCAACCTCAGTGGACAACGTCCGGAACAGAAGAATTGCTGCTGGTGGCAGAAACCCACACTGGCCATGTGGGAGGACGACAGTGGGCCGCGAACACCCCGCAACAGTGGCGGGGCCCGAGGATAGATCCGAGTGATTTATTCAAGAGTCGCTCGGACGCACGACCCGGTATTAATTGGCCGCTCTAAAACATCCGTGGAACAATGGGAGCAGACTACAGTCGTGGCTTTACGTATTAGTGTGTTATTACTCGGACGGAACAAACAATGGTCGCGCTCTTCTAATGAGGGCCGCCTTACGAAACCGATCCACTTATTACGGGTTGCATAAAAATTATTTAATAAGATTTTGAAAAAATAGAATACCGCACGTGATTGTCGGGTTGCATAACCGCGAAGAAAGTCAAGGTTTTGGGGTTTTTGTATTTAGGCCAAAGCCTATTACGGCAAGATATGGTCGGGTTGTTGGGTGCACTGATTGGTGCTTCTCGCGGTTTGGTCTGGACGCAAAAGTGCGTTTAGGAGTGACGTTGACTAACGGCGGCGCATGAGTGTGATGAAATCTGTATTGTTTGGTCTCAACAAGATTATATAAAACTTTGAAAAATGTGCTTCTCAGATTCATTTCAGCAACCTAATTGGCTTCGGGAATTTCTTATGAAAAATCAAGATTATCAACCTTAGCTTGGACACCATATATTTATTTTGAATTCGAAAAATATCGTTTTATTGGTTTTCGTTTATGAATTATTTACCTGGGGATGCTATGGAAGCTATGCAATATTTACACCGTGTCTTCCTTCAGGTAGAGGGCAGGCCAGCTAATCGACCCTTCCCTGTAATACAGAACGTATGGTTTAGTGCCCCAACCTAATCCTATAAATAAGCACCATTTGAGGCGATATTCAAAACGGACGCAAAAATTTTTCACAATGTTAGGCTAGTGATAAATGTGAAAAATCGTACAAAGAAGAAAAAAGATGGCGAGAAAGAAGAAAATTTACTTTGGAAAGCGATCTTTCGACTCACCTCTTACGTCAAAGAAATAAAATATAGTAGCAAAATGTGATAAATCTATAGTCCACGCCCCCACGAATCAAACTCCAAACTCGCGTTTCCCGCCCGGGGGGCTAGCGTCAGACCCGGGATGGGGAACTCGTATCACCAGGCTGTAAGAGCCGAAAGCCTCACCGTAAGGTCAGCACTGGTGACCAGCCCACCCCTGAGGCGAGAAGACACTCCGACCAGACAATATGTTTTCGACCGCTTTTCCAGATATTCAGTACCAGTAGAACTTCCGAACCTACCGAGGCCTGGCTTTCCGTACCTTCAGAATCCCACCTGATTAGTTCGGTTCAGGGTGCAATCCAACCTTATTACAATAGTAGCTTATAATTATTGTAGCTAAGCTAAAAAAAACTAAAATAGCACAACTAAAACATTTAAATTGATGCTTATAAAATTATCTTGATCACGCCCAAATAACGAAAATTTAGTTTTGTCATTTAGTCGATCTAAAGCCTGGATTAAGTGTAATGGAAGTTAGTCTATTTTGAAGTAGGCTTTATAATCGAGGACGTATAACTAAATACGGCAGTGGGTAGTTTATGACTTGTTGGGTGCTTTTAACATTGTACAGTGTGGATCCGTTTGGCTTCTTTTGTTGAAATACTTAGAGACTTTAATGTGTGAGCATAAAATAATCACAGCCCTCGATTCTGTGACAAACTTTACAAAAGCACCTGTTGCTGTCTTCTATTGAAAAACAGTATTTACGTCATCGGCTGCATTGTAAGGTAAACGCTGCCGTAAATTCAAAGCATTAAAACTAATGTCACATGACGGGCCACAACACGCGGCCTATAATTACCAGCATCGCGGTATTACAATAAAACCAAGAAGCGATCAAATAAAGTTGTAAACGCCCTCTTCGGTATTTTAATGCAAGACACGGTTGCCAAAGTTAAATTGGTCAGTAAATGTAAATGTATTGGCGTCGCTTGGCTTTTCCCCAACAATCTGGTTCAGCTGGTACTACAGTAAATAAGAGAACCTTAGATTTCTGTTGGCAACATTGATGCAGACTTCTGGCCTTTGTCAATGAGCTCGTTCTAGAGTTGCATAATTGACTTTACTGTGGATTTCATTTACTGTTCGTCGTGTCAATGCTTATTCACTTTTTTGCAAGCAAGCATTTAACTTTATCAGAAAGAATTCAGCTGCTCATACATCTGGACCTTCCATTCAGTCTTTGTTTATTCAGATATTCGGAAGTGTATATTCACATGTGTTCATCCACGGCTTTATGTGTCTATCCAGTAGGTAGGATTTTCCACCTGTCATACATAAAAGTTTTTCTAAGTAATAAATATTTTATGTTACATTTGGTCCTTTTATTCAGTCTTTGTTTATTCAGACATTCGGAACTATATATTCACATGTGTCGATCCACTTTCAAGTTTCTATCCACTAGGTATGATTTTCCACCTGCCATACATGAAGACCTTTAGTTTTCTTAAAGATAAATGTTTATATCTGTGTTATCGGAATTTCAAGTGCATTGAGAAGTATTCGTGTACTATGAAAAATGTGAAGGAATATCACAAAGTAAAATGGCTAGATTTCTGGTGAACTGAAATATGTAAGCACTCATGGCTAGTGAATCTAATGAATCCTAGGTGTTTCATTAAGAGTAACTCGCCCCTTTAATCCGGATCCTCTGTCAGAGATCCATTTTCCAGCTTTACCTCCACAGTAATACTGATTTGGGTGATAGCATATTATAAATATGAATTATTTGTTTCTACCAATTTAACACGGGATAGATACGAAGCATTGTCTTACTCATCGTTTAAATCTTTCAATGAAATTAACTTTTTATTAATTTTCACTAAATTACTTTTCTGTTGCTTTGATTACTTTTATTGTATTATTCTTCATGCGTTTTCCTTCAGTATACAATTTTCCTGGTAGTTGTAGCAAAATTGATGTTTCTAAATGACTTCAATGCTTTATTGCATCTTCCAACCTGTCGATGTTTCTGCATCACCTAACCTCATAATAATAGTAACATCACTAAACGTACTAGTACGTAAATACTTGCATATAGTAGGACTTATTTTCCTTTAAAGAGTATCGGGAAATGTAACAGTTGTCTTCATTTAGACAAAAAGTAGGTCTAATTGTTACTGTATACAGTATTACTACATATTGAAATGTGTAAACGTAAAATATTTACTCAAGTTGAACATGGTATAAATAATATTATAATATCGCCCTTTATTATTATACATATATACTTAGAGCCTATATTATATAATAACATACAGTAAAAGTAAATATTATACAGGGTCAGTGGCTCTATACATTCTAGGGTATAAACGATGAGATCCTATAAAATCTTCATAGCCTTTGTGGTATAGGATTCTTGACAATATGGAATATTTAATTAACTCACTCGACCATTGTAATTGGTGACATTGGCAGTGTAAGCTGTTAAATTGTGTAACTGGTGACATAGCTAGTTGAAGCCTTGGAAGTGTGTAACTGGTGACATAGCCAGTTAAAGCTATGGCAGTGTGTAACTGGTGACATAGCCAGTTAAAGCTACGGAAGTGTGTAACTGGTGACATAGCCAGTTAAAGCTATGGAAGTGTGTAACAGGTGACATAGCCAGTTAAAGCTATGGAAGTGTGTAACTGGTGACATAGCCAGTTAAAGCTATGGAAGTGTGTAACTAGTGACATAGCCAGTTAAAGCTATGGAAGTGTGTAACTGGTGACAGCCATTTAAAGCTATGGAAGTGTGTAACTGGGGACATATCCAGTTAAAGCTATTGAAGTATGTTACTGATGACATAACCAGCTAAAGCTATTGAAGTGTGTAACTGGGGACATAGCCAGTTAAAGCTATTGAAGTGTGTTACTGATGACATAACCAGTTAAAGCTATGGCAGTGTGTAACTGGTGACATAGCCAGTTAAAGCTATTGAAGTGTGTAACTGGTGACATAGCCAGTTAAAGCTATGGAAGTGTGTAACTGGTGACATAGCCAGTTAAAGCTACGGAAGTGTGTAACTGGTGACATAGCCAGTTAAAGCTATGGAAGTGTGTAACAGGTGACATAGCCAGTTAAAGCTATGGAAGTGTGTAACTGGTGACATAGCCAGTTAAAGCTATGGAAGTGTGTAACTAGTGACATAGCCAGTTAAAGCTATGGAAGTGTGTAACTGGTGACAGCCATTTAAAGCTATGGAAGTGTGTAACTGGGGACATATCCAGTTAAAGCTATTGAAGTATGTTACTGATGACATAACCAGCTAAAGCTATTGAAGTGTGTAACTGGGGACATAGCCAGTTAAAGCTATTGAAGTGTGTTACTGATGACATAACCAGTTAAAGCTATGGCAGTGTGTAACTGGTGACATAGCCAGTTAAAGCTATTGAAGTGTGTAACTGGTGACATAGCCAGTTAAAGCTATGGAAGTGTGTAACTGGTGACATAGCCAGTTAAAGCTATGGAAGTGTGTAACTGGTGACATAGCCAGTTAAAGCTATGGAAGTGTGTAACTGGTGACATAGCTAGTTGAAGCTATGGAAGTGTGTAACTGGTGACAGACATTTAAAGCTATGGAAGTGTGTAACTGGGGACATAGCCATTTAAAGCTATTGAAGTGTGTTACTGATGACATAACCAGTTAAAGCTATTGAAGTGTGTTACTGATGACATAACCAGTTAAAGCTATGGAAGTGTGTAACTGGTGACATAACCAGCTAAAGCTATTGAAGTGTGTAACTGGGGACATAGCCAGTTAAAGCTATTGAAGTGTGTTACTGATGACATAGCCAGTTAAAGCTATGGCAGTGTGTAACTGGTGACATAGCCAGTTAAAGCTATGGAAGTGTGTAACTGGTGACATAGCCAGTTAAAGCTATGGAAGTGTGTAACTGGTGACATAGCTAGTTGAAGCTATGGAAGTGTGTAACTGGTGACAGACATTTAAAGCTATGGAAGTGTGTAACTGGGGACATAGCCATTTAAAGCTATTGAAGTGTGTTACTGATGACATAACCAGTTAAAGCTATTGAAGTGTGTTACTGATGACATAACCAGTTAAAGCTATTGAAGTGTGTAACTGGGGACATAGCCAGTTAAAGCTATTGAAGTGTGTTACCGATGACATAACCAGTTAAAGCTATTGAAGTGTGTAACTGGTGACATAGCCAGTTAAAGCTATTGAAGTGTGTAACTGATGACATAGCCAGTTAAAGCTATGGAAGTGTGTAACTGGCCCCTGTAGAGAACAGGTTCAATTCAGGACCGCATCGTGCATACGTAATATGCCTACTATAATTCATCTGGTGTATCCCCTCTAGGACGAGTATGCTTTCATACCCTTAGGAGACGACAGTAGTCGTGTGGGCTGACCGGAATAAATCTTCGCTACGTGTAACGGCATTATCTACTTAATATACGTTTCGTTAAACATACTTAATTTGAAATTATACTTGATTAGGACCTCCAGGCTTTAGGGAATGTTTGACATCAGTAACCGCTCCATTGACATCCGACTTTACAAGAGTAGAGACGCGGAGGAGAGCGTTTAATTGCTGCAGAGATGTAGAATGCGTAATGATATGCTAGAGGTAGCTGGATGGTTTACTACCGCGGTAGTATGCGGGCCTGGTCCCATGCACCATAACTCAGCGCTGGCCTATAATAGGCTCTTCGGTTTGAAATGTCACTGCGCATGATTTGTCGGTCTATATCGGCAGATCGCCTATCTGCAGGTGTCTGTAAGTGCGGCCAGTCGTATGCGGACTAGAGTTTTTAAAAATTAATAAAACCTTATATTATATTAATAAAATTAATTATACTCATATTGTGTATAGCTTTATAATGTACATACATGTACACGCGTGTGTGTGCGCGCGCGTGTGTGCGTGTGCGCGCGCGTGTTGGTGTGTGTGTGTGTGTGTGTGTGTGTTGTGTTGGCTATTGCAGTCTCTTCTCCAGACTACAGAAGGTCCCAATGCCACGTGTTAAGCAGTGAATCTATAAGCCTGGATACAAGCATCCCTTTACAAGAATTTATCGCTATATTTATTATGGCTAGTACCTTGCAACACGAAGGCCAGACACTACAAGAAGTAACAAGAACTTTCTAAACAGTTATTAAATCAGTTTTTACGGTCTGTCTTGAAAGAAAAAAGCAATTTAAGGGCATTTAATTTTCAGCTAGTTGGTTATGTGAAGAGAAAAATAAGTCGATAAACCATTAAATTGATATAATAACTTGAGACGAACTTATAAATAAAATGAATTTGTGTAAACATACTGAGACAAAACTTTAAGAAACTGCTGATATACTGCACCATACAATATTGTGTCCTGAGTAGGCTGCCAGTTGGCGATGTCGCTGATGATGACGCCTTCTGAAGTCGAACATATTTTGTGGATGGGTTTTTTAAATTCACTATAAGTTCAAGTTTGTCCAAGTTGTGGTATTAGATAGTAACAACTCTAATATTTCTATAGCTTTCAGAACATATGTTTCGCACTTCGATTCATTATATAACAGTTAACAAAAATGATTTTTATTACTACACTAAATTCGTATATTTTAAAAATATATTGCATTTAAATGTAAACATTTATATTGTTTATTCTATAACACTAAATAATAATCATTCAATTAACCCAGCTACTAATAACTAGGGTTGCTTTTCCTTACCTGGTGTTAAAGCTTTATTTGGTAGCTTGTCTGTAGGCTGCGTTCTGAATATAGTAACTTTAAGCGAAGTTACTCAATTATTCTACTGCTCCTATCTATGTATACGATAGGTAGGCAACGAAGGCTCAAAAAAAGGTATAGAAGGAAATCTTTGGAACACAAAGTGACTTCGTAACTAGTTATGGAGGTGAACATATCAAAAATTTCCGCCCTTAGCTTTTGAGCCGGGGGAGAGGTGTTAAGGATATATTTTTCAGTTTTCCCCTTGAATCTTTGAAATTAATTGTTTCGATTTGGCCGTTCACAAGAGACTTGAATGCGAGGGGAGGCACCAATCTCTCAGTCTCCTACCATAGTAATGAAGCTATCCTTGGAAGGGCTATAGCCTACGTGCTTGTTTGACTTAACTATATAATAAGCTATATTGCCGCGTCAATTTTTAACATATACTGATTGGGTTAAATATTGAAAAAATGAGAAATATTCTTACATCGCAGCTTGCGTTTATTTTTAAAATTTAAAAAAAATGGCCTAAATCGTTCAGAAATAATTAATGTACGTTTCCTTTTTTCTGCTGCTAGCAACGTTTTAAGTCTAATTAAGCCCTCCATACATTATTTATGTAGTTATTAAATGAATACATAATCGTTCTTTGTATAAAGCACTCAATATTATCTCGTCAAACCACCCCACATCCGTGCAACTTTGATATAAACAAAACCTATATTAAATCATTTCTTATAGTGATTCTACGTCTTTACAAGGTATCATTTGAAAGACAAAAAACTAGATTTTTTACTAAAAAACACCTAGCCGTGTAATATTATTCCGGGATTAGTTAAGATGACAACCACCTGCGAACGGAGCAGCACCTGCTACTGGCGCTAGCCATACGTTACTGGCACAAGCTGCTGGTACCCGCATCAGTGGTCCGTACGCCAGCATCTGCGCTCGCGAGGTCCGCTCGGTGACAAATGCAGCGTTTTTCGTGTAACGAAACCTATCGTTTTTAAAATTATTATGCGGTGGTAATTGTCACGTCTTTTATGATGGAGACTGTAACAGGGGTTAAGCAAAAAGTCGTCGAATTGAAAGTTATTCATCTGTTTTTTTTAATTCAGTACGGATGCTAAGTCAAAATTACATTTTGCAAGACAATTTTAACTTTTAATTTTCACTTTACAATCTTTTTTCGATTCCTTATCGAAATATCCCCCATTGAAATACTTTGCTCATTACATCTTGTATTGCGTTCTTGTCATCCAAATGACATTTCACGCGTCATCATCTTACCATCTCCATTCAGTTAAAGTCTTCCAACCATTACGGCATAACCCAGTCTGATGCTATTTGTTTCGATATGCACTTTATGCTTCTATTGTGTGCCACGTTAGTTTTACACATATTCGTCTCAACCGATGGCAACGCGTTTCCGGATGGTGGGGGTGATTAAAAACTATTCTACAACTTAAACTCAATTCACACAAAATGATTATTAAATCGTTCATTAGGGATACTGTCATTATCTGTGGCAAATCAACATTGAGGCAATTTGTGCTTACACTGGATCAAGTTAACGTAATAAAAATATAATAAGTAGGCCTACATTAACTTGAAAGCAATTTTAAACAAAATAACACTAAGCCTAAAGAAGTCATGTTATTTAAGTAAAACAATCCAGTCATGTTTTTGGAATTCATTGTTCACAATAATTATTGTTGACGCGTAGTTATTGTAACTATTTATGCTATAGACACAATAATTGTATAATGTGGACCACGTGATCGTGTACTTGTCTTTGAGAGATCGCAGTAGGTGAAACGGAAGGTAGATTGGGTCAGTAACCTATATATACTTTCCTACTAACATGACAAGGACTGTCAAAACACTGACTTGCGTGGGACGGTCTATCTATACTAATATATAAAAATCTAATGGTGTGTGTGTGTTACTCAATCACGTAAAAATTTCTTCACCCATTGAGCTAAAATTTTACATAGATATTCCTAGGGCCCCTGGTTTTCACATAGGCCTATTTTTATTTAGAAATTCCGTCAGAGCACCGCTTCGTTTGTTGTAGAAACTCCCTTAACGGTAGGTTTATAAACTATGGTTTGATATATATATTATTGGGATTTAAATCAGTAAATTAAATTCAACCAAAATATAAATACAAATTAAATCAATACAAATATTCATCAACCCCGTACGAAAGACGGGTCCTCTACTAGTATTAGATAAATTAGCTTCGGTAAGAAAAAACAACTATTCTAGAAATATGTGTAGACATATCGGATTCAGAAACTGTTGATATATCGAACATTCTCAATATGTAACATGTTTTCAGACTTGGTAGTACACGCAAGGTCAAGTACACGGTTACGTGGTCCACACTGTACGCCAAGTTTATCGATTTAATCAGTTAAAATAATGTGACACTTGAAATTGGTTGAAATTAACCATTTAGTCACAATAATTTTATTTTATATTTTAAAACGATTTCTTTGTTTTACATATTTACCATTATGAATAATCCGTGTCCACAGTTGTAGGATGGCAGTTGTGGCGAGTGGTGTCAAAATTTTAATTAGTCGAAATAAATGTTTGGAACTATTGTGACCTGAAGAGTTGTTATCTGCCCGGCTCTCGCCCTGCCCTTCCCTTACGGGCGGCAACCAAGAAGCACCCCTCATCCAGGTTGGTGGTCTGGATGGGCACTTACACCCCCGATCTGAAGGTGTTATGCGATCCGTGCCGATGTAGATTCGTGGCCCTCAGGGTAAGGAGGGTCTTTAACGGAGCCTCAGGGGCACCTGGCGCCACCCCTGAGTACTTAAGTCGCCTTACCGCCGTAAGCGGGGCTCTGCGGCGGCGGACCTTTATTTCCCTAGCTGCTCGTGAGAACACACATGGCAGAGAAAAAAATAAATTTAACTGGTCAGGGCTTAGAACCTACCGACAAATCTGTTCCTATGGAGGTGGCTTCGGCCCCCGTAGAGACAGATGGAAATCCAGCTGCGAAGGCAACAGGAAGACTGAGTGGTGCACAAAGGAGGAAAGCACTCTGGCTTTCCTACCATGAGGAAGCAAAGAAGGCGGAGGCGGAGGGCAGAGAACCACCGCCACCCCCTTTGAGGAAACACCGATCCGGGCAGCGGAAGGGTTTGACGGAGGCTGGGGCTAGAACCCGCCCTGTCGTCCCGGAAGCCAGTGGATCAGGTAGGACTTTAGTACGACAAAAAAGAGAGAGGAAAAGGAAGGAAAGGAGTACTTCTAATCCTACTCCAGAGTCGGAGGTCAAGAGGTCTAGGCCTGCTTGGTCGGGAGGGCCGTCTTTCTCGGCGATCTCCGCCAACCTTCCGAGGGTTCTTGTGACCTTTGGGGATAGTGTAGGCGTGAGGATGGAGATGGCGGCGTTCGACCACCTTAAGGGCACCGTCATGGACCGGATTCTGGACACTCCTAGTGGAGGTTTTGTTCCGCGGTTCAGAGACACTCACCTAAGGGATGGAGTCGCAGCATTTATTTGTGCTGAGGAGGAATCGGCAAAATGGCTGAGAGAAGTGGTACCGTCAGTTAAGCTCGAGGACGGGACTCAGGCAAGGCTAGTACTGCCTGATGAACTGATCAAAAGGGTGAAAGTGACGGTGCTAGTACCACCACCAAAAAGGGAGGCCACTCAGCTGGTCAAGTTCATCGGGATGCAAAACCCAGAAATTGACACTTCGAAGTGGAAGATCCTACAGTGCATTGAGCGGGGACCTGCAAGCCTCCTCTGCCTAGGATTGGATGAGGCATCGGCCAGATTATTAAAGGCAAGAGATGGGAAAGCCTTCCTGGGGACTGCAGAGGTCACTTTTAAGTGGAACTCTAAGGAACTGGAAGAGAAGGGCGAGAGAGAGAATCAGGAGAAGGCGTAGGGGTCAGTTGGAGATGGCTGACCCTCGAGCAATGATCCTGCAAATCAACTTGCATCACAGTAAAAGCGCCTCGGTGGTCCTAACCAGGTGCTTAAATGTGAGGCACACATTACCAGCGCTTGCGCTGGTGCAAGAACCGCGGCTGGTCAGGAACCGTATAAGGGGTCTGACTGCAGCTGAGCGCACCTACGCAAGTGCGGAACATGAGGGGCACAGATCATGTGTGATAGTCAGAGGACTAGAAGCCACGCTGATTCAAGAATTCTCAACTAAAGACCTTGCGGTGGTTAGAATTCGAGGTAAGAGCGAGGTAAGTGGGAGCAGGGAGTTCATCGTGGCCTCCACTTACTGCGCCCACAATAGAGAATCGCCCCCTGCAGAATTACGTAAGTTAGTTCTGTACTGCAGGGAGAGGAATATAGGAATCTTAGTGGGCTGTGATGCCAATGCTCATAATGAGGTGTGGGGCAGCACAGACACAAATGAGCGAGGTGAGGAGCTCCTAGCCTTCTTGATTGAAGAAAACCTTGTGGTTTTAAACACAGGTGCCGAGCCAACATTTGTCACTTCAAACAGAAGGGAGGTTCTAGATATCACCTTCTGTAATAGACAAATGGTAAGGTGGGTGCATGACTGGCAGGTTTCGGATGAGCCCTCCATGTCTGATCACCGGATCATCACTGCTACGATGAGGGGAGTTGTTCCCCATGTGGTGTGGTTTAGGAACCCGAGAAGGACAAACTGGGAAGGTTTTAAGTCCTCGGTGAGGAGGCGGATGTCTGACTTCCGTGGTAAATATGGTACATCAAACGAACTGGAAAATACTGAGGCCTACATCAGGACTGCAATTTCCACGTCGTTTGAGGAAAATTGCCCTCTCTCGCGGATAAACACTGGGCGTGGTAAGCTTAAGTGGAACAGCGAGTTAGAGGCAAGACGGAAAGAGACTAGAAGGCTCTTTAATAGGGCAAAGAAGAAGAAAACGGCGGAGACCTGGCAGGCATATAAAGACAGCCAGGGTCTCTATAAAAATCTTATTAAAGAGGTTAAACGTGCTTCTTGGGAAAAGTGGTGCTCAGAGACAAGCACACTGAGTGACACTGCTAGACTGTTTAAGGTGTTAGCAGGTGGACCGAGGGGAGAGCTTAAGTTTGTCAAGAAGACTGATGGTAGCTTTACTGACACCCCGGAGGAAACACTGCGTCTGATTATGAGGAACAGTTTTCCCGATATCCGACCGGTAGGGGACGGTGCTCAAAACCTCCGACTTACTGGGCTAAGGGCGGACTGGAATATTGCTGGGCAGGTGATCTCAGCGCAAAAGGTGAGAGAGGCGATTCTGTCTTTTGAGCCTTTTAAAGCGCCTGGATTAGATAACATTACTCCAGCACTACTACAAAATTGCTTGGAGGAAATAATAGGGCCACTGACAGGATTACTCAGAGGCTGTGTTGCCTTGGGTTACACGCCTGGGCAGTGGCTCAAAACGAAGGTTATCTTTATCCCCAAACCGGGGAGGAAAGGTTACACAGAGGTAAAGGACTTCAGACCTATCAGCCTCACATCTTTCTTGTTAAAGACATTGGAAAGGCTGGTGGACTACTATTTGAAGGAGGGACCTTTGAAGCAGTATCCGCTTCATCAGGACCAACACGCCTACCGAACTGGTAGGTCAGTGGAGACTGCGCTGTTGTCGGTCGTAGACTTTATTAAGGGTCAGATCAACAACAAAGGAATATGTATTGGGGCTTTTCTTGATGTAGAGGGGGCTTTTAACAGTACCTCTAGACTGGCCATCAAGAGAGCAGCTATGGATCATGGGATTTCTGATGGAATTATAAATTGGATTATGAGTTCCTTGGAAAACCGGATAAGCACTGCATCCTGGATGGGGTGCACGATAAATAGGATGGTCTCGGAGGGCTGCCCGCAGGGTGGAGTGTTATCCCCTTTGCTGTGGAGCCTTGTCGTGGACGGCCTACTAAGGACACTCAGTGGAATGGGTGTCAAGGTGGTAGGATATGCGGATGACATAGCTATCCTTGTTAGGGGACCATTTGAGGAGGTCCTCAAAGACCTGCTTCAAGAGGCACTCAAGGTAACAGAAGCATGGTGCAGGGAGAATGCACTATGCATTCAAGGAGAGAAATCTGTGGCACTCATCTTCACTAGGCGATATAAAACTAAATCGCTGGAGATGATGGAAGTTGGTAATGCTAAAATAAGCTACGTTGAGAGTGCTAAATATCTGGGAGTTATTCTGGATAGGAAGCTACTCTGGCGTGAGCATTTGGAGGATAAGTGCAAAAAAGCCATAGCTACGTTCTGGCAATGCAGAGGAGCAATAGGCACGAGATGGGGTTTGGGTCCACGTCAAATGAACTGGATTTATTCCGCCATTGTGGTGCCGAGGTTGGTCTTTGCCTCTATCGTCTGGTGGGACAGGGCACAGAAAGAAAAAAGTAAAAGAACGCTGGACCGCGCGCAGGGGCTCTTCCTTAGAGGCATAACTGCTACAAGGAGAAGCACACCATGTGCGGCCATGAGGGTTATGTTGGGTTTTCCATCCTTGAGTCTTCAAATTAGGATGGAGGCAATGAAAACTGCATACCGGCTAAGCTGTACTGGGCACTGGAAGACAAGTAGCAAACTTCATAAACAGCTATTTGGGGATTCACTGAAGGAGCTCTGGATAGAACCTCAGGATAAGATACTGTCTCTTAAAAGGGAAAAAGGAAACTACAAAATCCTTATTCCTGCAAGAGAGGCATGGGCGGAGTATAGACCCAGACATGGTGAAATCTGGTTCACCGATGGGTCCAAGATGAAGGAAGGAGTGGGAGCAGGATTTAGTGGACCGAGACACCAAGACAGATTTTGTCATCGCCTGGAGGACTACAACTCTGTCTTCCAGGGGGAGGTGCTCACGATCAAACTATGTGCTGAGGAATTAATAGGGTCTGGCAGGAGGGGCAAGACCATCTGGATTTGCTCGGACAGTCAGGCAGCTCTGAAGGCTTTAGGTAAGGCTAGTACCAGCTCTAGGTTGGTGGCTGAGACTATGGCTTCTCTAGCAGAGCTGAGTAAGTATAATTCACTCAACCTAACCTGGATTCCAGGACATTCTGGCTGGATAGGGAATGAGAGAGCTGACGCCTTAGCAAAACAAGGGTGTATAACCCAAGGACCGTTGCTGAGGGCAGTGGGCATGCCGCCTCGGGAGGGGCGCAAGAGGATCACGGCACATATAGACAGGTTGTGCAGGGAAGAATGGAATGTAACCTTGGGGTGTAACAAATCCAAGGTACTGTGAGGTTACTCAGGAGATGTGTGGGGCAAAGAACTACTCTCCTTAAGTAGACATCAACTCAGAGTTACTGTAGAGCTGGTTACAGGCCATGGGAATCTGAGGGGGTTCCAATACAAAATTGGAAAATCTAGGTCCCCTGTGTGCAAGAGATGCGACGAGGACCAAGAGGAAAGCCCAATCCACGTACTCTGTGAGTGTCCTGCTTTGGGAGCTGCAAGGAGAAAGTGGTTTGGCTGGCAGGTATGTACACCAGAGGATATCAGAAGATCTAGCATCAGGTGGGTACTTGATTTCTGCAAAGAGGTAGGTATCCACTAAGCTAGTCCTGTGGTAGGGATGGGAAGAGAGTACAAAGGCTACAGCTAAGTGCTCTACACCGATAAGGTCCCTCCAAGTTTTAGTAATAATAATAAAAAAAATATTGTGACTGTAAAAATTATCAGGATCTTTTTTTTATTAGAAGCTATTTGAAATAGTGTTTCTTAATAAGTTACGTATGATTAGCACGGGTAAAAACTGTAACATTAAAACCAAGAGAGTGGCGGCAAAAGACTTAAACAGAGAGGCGCAGGTTCAGATCTACTCTTCTATCTACTTTTGACAAGCGAAATAATTGCTGGTAGCTTGATGGTTAAATATAATATTTTGTTTCAAATTAATTACATAATAATAGAACACATAATTTTGTTTTGGAATGTTTCGGGGCACGAGAATGTTTCAGGAGTAGAGGGACCTTTCTAAAGTCTGCTTGAGGTAGGTCACCAACACTAAGCCATGATTCACCCTGATACTTATTCTGCTTTTTTCGTACATATATTTTCATATTCGTCTCAAACCAAGCAAGGCGAGTACTCTACCAGAATTGCACGAAGAAAGTGTTCCATAATTTCTCGTTAACGTTTACCTAGAATTGTACTTTTAACGCTCATAATATATTCCTCTAATTAATTGTTTTGTATTTTTCATGGTTCACAGATGATCTGTTTTTTTAAGGTATCTTCACCTGTGTGGGGTCAATTTATAATGGAAACCATAATTAGGTGCAAGAATCCCTTATGGCCAAAAGAGACGCGTTAGTCGTGGTTCTAGTTACCATGGATTACATAAAAACCAATTTACTTTTTTCTGTTTTGTTAAAATTAATTAAATTTTTTTCAATGTTTCCTTCTTTCCCTTATTTTTACGTTCTCCATTCACAAATACGTCGTTGATTGCATCTCGTGCGAGGCTTATCATACAAATCTCCGAACTCGTGGTTTATCCTATCTCATGCATTAGAACGGTATCGTCCACATTCACGCGTTCATATCTACAGTGGCGAGACCCTTGTGTCGAGTTTAGCGCGATACAGCCGAGGCGGAACTACAATAGTACTGTCTGTGCTGCGGTTAATAATACTAATTTTAGATATAATTTTTATAATAAAGTTTTCGTAAATAGTTATTTGAGTGTTTAGAAACAAGATGAACCAAATTTTTAAGTTAGTTCTCGCTAGAGTAAAAACTGTCAATACTGTATGTCGATTATATTTTACTCATAATTATACCACAGGGCGAAACCAAAGCGTTTTCATATTCAAGGAATCAAATTTGTGGCTTAATAGATTTCTACTATTCTTATTTAGGTATTTTACAAGTTTGTTATACCTATTTATAAATAGACTTGGTGGGAGAGGCGCAATGATGTGGGAGGTGGAGATGGTGATTAGGATATGATGGTGATCGGAGCTGAGGGCACTGACGGACGACACGGAGCAAGGGAGAGGGAAGTTTTTGGTGACAACACAGGCAGGTGGGCGCTGTTGTTAGGGATGTAAGTTGGTTCGGATGGACCGAGGTTAGCTATGGGTGAATCGGAAGCGGCATGTTGGGAAAGGATTTTACCGAAGGGTTTGTTGGTTTTACTGCTCCAAGCGTTGAGGTCTAGGTTCGGGCACATTTAATTTAACCTATTTTACCAAGATAGTTGTTTTGCTTTTCCTATCGTTTTCAAGAATATTTTTGACAGTGATTATTCGAAACCCATCGCCCGTATCACAATCTACAAGTGCGAAGGACGAAAAAAGCACCCCTGCAAATAAACTAATAGACACGTACGCCTGTATTTCGCTCACGCCTATGGTATTAGCAAGCCCTTGAATACTGACCTAAAAGTTCCGTTTTCAATATCCTGTCGCACAGAATTTGTCCATATTTTTTTCTAGCCTCCAGACCGATACAACCAGTACAAATGCGCTACCAATGACCAAAACCGTGAACTAATAGAGAATTAGTCGGCTGGAGCTTAATGTCCATTCACAAATTAACCAAAGGGTCACATTAACCTTGTATACCATATGAATCAAGGACCATATGGATATGAGCTCGAAAGAAAACAAGCACCCTATCAATTTGAAAACCTTCTGCGCTGTGACTAATGGCGAATTTCCGCTAAAATTGGGGATTTTTACCAATCTTCAGACAGTCACTCACACACACACACACACACACACACACACACACACACACACACACACACACACACACACACACACACGCACGCACACACTTGTATGTGTGGAAATAAGAGCTGTTATTTGCGCGCTACCTGAAATTACAATGAAGCTGCAAGGGTTTTGCTTGCACTCAAAAAACATTAAGGCGTAAATGGTGTATATTTTACATAAGGAAAGTTATCTAAATTTATTCATACACAAAATGATACCCAACCTATACAAAATAATTCTTTTATGAGATGTTTTAAATGTTGTACTAATCGGTCACATTACACTCCAACATTTCACTAGAAGCTTTCCCCTTGCATTCCTCCCACTCACAGCAGAATGTTTTAATGAAATTCAATTGAATTGTGCTCTACTCTTAGTACGGTAGGAGTATATAATCCATCCTTATAGGAATGCATTGTACCATATTGACAAGCCACCCACGCAGTCGGTATCGACCCCTCGTTACACTAGATAGGGTCATCGCTGATATCACCTCGCATTACAATACATTGGTACACTGGTAAAACTAGCGCTCCAAGCACATTCGACTATCTCTCAAATGAGCTGTGCAAATCTGCACGACCGTATTAAACTTTGCATAACAGCGTGCCATCCGTTAGGGAAAATTAATAAGCATTATCACCAAACGGTAAAGCGGTGAAAGCATTTCCTTCCGCTACATAAGTGATTTGTCGCGAAGTGAACTTCTCTCCGTAGTTTGCAGGTTTTTCTGATTTAAGTGGAAGATTTTTTTCTTTATTTAGTCGATATCTATAATTTGTCGCTGGTCACGAATAAAGATATTCGGTAAAATTCATTGAATAGCTTTCTCTAGTAAAAAAAAATTTGAAAACATTTTTCTTAATGGATTTTAGGTTACTGATCTGAAAAGGTCTCGCCGTTTATCGGTCAACATCGTTTAATCATTGTTCAGTTAAAAATGTTGAATTTATAAACTAGAGCACTTATCTTTTGACTCATAATTTAGTACAAATTTCATCTCTCATACCTTCTGCAGCTCTTCTCTTTCCGCTCGTTCAAGTCACTCGATCGTTTTATTTTTTTAAGGGAACATTCAACAGGTGGTGAGGTATACGTCTGTAAAAGGTAAACTTTTTGCTATAATTAAACAAAACTTTAAAGTCTGCTTTAGAAGGCTATGCAAGTCTTAACATACTTTCAGTGAAACTTTTTTGTGCGCGCATCTGTACTTTCAGAAAGTTCTTGTTTAGAGTATACCACCTGCGTTCAGTACTATTCCACGAATTCGACATTGTAGAGACGTTGGCATAACCTAAAAGCCATTAAAATTGAAAATTCATTTCATGAGTAAAAAATTCAAGTAATTTTAGTGGGATATTGTGAAACATAAGGCCATATATATATATATGTGTGTGTGTGTGTGTGTGTGTGTGTGTGTGTGTGTGTGTGTGTGTGTGTGTGTGTGTGTGTGTGTGTGTGTGTGTGTGTGTGTGTGTGTGTATGTGTGTGTGTGTGTATGTGTGTGTGTATGTATGTATGTGTACTTCAATGGTGTGTGTGCGCGGGCGCTTGCCTGTGCGTGCGTGTGTACGTCTAAGTACTTGCGCGCGCGCGAGTGTGTGTGTTATTGGTATATATATTTCAATAACTTGCGCGCCTGCACATACCCACCCACACACACACACACACACACACACATACACACACACACACACACACACACACACGCACGCACGCACGCACACACACACAAACACACATGCACAAGCACAACTATTTTTAACTATACTAACAACAATGGATACCATTAATAAAAGTATTAAGAATTTAAAATAAGTAAATTAAACTCATGAAACTTAAAATGCCAAAAGTGATATAATAAAAAATGGCTTCCCTCATACCCAGCACAATCTTTATACCACCACACATTGGACTTGTCACACATGATCCACTCTTCAACGGGAGGATCCTTGTATTTTTCGTTGCAACAGGGACAGAAAAAATATTTTTCGATTGCATTTTTTTGTTTTGTGTTTTCTTCAGGTTTTAGAATGCTAGACTTATATTTGCCGTGTTTTTAAAACTTTTGTCCTGAGCCATCTTTTTTATTTCTAATTGCCTTTTGAATAGTAACAAAGTAATAATCTCTGACCGTTTACCACACTTTCATAGGCGCCCTTGCCCAGGGGAAAGGGGTAGTCGCGGCCTACTCTAGCTTACCCCTTAGATAGACGACCGACCGAAGGATGTGCTTGAAATTTGGAAGAACTTAAGTTTATTTGTATGTAATATGTAATTATAAACATTTAGGCGAGAAGGACAGTTGCAGTTTTACTGTTTATATGTTATCGTTTTTATATTGAATTACATTCATCTTTAGGTTATTAATTTTTAGAGTTTTTATTATTTCATTTCATTATGTTTATATTTTCTTATAATCCTAATCGTTTTCGATATCGATTGTGATCTCTTACAGTTACTTCACATCGTAATTCCATTAACTATAATACAAAATAGTTTTGTTTGCAGAAATAAAACGACTCATTTAATCAATCAACACTAATCAATAAATTACTAGTCAATATATTAGGACTTAATCAGCAAATTACTGGCAACAATACAGTCCTTTTAGTGTGTGTGTGTGTGTGTGTGTGTGTGTGTGTGTGTGTGTGTGTGTGTGTGTGTGTGTGTGTGTGTGTGTGTGTGTGTGTGTGTGTGTGTGTGTGTGTGTGTGTGTGTGTGTGTGTGTGTGTGTGTGTGTGTGTGTGTGTGTGTGTGTGTGTGTGTGTGTGTGTGTGTGTGTGTGTGTGTGTGTGTGTGTGTGTGTGTGTGTGTGTGTGTGTGTGTGTGTGTGTGTGTGTGTGTGTGTGTGTGTGTGTGTGTGTGTGTGTGTGTGTGTGTGTGTGTGTGTGTGTGTGTGTGTGTGTGTGTGTGTGTGTGTGTGTGTGTGTGTGTGTGTGTGTGTGTGTGTGTGTGTGTGTGTGTGTGTGTGTGTGTGTGTGTGTGTGTGTGTGTGTGTGTGTGTGTGTGTGTGTGTGTGTGTGTGTGTGTGTGTGTGTGTGTGTGTGTGTGTGTGTGTGTGTGTGTGTGTGTGTGTGTGTGTGTGTGTGTGTGTGTGTGTGTGTGTGTGTGTGTGTGTGTGTGTGTGTGTGTGTGTGTGTGTGTGTGTGTGTGTGTGTGTGTGTGTGTGTGTGTGTGTGTGTGTGTGTGTGTGTGTGTGTGTGTGTGTGTGTGTGTGTGTGTGTGTGTGTGTGTGTGTGTGTGTGTGTGTGTGTGTGTGTGTGTGTGTGTGTGTGTGTGTGTGTGTGTGTGTGTGTGTGTGTGTGTGTGTGTGTGTGTGTGTGTGTGTGTGTGTGTGTGTGTGTGTGTGTGTGTGTGTGTGTGTGTGTGTGTGTGTGTGTGTGTGTGTGTGTGTGTGTGTGTGTGTGTGTGTGTGTGTGTGTGTGTGTGTGTGTGTGTGTGTGTGTGTGTGTGTGTGTGTGTGTGTGTGTGTGTGTGTGTGTGTGTGTGTGTGTGTGTGTGTGTGTGTGTGTGTGTGTGTGTGTGTGTGTGTGTGTGTGTGTGTGTGTGTGTGTGTGTGTGTGTGTGTGTGTGTGTGTGTGTGTGTGTGTGTGTGTGTGTGTGTGTGTGTGTGTGTGTGTGTGTGTGTGTGTGTGTGTGTGTGTGTGTGTGTGTGTGTGTGTGTGTGTGTGTGTGTGTGTGTGTGTGTGTGTGTGTGTGTGTGTGTGTGTGTGTGTGTGTGTGTGTGTGTGTGTGTGTGTGTGTGTGTGTGTGTGTGTGTGTGTGTGTGTGTGTGTGTGTGTGTGTGTGTGTGTGTGTGTGTGTGTGTGTGTGTGTGTGTGTGTGTGTGTGTGTGTGTGTGTGTGTGTGTGTGTGTGTGTGTGTGTGTGTGTGTGTGTGTGTGTGTGTGTGTGTGTGTGTGTGTGTGTGTGTGTGTGTGTGTGTGTGTGTGTGTGTGTGTGTGTGTGTGTGTGTGTGTGTGTGTGTGTGTGTGTGTGTGTGTGTGTGTGTGTGTGTGTGTGTGTGTGTGTGTGTGTGTGTGTGTGTGTGTGTGTGTGTGTGTGTGTGTGTGTGTGTGTGTGTGTGTGTGTGTGTGTGTGTGTGTGTGTGTGTGTGTGTGTGTGTGTGTGTGTGTGTGTGTGTGTGTGTGTGTGTGTGTGTGTGTGTGTGTGTGTGTGTGTGTGTGTGTGTGTGTGTGTGTGTGTGTGTGTGTGTGTGTGTGTGTGTGTGTGTGTGTGTGTGTGTGTGTGTGTGTGTGTGTGTGTGTACTTATATATATATATATATATATATATATATATAGAGAGAGAGAGAGAGAGAGAGAGAGAGAGACTCAGCTATTTTAAAACATGAAGAACAACCTGTTATTAAATATTTGATTGTGAATGTAAATAATAGTTTGTGTATTTTTTTTAAGAGTTGTATGGAAGACATATAGAGTTAATGGGAAGAGGTAAAATTATTATTTCAACTATTTATATATAGGCTGCAGTTAGTCAGTCTCCCAGTCTCCTCTACTGTTGTTTGTTCATTATCAAAGCCTTTTTTTCAAATACAGCCCTCATCCAAACTTTTTTATTGGTTTCTCTAGTAACCGATGCGGCTCAGCTTTGCTGCTATAACTGATAATAGCTGTAATTTCTTAGAGCTCCATATAAGCCTATTTCCAATCAGATCTGCCTCAAAAATTGTCTAGTGTTCTCTCCCCAAAGTACACAGCTTTTTTTTTTTTTTGTATATATGTCCTGCTAGTTGAGTACTCAAAGTCCCCTTCGGTCTCATCCAGAATAAAAATATTTTCATTTATAATTTTCAATAGTTTTTTTTTCAGTGCAGTATTCTACTCATTCTCCAATTCCACTATAACGAGAAACACTTCGGAATAAAGTGACATTTCTATTTTTAAAGCTTACAACCCAGACATGCTTTGTCATTACATTTTTCAAATCTTAATTTGTCTACAATTTCTGCTTCATTCGCGCGAGCTATTGGCTTACCTCCCAGAATTTCCTTGAACAACTTGAAAACACAGTAGTCATGTTCCGGATGTTCAACTTCTATATAATTTCCGATTGGTGCATTTTTCTATTCCACTTCTCGATTATTGTAGTTTCATGGCTTCAAAAGGCCACAATGTGATCGGAATCCATTATTATTTGAGGACTTTCCAAACGGAGTGAAACTCAGTGCTTCACTTCTTACATTAGTTTAACTTAAATTCAATATTAAATTGCTGATGGCAAACGCTTAGCCTTCATAAAGCATCTGGAAACTTCAAATCCATGTCTAGGGAAAACGTCACGTGAAAATACAAAACTCTAGACAACTAGGGCGTTTAAATTACCAAAATCAAACCATTGTGTCGATCACCGTACTGTAATGCACTGCCCAGAAGGATACGGCACAGAACTCTTATTTCTTTGCCTCCACATTGATGATTTGTCCATCATCAACTCTGCATCTCTGCATAGATTTACCTGAATGCTTAACCCTAATGGAACAGAAATTACACAGTTTCTACACAATAGGACAATAGCCGATGTGTTATTCCCTTATTCCTGATCTGCCGCTGACTATTATGTGCTGTACATTGCTAAACCTTTTATAACATACAAGTTTATTATAAAAGAGATATTTGCCAGATGGTGTGTTTACTGCAGTGCATACTTACTGCATGCAGCCTACTGTGTAGCTACTGCAGTGCAAGGTCTGGCTAACAAAATTTCATATTCTTTTCTTGAAACATTATATAAAGAGAACTTATTAGAAAATTCCAATTAACTTTTTTATTATTGGATTTTAAATTGAACTTGATCGAGAATAGTTTTTTTATTTGAATTCACACCAAATTTTCAAATTAACCGCATCGCATATTAGCTATATTTTGCTGTGCGAGTTGCATACTTCCCTTCCGACCAATGGCTATGGTGTCATATGTTCTAGAACGCTACAAGAAAGTAAGTTTAAATAAAAAAAACATTTTTGAAATCGTTCAAATTAAAATTAGAACATTATCACCATCAAAATGTAATGTTAAAAGAGACAATTTCTTTATTGTGGCATCTACGTAAATTACCACCGCATCAATGCGTTTTAGGAATGACGAGGGAATTAAACGAGAGCAGATTTTAGTTTGAGTCTCAGAATTTCAGCGCTATAGTAGCGTTGAAGTTTCTTTCAACGTTCGGTTTTTAAAACTATGCCAGGGAAGTCGAACCCCTTCCGTAATAACTTTCTGGCGACGGTACTGGGAGGATGTAATATAACACGGGATCAACTGATTTGTGGAATAAGGATTTGAAACTTTACGAAGCACCACCTTTCTAACGTACTGCAGCAAGACTTTATTGGTTCGGCTAGTCTTGAGTCGAGATCCAAAATACGCACACTTTGGGACTGAAATTGTTATTTTTCTGCAACCAGTTTGCTAGAAACAGGTTGTTGATTTGTTGATAAATAACAGCCCAAGAGCCTCATAAATTCAAGCCAGACTTAACCTAGCACAAGCGTTAAACCAAACCTAACCTAGTTCAAGAGTTAGACCAAGCCTAACCTAGAATAAACTGTAAACCAAACGTAACATTGCCCAAGAGTTAAACCAAAACTAACCTAGCTCAAAGGTTAAACCAAACCTAACTTAAGAAAAACGGCCTGATAAAATCAACCAAACCTAACCTAACTCAGAACCCTCATAAATTAAACCACACCTAACCCAGCAAAACATGTTGATGGCTTTTTTCTATGAAACCGGTTATTTTACTTTTGTGTCAATTTCTGTGACGTTAGGCTTATTTTTGAAAGGGATGTATAAGGTGTGTATGAGATAACTCGCATATCTGTAAAGAAGGCGATACCGAATATGATTCTACTCTTGATATAATCATCTCTAAAATACAGGGGTGCTTATTTCCGCTGTATTATTCATATATTGTAACGAAATTCATTAAGTTAAGGAAACTGTTAGAAAATATTTGATCTTGTGAAATATCCCTAGCTAGCGCTAGTCTATTTCACATCTGTCGGCCGAAATAAGTTACTGCACACATCTGCATATCATAAATAAAAATAATTCGAAAGGGGTTCATTGTAAGTAAACCAAGACGTGCCTCGTTCATGGGAGAGAAGCTTTACCTAGACATCCACGGACCAGGGAGATTTATGACTAGGAATCCCTGAGAATACAGAAAAACACATGCACCTGTGGGAAAGTTCAACAAATTCCCACGAAGCCAAGGGAAGGTGAGAGAAGTGTCAAAATTTCATAGGCTGGCCACAGTTTGAGCGCCATAAGGGAGCCAATCAAATTTGAAGAGGGGATGAAACACAAACGGATACAATCCAAGAGGATGTTCAGGAAGGGCAGTAAATTTTCAGTACTCGAAAGGGTCAAGTGGTAGGACTCGAGGAGAAGTAATGTTCAGTCTTTAGTAAGAAATATCAAATTCAAACAAGTAACGGGGAAATTTAAAGTAAGGCAGATTAATAGAGGGAGATTAAAGAGTAGCCAGGGAGATTTTAAATAGAAAGTGAAGTATAAAGAGGGAGATTAAAGGGTAACAAGTGAGATTAAAATAAGGGAGTGATTAATAAAGTCAGTTAAGGAATAGAAGCATTTCGAGAAATTAAGAAAAGTGAAATCGATAGGAAAGTATTACTAAGTGAATTTGTGTCAAGTGAAGTAAAACAAGGAACCACGCAAGTAATAAACAATACATTTATTTTTAACTTAAAGCCAACTCTTTAAAGTAACAACATTAAGAATCTTATAAACTTTAGAAATTCCAAAAAAAGTCATAGTTAATTGAAATATAAAATTTATCAAACCAAGTGCAGTAACTTATACACGCCCTTAGATAGGTAAAGAAAGTAAATTTAGAATTGTTAAAAAAATCAATAGTAAAATAAGAGTCTTGATGGCTATCGGCAAATATTAGAGTTAGTAAAAGAATTATATGAACTACCTGTAAATGCAATATTGATCTCAGGATAAATAAATCTGTAATTATAAAAGCAAGTAGCTGGATTATTAATTTAATTTCCTAAGAGTAAAAATTATCCTGTAGAGAAGCATTAAGTGAAGGTTCGTTATATAACAATTGTCGCCCAACGTGGATGGAAAAGGTACGTTATAATATATATATATATATATATATACATATATATTTCAAATTGTTTTTGTCGCGTTTGTATGTAAATTTGGAGAGGATAACATTTCCTGTTACTACATTCAGTGTTAGAACCGTTCAACTTCACCCCCCCCCCCATCCCCCATTGGTAACCGATAAGTGCCCCAATCACCTTTTCTGTTCTTACCGATAACTTTCTATTTCCCCTACACACGCCAAAATATTGATTACAATTAAAACAATTCTTCTATGTTTTTGATTGTTCTGCTACGTCTACAAAAAGTCGTTCATTTTGTTTCGTTAGTTTATTACGCGCTTGCTTTCGTGTGTATGGGCGTTATTATTGTCTGTACAGCGTGTTTCATACCATAGTTTGGTTTCAGTGAAGATACTCTCTTCCTAGGTTTAGAAAGCAGTTGTACGTCACCGTCGGACATAATAAGAGATACTAGTTTGAAATATAAAGAACAATATTTTATGTAACGTTTGTGTGTTATAAAAATCTGGTATTAAGGATGTAATAAAATAAAACACGTATTTTCACTACAGTAAGTACAAAATGAGGGCAAGCACTGCCCGGACACGCCCCGTTTGGTAAGCACTCCATTTGTATGGAACCGGCGAGCTCCTTCCGGCCATGATTCATCGAATCCTCCACTAGCATTACTATTCCTCGCGCCTAGCGATGCAGACATTCCGCTGATGCCACTTGGAGACAACGTCGTACCGTAAAATCTCGCTAAACGACCGAATAGCTATTACGGGCCGCGTAAGACGGCTGCAGATGGGTTCGTTATGGCAATACATGTGTACAACAAGTGGCTGGCGCATAGTTGCAATCACTGTCGTATGTTTGATTGTTATTGCCCGGTCGTCGTCGTCTTGGGCAAGCAATTTGTCAGGAGGTACTGATTGCCGACTTGGTAGCGTGGCGATATTTACTGCCGACTCGATTCCTGAAGCAGTCTGCAGCGATCTCACTAAGCGATAGTCTAGCGAAAAGCTCCGAACGTTCAATGCTCCATGGGACGCGAAGAATCCACTACAACGCTAATATGAGCCCTCGTGGGGCAGCAAAATGCTTCTAGCTGTTCCGTAAGGGACGAATAAAAAATCCCTACGTGAATGTGTTGTGTGTGTGTGTGTGTGTGTGTGTGTGTGTGTGTGTGTGTGTGTGTGTGTGTGTGTGCGTGTATGTGTACTTCAATGGTGTGTGTGCGCGAGCGCTTGCCTGTGCGTGCGTGTGTACGCCTAAGTACTTGCGCGCGCGCGAGTGTGTGTGTTATTGGTATATATTTCAATAACTTGCGCGCGTGCACATACCCACCCACACACACACACACACACACACACACACGCGCGCGCGCGCACGCACACACACGCACGCACACACACACAAACACACATGCACAAGCACAACTATTTTTAACTATACTGACAACAATGGATACCATTAATAAAAGTATTCAGAATTTAAAATAAGTAAATTGAACTCATAAAACTTAAAATGCCAAAAGTGATATAATGAAAAATGGCTTCCCTCATACCCAGCACAATCTTTATACCACCACACATTGGACTTGTCACACATGATCCACTCTTCAACAGGAGGATCCTTGTATTTTTCGTTGCAACAGGGACAGAAAAAACATTTTTCGATTGCATTTTTATGTTTTGTGTTTTCTTCAGGTTTTAGAATGCTAGACTTATATTTGCCGTGTTTTTAAAATTTTTGTCCTGAGCCATCTTTTGATTTCTAATTGCCTTTTGAATAGTAACAAAGTAATAATCTCTGACTGTTTACCACACTTTCATAGGCGCCCGGAAAGGGGTAGTCGCGGCCTATTCTAGCTTACCGCTTAGATAGACGACCAACCGAAGGATGTGCTTGAAATTTGGAAGAAGTTAAGTTTATTTGTATGTAATATGTAATTATAAACATTTAGGCGAGAAGGACAGTTGCAGTTTTACTGTTTATATGTTATTGTTTTTATATTGAATTACATTCATCTTTAGGTTATTAATTTTTAGAGTTTTTATTATTTCATTTCATTATGTTTATATTTTCTTATAATCCTAATCGTTTTCGATATCGATTGTGATCTCTTACAGTTACTTCACATCGTAATTCCATTAACTATAATACAAAATAGTTTTGTTTGCAGAAATAAAACGACTCATTTAATCAATCAACACTAATCAATAAATTACTAGTCAATATATTAGGACTTAATCAGCAAATTACTGGCAACAATACAGTCCTTTTAGAAGCACGGCTCAGAAACAGCCTGCGCCATCTTGGACGAAAATATAATTCCAAAGCTGCAGAACACCTTCATGCCGTTGCATCTGTTGCAGTCTCCTTGGATGGAAAACTCTGGCGTCACAGTCAGACACATCGTCTTTTGGTGCATCGTCTCACTCCTTGAGTACAGAGCTGTTGCTGAAATGACGTCACTAATCCTGGATCCCAACAGCATGCCTATCTCCGAGTTCCTGACTTTAATCTGTTATTGTATCGCCAATGCTTGCACTCCTTTCACCATCTTCTACTATCTGTTCAACCATAGACAAGATGTAGTCCGTTTTGCTGAGAATCCAGAAGACATCGACAGTTGGCTTGGGATGAATCCTGTTCTGTCCAAGTCGGAAGGGCTGTCTTTAGTTCTTGGTCTTGCGTTTTCCTTTTACATGAACCTGAATTATTGCATGATGTTCTCTTCAAATGAACAATATTGTGGCTATATCTCGAACTACTTAAGGTTCGGTAATGGTGTTCATTGGATCCATGACAGCCTTTTGAACGTGTTTGTACTTCAGTGGTTGATGTTTGTGTTGATGGTTAAGAAAACGACGCCGTTAAAAAGGTGACGTCATTAATAACAGACTTTTCAGATTTGCACAATGAAGTGAGTTACTTTCAAAATACTGACGCAATGTTAGTTGGAACATTAATACGCTCTTTTCGACTGGCTAGAAAGATGCAATCTATCTCCAATCGGTACTTTGCTGTCACTTGCCGCATCTACTACTCACTTGGGGCAATGTGGAGCGTCAGAATCGCCTTCTAATTCTGGAAGTGTAAAACACAAAATGCAATAAGCTTTTTTGACACAGTCATTGGTCTAACTCTTCTAATACTGTATTATCCATTGCTCGCAAAACAACGAATTAACCTAGGCAAGCAGGTGAGTGAAACAATGGTAAGATAAGATGGTAGCCGCGACGTCATAAAAGTAACCTCAATGATAGGTAAGGTAATATTGCAGTAAGATTTATTGTTATAAAAAACTAAATGTTTCTTAATACATTATTAAAACTTGAAACATAGCTACTTTTAAATACAACTTTACTAGTGGGTGTGTATAATGACTGTCGACAGATACCGCGAAGCTTTTTTTAGTCTTATTTTATAGCTGGAGATATAAGTATGTATCTAATATATTTATTTATTTCGTTGGGCTTTGTGCAAGTGTCAATTATCAGTGTCTATGCAGTAAACATATTGGGAGTTATAGCCGAACAGTTATACATACATTGCAGACTCAGAGCCAAAACATGGCTCTCATTAGGCAACTAATGCCACAGTGAAAAGAAGGTGCTGTAGTCGAAGAATATATACGGAATGAGAATGAGAAATATTTTTTCTATCTAAAAATAAACACACACAAAATTGTGAGTTGCAAAATTAAAATGGAAAAAAGTTTACTGTCATTTGACGTTGCGTCATCGATGCCTACTGCTTCACCAATCAGGACTAGTTGTTAGAGTTGGATATTTCAGACAAGTTCAGTCATCTAGATGTCAAGAAGGCAGCACAATACAGCAGACAAAGAAATATAAATATATTCTTATTACATTGCTCGTGGTATTACTTCTACAAACTTATATAAAGCCAGATTAATGAAAAGGTTCGTTCTCCTTTAGGCCCTACTCGCTTTAGTAGTTAACTACTGTTTTAAATGTTTTAAGTTCTATCTGTACCCCCCTCCATTAAAATATAACTAATGAAATATATAACAAAAAAATAATAGTAAAAATCATTTTTGCATTAATTTGGTTATTTTTACTTTATTTTCAGATAGACCTGTTGAAAAGGGAAATGGATAGAGTGAGAACGTTTCGCAAATCTGAATTCGTCGAGTTCCAGGTATATTTTAAAATTTTTGTTTAATATATAAATAAGGTTTTACCATTTTTATTTTTACCTATGTTCATTTTGATATCTTCCGAAAGTTACGAGAACTCATAGTATGATTTAGCAAAGATATTGGTTGAAAATATTAATTGTAGAACACTTTAGTTTTTTACATTACATTAAAAACTTTGCTTTGCAATAGATTCATTATTACTAGGTCTAATACTGTGTAGATCAAATAGAGTTTTATGTATCAATTTATAAAATATACAATGTAGTTGTTTTAAGTTTAGACTTTTTAATTATAAAATTATTGTTGTAAAATTATTTCTTAAAGTATACTTTTGTAGGATTATATTCCCGAAAAAATCGTCTTTATGAAATCTAAGAAATCCTCGATATCTAAAAAAAATCATCAAAGACAACATTTTCTTTGCTTCTTCTCAAACCTCAGACTCAAGTGGAAATTTAAAATATTTGAAGAGTCTATGAAGTAAAAGACTTTAATGCTTATTAAAATATAAAAGTTCGAAATTTCCTAGATTCGCTAAATTTAGAAAGGGCATGCAAACTATTCAAGAAGGTTTTCAGTTGGTTTTAGAATGAATTTAAAATCATTAAATATAAGTCATCACTGGAGAAACGTTTGGTCACTTGATCCGTTTTTTTAGGAAGAATATACAACAGCCTACAGCCGTCAACTATCAACCTCAAGAACCATTTGGGTTGTCTGGCAGTTGGTTACAGAAATACCAACCTAAAGTAAATGAAGTTTCTTGATGTAATAATCTTGAATTCACTGATTAAACTAATTTTACACTACTTAACTAAGTGAATACGTAATTGCTTATTTGCTGACGCGTTTCAAAACGATCGTTCTTTTTACGAAGAAAACCCTCATGAGTAGAGGGTTAGCTTCGTAAAAGGAACGATAGTTTTGAAACGCGTCAACAAGTAAGCAATTACGTATTCACTTAGTAAAGTAGTGTAAAATTAGTCTAAAGTAAATTCTCATTATTTTAAGTACGTTTGTATTCATATCTTAGTAGATTTATTTGTGCTAAAATTCTCATTATTTTTGGTATTGTATTTTTATTATATCTTTTTAGAGACGAATTTATTTCTCATTTTCAGCTGTCTCTCCTATCCCTGGAAACAAGTCACCATCCTGTCGCCATTAACTGCTTTGAGTTTAGTGCAGGATCTGTGACGGCTGTAAGTTTGTATATGTATAAAAATATCTTAACACTTCATCATAAGAATGGAAGAATACCATTTTCATATTAAGCTAATTGAAAGAGGAATAGATTTATGAACACTTACCTTGTGAAATCGCTCTTTGCTAGACATGTCTTTGCTAAAATGAGTTTAGAACTACATAGGCATATCAACTTGTTTTATTTGCGTTTGTAAAGTCAAGTTTTGATCACATGTTTATATGAAGAAGAATATTATTTGGTTATGGAAACGCGTTTGATGTAGTCTGATGGGAATGTTTATTTAGAGAGTGATTTATCGTTATGCTATAGTATAATTTAAACATGCTTCAGGAGTCTGTCGGAATCCGAAGTTCATCGAATAAAATAAGTCAATTGATTCTTTAAAACATATTCATTAGATCAATTATTTGATAATTTTTACAGAGATATTAGTCGCTTGTACAAAACGTTTAATTTTAATCTCGGAAGGGAATAATATTTAATTAGTGTTCATACTTTTCATGTAAATTTTTGAAGGTCTTGAATTTTGATGGGTTTGTTCAGTCTTTATCTTGGAGTGTAATAATGTTGTCCTCATTGGACTAAACAGAATATAAATCAAATAAAAAAAAATTAAGTAAAATGTAATTTAATGATGTCATAGTAAAAACTAGATAAATGCTTTCGGTTCAATTTTGTTTCTTTTTCAGCTGCAAGGGACAATCATCACCTATCTCATCATACTGATACAGTTATCCTAGGCCAAAGTATAGTGGGTCACGTGACAGTATATTTCATATATTCATAGTCTACTACAGTATTACAATTTGTGTTTTCCAATACTAAACCATTATATTTTCAATTGTCTCTTTCTCCAGGTATTCTGTTAATATTTTTTGCTTTACACCTATTACATCAAATCGTGTATTAAACGTTTAGTTTAGTTAAATCGTTATATCCTATCTTATTGAACAATGCCCTATGAAATTCTCTTACCTTTAATCACAGTGTCTTTCTTAACCCAACCTTTTAATTACAATCTCCTTCTCTTTCTATCCAACTATTGAAATCTTTTAAATATTTCAACCTTTTTCACGTCATTCTCACACAACTCTACGATGTTATGAAGCCAAACTGTTTCCTCAAGTCACCTTTATGTTTTCCAAAATGGTTATAGATAGTTTTTGTATTAACGTTTTTCTAATTTTTAGCGTTTGTTAACCAACCACATTGCTTATAGATTGAAACCATGTTGTTCAAGTGATTCGCCCTTGAATAACATGGGCGAAAACAAGTAATTCGCCTCTTTAAAGTAATCGAGCCCACAATGTATTTTGGAATTATAAGGAAATAATTTATGCAAAATACCGCCTTTATAAAAAAAAATGTGGGAAAGTACATTATACCAATAATTAAGCCAAAATCGTTCCTCGTATTTTATCGTAAGCAAATACTCGTTGTTCCGGGCCTAGAGTGAAAATAATTTCACCTTCCAGACATTTTCATGATGATAATTTAAAAATCTATTATCGCGACTTATAAGTTCTTATAGAGAATGTTAAGCTCAAGAAAGGAATTAAATTTCTAGCTATAACCGACAGGTACATCTTGCACTGGAGAAGAGAAGGGGCTGTAAATTGATGAATTAGGTTAAGGTCATCTACATGTAGGTAAGTGCCGGGGTTGTTGAAGGGTAGACCCTCAACAGGAACGTATCTTCTAAACACGCTGATGATGGCCTCCGACAAATTGCCAGTATTTGACGGGGCAAGCAGTGACGTCGAAAAGGTTTTCTCCTGGAGTTGCTGTGAAAGCTTTCTGTGATACACTTAAGAAGGAGCTGCAGACCAGTTAATGTAACGAGAATGCAAGTATTAAGCACTTAATGTGGATTGTTTCCTTTTAAACGAACCATTTCGCAGTACACGTGTTAGGACAGAAATAAATACTATTTGTAGATAGGATAATTTACTTAATATGTGCAGCATTCTTAAGAACGTAAACTTGAAGGAATATTATGTTTTTCCAAAGCGAATTTAGTTGTAAATTATGCATCTTTATTTGGAAGGATCCCGTAATCCGTTCTGCCGTTTGTGAAAGGACAAGAAGGTATTTCAAGTTCTGCTATGACTCCAGTCGGCGGGATTTTCTTATCAGGCAAACGTTCAACGCTCTGAATATTGCGACAACTATCTCGTGCATCGGGCAAAGTAAATTGAGTCAAATAAATGAGGGCAAGGTTGTGACTTTAGGGGTAAAAATACAAATCAATGAGCCTGTTATAATATTCTTATTATAAGTGTGTTCTGTTACACTTATTTCGCACCAATTCAAATAATAGAACAGGCAATTTGTGTTCCGATGGTAGTAGGAATCAATAAATCAATTATGTAAATGAAATGTCTTTTCATCCATATAGCATTATTTGTTTACATACATTGTTATTCCTTATTATAAAACAATAAAATATCCGTTGAAGCTACGTGAATTTATTTTCAGTCTATAAACCTACCTTTGGAAGCACAGTGCAAAAACAACCTGTCATGGACGAAAGTAAAATTCCAAAGCTGTTGAACTTCTTTCTCCCATTGTTTCTAATGCAGTCTCCGTGGATGAAAAGTTCTGACGTCACAGTCAAGCATGTCGTCTTTTGGTGCTTTACTTCACTTCTGGGCTACAAAGCTATTGTAGAAGTAACGCTGTGCATGCTGGATGTTAACAACTTGTCTGTATCTCAGTTCCTGACTTTGTGCTATTTCGTCCTTATCAATATTTGCTTTCCTTACACTGTCTTTTACTACATATTCAGTCACAGGCAAGATGTAATCAGTTTTGCAGAGAATCAAAAAGACATCGACAATATTCTTGGGTTAGCAAATCCGGTTCTGACAAAGCTGAATGCGGTATCTTTGATTTACCTTGCCTCGTTTGTTGCCTATGTAGGATTGTTGAGTACTTTTTACACTTTCTTGGCTTTAAAAGGAGACAGTTCTGATTTCGTCCTACAGTACTTAAAGTTCAGTTGTGTAATTGATTGGATTCACTTGTGCCTGATGCATATGTTGGAACTTCAGTGGTTTATGTTGGTTTTCATGGTTAAGAAACGATTCGACGCCGTTAAGATGGTGACGTCATCACTAACAAACTTATCCGCTTCCAGCAACACTGAAATGAATAGTTTTCAAAATGTCGACAACAGGGCGTTGGTTGAAATTTTGATTCGGTTGTATCGATTGATCAGAAGTAACCAAGCCATTTTGAATCGGTACTTTGCCGCCATATGTTTTGTCAGCTTTTATCTTTGGGCTTTGTGGACCTTCGGTATCAGCTACCAGACCTGGGTACAGAACAAAGAAAGAACTCTCAGCCTGTTTGCCGCGTTCAACAACCTTTTGACTGGGTGGTTTTTCTACCCAGTGGTCGTCCTACAAGAGATTAACCTCAACAAGCAGGTGAGTAGAGGAATGGTAGCATATTTGTTCTCATCACTTCATAAATTCACTTCTCTCGATGTGAAGAATAAATTACCCCTTTAATTAAATTCGTGATATTGTAAATAAGTAACAGATCCCTGATACTGCCCCGAAAATTATTTTGTATTGATATAGTGCCGGGAGAGAGTGAGAGAGAGAGAGAGAGAGAGAGAGAGAGAGAGAGGGATTATTACAGGTTACTGACAAAGGATCAAATAGATTTCGAAATATGACCAACACAGTCTTCATACAAACATAGCTCCAGAGATGTTGTGTAGCGTCTTTTGGGGCGTCAATTAATTTGAGTACTTGCTAGTATCTCGAGAGATTTTTTATTTTGTAAAAGCGAATAAAGCAACGTCCAGTACCTAATCTTAAATAGTTTTTCGTATATTCTACGTAAAACGGAAATATATCTCCTTGAAATTTTGAGATTTTTACTGTTTTTCATTTTTTCCTCGTAAAATTAGTAATAAACATTTGAAGATTTAAACGAATCTCGTAGAAAATTTATTCCCGAGCAAATTGATGTGCATGATGTCTACTCTACTGAAAACGGACATAACAATTCCAAATATAATTCTTAAAAGAATTTTAAATGTTTTTTTTCCAAACGCAAAGAAATTAGTTGTCTCATGCGAACAAGAGCAAGATTAGCGCAGTGCAAATGGACGCTCTTAGGAGATCATGTCAAATCTTTAGACGAGAATATAAAACAAATGAAAGTATTAGGGACATGATCGACAAAAAGGAGACAGTCGTAGATGATGCAGCTGGCATGATTACGTAAGAAGTAAGTCGGAGGATAGATTGGACGCCACCAGAAGAGAAATATAGAAATATAGAGAAGAGAAATATAGAATGGACGCCACCGGAGAGAAGAAGAAAAGAAAGTCCCAAACTAACATGAGGAGAAACCATTAATAAATCCATAAGGAAAAGGGACTTATCGGTGGAACGCTGCTTCAGTAGGAAAGCATGCAGGCTACGTTTAGAAATCAGATGATCAGGAGGTTTTAACCTGACATTATAATATAAGCCATTAGTTGGAATCCTACATGTACCGATAGCCCGTCGAGGCTACAGACGTGTGGTAAATAGAAGTTTAACTCCCGTACACACCTATGCCTCTCGATTCAAGCCAGAATAATAATGGTAAAGGAACATAATAAAGGAATATTCAAGGTAAATTGCTCAGGCTGTATGCAGCAACAATACTGTACCTGTGGAGTAAAAATAAACACAGTGTCTTGAGCTATTAGAGGGAACTAAAGAGTTTTATAGAACTAAAGAACGTTCGTGAAAGTAATCTTTAATTGAACTCAATCTTAAAAGTAAAGAATTGTCGCTTGCTGGCAGAGAGACTATCTGAACGGATTGATCAGGTGATTTATTTTCAACCTGCACCTTAGCCACTAAAACCTTTGTGGAGGTTAATCTATCGACCTCATGTGTCCATGGCATGCGCATCATGTGTCCGCACTTGTTGGTTATCGTTTTGCGATAAACGAATTCAGGATTGATTGGCCTTGACCTGAGAACTATTGTAGCGACCATTTCCTACACCAGGACTGTAATTGCCGCAGTCAGTAGGGGAGGGGGTTTTTGGCTGCCCCAGTGTGTTTGCAGTGTCTGTTGAGAAACACTAACTGCTTGAAACAATGTGTGTACAGAGCTTTTTGGGACGGGCTGTTGGTGATAGGGCTCCTTAATGTAAGAGCAGATAGGAGTAACGGATAATGGTAATTTTTTTGGGAAACACTGACTGGTTGAATCAATGTGCTTTTTGGGGCCGACTGTTGGTGTTAGGACTCCTTAATGTAAGAGCAGATAGGCATAACGGATAATGGTAATTTTGTTGGGAGACTGGCTGACACCTTTTTCTCCTTCGTCTTTCTGTCAGATTCTGCGAACATTGCTTTCAAACATAACTTACTTAAGTTAATACATAAACAGGTAAACGACAATACTACGTGTGTCTCGCTAAATCTAACATTTTACTTATCCTAGTACTAATACAAAGGGAACTTGTATTCCAACAAAACATAACTTACTTAAGCTAATACATAAACAGGTAAACGACAATACTACGTGTGTCTCGCTAAATCTAACATTTTACTTATCCTAGTACTAATACAAAGGGAACTTGTATTCCAACAAAACATAACTTACTTAAGCTAATACATAAACAGGTAAACGACAATACTACGTGTGTCTCGCTAAATCTAACATTTTACTTATCCTAGTACTAATACAAAGGGAACTTGTATTCCAACAAAACATAACTTACTTAAGCTAATACATAAACAGGTAAACGACAATACTACGTGTGTCTCACTTAAATATAACATTTTACTTATCCCAAAACATAACTTACTTAAGCTAATACATAAACAGGTAAACGACAATACTACGTGTGTCTCGCTAAATCTAACATTTTACTTATCCTAGTACTAATACAAAGGGAACTTGTATTCCAACAAAACATAACTTACTTAAGCTAATACATAAACAGGTAAACGACAATACTACGTGTGTCTCACTTAAATATAACATTTTACTTATCCCAAAACATAACTTACTTAAGCTAATACATAAACAGGTAAACGACAATACTACGTGTGTCTCACTTAAATATAACATTTTACTTATCCCAAAACATAACTTACTTAAGCTAATACATAAACAGGTAAACGACAATACTACGTGTGTCTCACTTAAATATAACATTTTACTTATCCCAAAACATAACTTACTTAAGCTAATACATAAACAGGTAAACGACAATACTACGTGTGTCTCACTTAAATATAACATTTTACTTATCCCAAAACATAACTTACTTAAGCTAATACATAAACAGGTAAACGACAATACTACGTGTGTCTCACTTAAATATAACATTTTACTTATCCCAAAACATAACTTACTTAAGCTAATACATAAACAGGTAAACGACAATACTACGTGTGTCTCACTTAAATATAACATTTTACTTATCCCAAAACATAACTTACTTAAGCTAATACATAAACAGGTAAACGACAATACTACGTGTGTCTCGCTAAATCTAACATTTTACTTATCCTAGTACTAATACAAAGGGAACTTGTATTCCAACAAAACATAACTTACTTAAGCTAATACATAAACAGGTAAACGACAATACTACGTGTGTCTCACTTAAATATAACATTTTACTTATCCCAAAACATAACTTACTTAAGCTAATACATAAACAGGTAAACGACAATACTACGTGTGTCTCACTTAAATATAACATTTTACTTATCCCAAAACATAACTTACTTAAGCTAATACATAAACAGGTAAACGACAATACTACGTGTGTCTCACTTAAATATAACATTTTACTTATCCCAAAACATAACTTACTTAAGCTAATACATAAACAGGTAAACGACAATACTACGTGTGTCTCACTTAAATATAACATTTTACTTATCCCAAAACATAACTTACTTAAGCTAATACATAAACAGGTAAACGACAATACTACGTGTGTCTCACTTAAATATAACATTTTACTTATCCCAAAACATAACTTACTTAAGCTAATACATAAACAGGTAAACGACAATACTACGTGTGTCTCACATAAATATAACATTTTACTTATCCCAAAACATAACTTACTTAAGCTAATACATAAACAGGTAAACGACAATACTACGTGTGTCTCGCTAAATCTAACATTTTACTTATCCTAGTACTAATACAAAGGGAACTTGTATTCCAACAAAACATAACTTACTTAAGCTAATACATAAACAGGTAAACGACAATACTACGTGTGTCTCACTTAAATATAACATTTTACTTATCCCAAAACATAACTTACTTAAGCTAATACATAAACAGGTAAACGACAATACTACGTGTGTCTCACTTAAATATAACATTTTACTTATCCCAAAACATAACTTACTTAAGCTAATACATAAACAGGTAAACGACAATACTACGTGTGTCTCGCTAAATCTAACATTTTACTTATCCTAGTACTAATACAAAGGGAACTTGTATTCCAACAAAACATAACTTACTTAAGCTAATACATAAACAGGTAAACGACAATACTACGTGTGTCTCACTTAAATATAACATTTTACTTATCCCAAAACATAACTTACTTAAGCTAATACATAAACAGGTAAACGACAATACTACGTGTGTCTCACTTAAATATAACATTTTACTTATCCCAAAACATAACTTACTTAAGCTAATACATAAACAGGTAAACGACAATACTACGTGTGTCTCACTTAAATATAACATTTTACTTATCCCAAAACATAACTTACTTAAGCTAATACATAAACAGGTAAACGACAATACTACGTGTGTCTCACTTAAATATAACATTTTACTTATCCCAAAACATAACTTACTTAAGCTAATACATAAACAGGTAAACGACAATACTACGTGTGTCTCGCTAAATCTAACATTTTACTTATCCTAGTACTAATACAAAGGGAACTTGTATTCCAACAAAACATAACTTACTTAAGCTAATACATAAACAGGTAAACGACAATACTACGTGTGTCTCACTTAAATATAACATTTTACTTATCCCAAAACATAACTTACTTAAGCTAATACATAAACAGGTAAACGACAATACTACGTGTGTCTCACTTAAATATAACATTTTACTTATCCCAAAACATAACTTACTTAAGCTAATACATAAACAGGTAAACGACAATACTACGTGTGTCTCACTTAAATATAACATTTTACTTATCCCAAAACATAACTTACTTAAGCTAATACATAAACAGGTAAACGACAATACTACGTGTGTCTCACTTAAATATAACATTTTACTTATCCCAAAACATAACTTACTTAAGCTAATACATAAACAGGTAAACGACAATACTACGTGTGTCTCACTTAAATATAACATTTTACTTATCCCAAAACATAACTTACTTAAGCTAATACATAAACAGGTAAACGACAATACTACGTGTGTCTCACTTAAATATAACATTTTACTTATCCCAAAACATAACTTACTTAAGCTAATACATAAACAGGTAAACGACAATACTACGTGTGTCTCACTTAAATATAACATTTTACTTATCCCAAAACATAACTTACTTAAGCTAATACATAAACAGGTAAACGACAATACTACGTGTGTCTCACTTAAATATAACATTTTACTTATCCCAAAACATAACTTACTTAAGCTAATACATAAACAGGTAAACGACAATACTACGTGTGTCTCACTTAAATATAACATTTTACTTATCCCAAAACATAACTTACTTAAGCTAATACATAAACAGGTAAACGACAATACTACGTGTGTCTCACTTAAATATAACATTTTACTTATCCCAAAACATAACTTACTTAAGCTAATACATAAACAGGTAAACGACAATACTACGTGTGTCTCACTTAAATATAACATTTTACTTATCCCAAAACATAACTTACTTAAGCTAATACATAAACAGGTAAACGACAATACTACGTGTGTCTCACTTAAATATAACATTTTACTTATCCCAAAACATAACTTACTTAAGCTAATACATAAACAGGTAAACGACAATACTACGTGTGTCTCACTTAAATATAACATTTTACTTATCCCAAAACATAACTTACTTAAGCTAATACATAAACAGGTAAACGACAATACTACGTGTGTCTCGCTAAATCTAACATTTTACTTATCCTAGTACTAATACAAAGGGAACTTGTATTCCAACAAAACATAACTTACTTAAGCTAATACATAAACAGGTAAACGACAATACTACGTGTGTCTCACTTAAATATAACATTTTACTTATCCCAAAACATAACTTACTTAAGCTAATACATAAACAGGTAAACGACAATACTACGTGTGTCTCACTTAAATATAACATTTTACTTATCCCAAAACATAACTTACTTAAGCTAATACATAAACAGGTAAACGACAATACTACGTGTGTCTCACTTAAATATAACATTTTACTTATCCCAAAACATAACTTACTTAAGCTAATACATAAACAGGTAAACGACAATACTACGTGTGTCTCACTTAAATATAACATTTTACTTATCCCAAAACATAACTTACTTAAGCTAATACATAAACAGGTAAACGACAATACTACGTGTGTCTCACTTAAATATAACATTTTACTTATCCCAAAACATAACTTACTTAAGCTAATACATAAACAGGTAAACGACAATACTACGTGTGTCTCACTTAAATATAACATTTTACTTATCCCAAAACATAACTTACTTAAGCTAATACATAAACAGGTAAACGACAATACTACGTGTGTCTCACTTAAATATAACATTTTACTTATCCCAAAACATAACTTACTTAAGCTAATACATAAACAGGTAAACGACAATACTACGTGTGTCTCACTTAAATATAACATTTTACTTATCCCAAAACATAACTTACTTAAGCTAATACATAAACAGGTAAACGACAATACTACGTGTGTCTCACTTAAATATAACATTTTACTTATCCCAAAACATAACTTACTTAAGCTAATACATAAACAGGTAAACGACAATACTACGTGTGTCTCGCTAAATCTAACATTTTACTTATCCTAGTACTAATACAAAGGGAACTTGTATTCCAACAAAACATAACTTACTTAAGCTAATACATAAACAGGTAAACGACAATACTACGTGTGTCTCACTTAAATATAACATTTTACTTATCCCAAAACATAACTTACTTAAGCTAATACATAAACAGGTAAACGACAATACTACGTGTGTCTCACTTAAATATAACATTTTACTTATCCCAAAACATAACTTACTTAAGCTAATACATAAACAGGTAAACGACAATACTACGTGTGTCTCACTTAAATATAACATTTTACTTATCCCAAAACATAACTTACTTAAGCTAATACATAAACAGGTAAACGACAATACTACGTGTGTCTCGCTAAATCTAACATTTTACTTATCCTAGTACTAATACAAAGGGAACTTGTATTCCAACAAAACATAACTTACTTAAGCTAATACATAAACAGGTAAACGACAATACTACGTGTGTCTCACTTAAATATAACATTTTACTTATCCCAAAACATAACTTACTTAAGCTAATACATAAACAGGTAAACGACAATACTACGTGTGTCTCACTTAAATATAACATTTTACTTATCCCAAAACATAACTTACTTAAGGTAATACATAAACAGGTAAACGACAATACTACGTGTGTCTCACTTAAATATAACATTTTACTTATCCCAAAACATAACTTACTTAAGCTAATACATAAACAGGTAAACGACAATACTACGTGTGTCTCACTTAAATATAACATTTTACTTATCCCAAAACATAACTTACTTAAGCTAATACATAAACAGGTAAACGACAATACTACGTGTGTCTCACTTAAATATAACATTTTACTTATCCCAAAACATAACTTACTTAAGCTAATACATAAACAGGTAAACGACAATACTACGTGTGTCTCACTTAAATATAACATTTTACTTATCCCAAAACATAACTTACTTAAGCTAATACATAAACAGGTAAACGAAAATACTACGTGTGTCTCACTTAAATATAACATTTTACTTATCCCAAAACATAACTTACTTAAGCTAATACATAAACAGGTAAACGACAATACTACGTGTGTCTCACTTAAATATAACATTTTACTTATCCCAAAACATAACTTACTTAAGCTAATACATAAACAGGTAAACGAAAATACTACGTGTGTCTCACTTAAATATAACATTTTACTTATCCCAAAACATAACTTACTTAAGCTAATACATAAACAGGTAAACGACAATACTACGTGTGTCTCACTTAAATATAACATTTTACTTATCCCAAAACATAACTTACTTAAGCTAATACATAAACAGGTAAACGACAATACTACGTGTGTCTCACTTAAATATAACATTTTACTTATCCCAAAACATAACTTACTTAAGCTAATACATAAACAGGTAAACGACAATACAACGTGTGTCTCACTTAAATATAACATTTTACTTATCCCAAAACATAACTTACTTAAGCTAATACATAAACAGGTAAACGACAATACTACGTGTGTCTCACTTAAATATAACATTTTACTTATCCCAAAACATAACTTACTTAAGCTAATACATAAACAGGTAAACGACAATACTACGTGTGTCTCACTTAAATATAACATTTTACTTATCCCAAAACATAACTTACTTAAGCTAATACATAAACAGGTAAACGACAATACTACGTGTGTCTCACTTAAATATAACATTTTACTTATCCCAAAACATAACTTACTTAAGCTAATACATAAACAGGTAAACGACAATACTACGTGTGTCTCACTTAAATATAACATTTTACTTATCCCAAAACATAACTTACTTAAGCTAATACATAAACAGGTAAACGACAATACTACGTGTGTCTCACTTAAATATAACATTTTACTTATCCCAAAACATAACTTACTTAAGCTAATACATAAACAGGTAAACGACAATACTACGTGTGTCTCACCTAAATATAACATTTTACTTATCCCAAAACATAACTTACTTAAGCTAATACATAAACAGGTAAACGACAATACTACGTGTGTCTCACTTAAATATAACATTTTACTTATCCCAAAACATAACTTACTTAAGCTAATACATAAACAGGTAAACGACAATACTACGTGTGTCTCACTTAAATATAACATTTTACTTATCCCAAAACATAACTTACTTAAGCTAATACATAAACAGGTAAACGACAATACTACGTGTGTCTCACTTAAATATAACATTTTACTTATCCCAAAACATAACTTACTTAAGCTAATACATAAACAGGTAAACGACAATACTACGTGTGTCTCACTTAAATATAACATTTTACTTATCCCAAAACATAACTTACTTAAGCTAATACATAAACAGGTAAACGACAATACTACGTGTGTCTCACTTAAATATAACATTTTACTTATCCCAAAACATAACTTACTTAAGCTAATACATAAACAGGTAAACGACAATACTACGTGTGTCTCACTTAAATATAACATTTTACTTATCCCAAAACATAACTTACTTAAGCTAATACATAAACAGGTAAACGACAATACTACGTGTGTCTCACTTAAATATAACATTTTACTTATCCCAAAACATAACTTACTTAAGCTAATACATAAACAGGTAAACGACAATACTACGTGTGTCTCACTTAAATATAACATTTTACTTATCCCAAAACATAACTTACTTAAGCTAATACATAAACAGGTAAACGACAATACTACGTGTGTCTCGCTAAATCTAACATTTTACTTATCCTAGTACTAATACAAAGGGAACTTGTATTCCAACAAAACATAACTTACTTAAGCTAATACATAAACAGGTAAACGACAATACTACGTGTGTCTCACTTAAATATAACATTTTACTTATCCCAAAACATAACTTACTTAAGCTAATACATAAACAGGTAAACGACAATACTACGTGTGTCTCGCTAAATCTAACATTTTACTTATCCTAGTACTAATACAAAGGGAACTTGTATTCCAACAAAACATAACTTACTTAAGCTAATACATAAACAGGTAAACGACAATACTACGTGTGTCTCACTTAAATATAACATTTTACTTATCCCAAAACATAACTTACTTAAGCTAATACATAAACAGGTAAACGACAATACTACGTGTGTCTCACTTAAATATAACATTTTACTTATCCCAAAACATAACTTACTTAAGCTAATACATAAACAGGTAAACGACAATACTACGTGTGTCTCACTTAAATATAACATTTTACTTATCCCAAAACATAACTTACTTAAGCTAATACATAAACAGGTAAACGACAATACTACGTGTGTCTCACTTAAATATAACATTTTACTTATCCCAAAACATAACTTACTTAAGCTAATACATAAACAGGTAAACGACAATACTACGTGTGTCTCACTTAAATATAACATTTTACTTATCCCAAAACATAACTTACTTAAGCTAATACATAAACAGGTAAACGACAATACTACGTGTGTCTCACTTAAATATAACATTTTACTTATCCCAAAACATAACTTACTTAAGCTAATACATAAACAGGTAAACGACAATACTACGTGTGTCTCACTTAAATATAACATTTTACTTATCCCAAAACATAACTTACTTAAGCTAATACATAAACAGGTAAACGACAATACTACGTGTGTCTCGCTAAATCTAACATTTTACTTATCCTAGTACTAATACAAAGGGAACTTGTATTCCAACAAAACATAACTTACTTAAGCTAATACATAAACAGGTAAACGACAATACTACGTGTGTCTCACTTAAATATAACATTTTACTTATCCCAAAACATAACTTACTTAAGCTAATACATAAACAGGTAAACGACAATACTACGTGTGTCTCACTTAAATATAACATTTTACTTATCCCAAAACATAACTTACTTAAGCTAATACATAAACAGGTAAACGACAATACTACGTGTGTCTCACTTAAATATAACATTTTACTTATCCCAAAACATAACTTACTTAAGCTAATACATAAACAGGTAAACGACAATACTACGTGTGTCTCACTTAAATATAACATTTTACTTATCCCAAAACATAACTTACTTAAGCTAATACATAAACAGGTAAACGACAATACTACGTGTGTCTCACTTAAATATAACATTTTACTTATCCCAAAACATAACTTACTTAAGCTAATACATAAACAGGTAAACGACAATACTACGTGTGTCTCACTTAAATATAACATTTTACTTATCCCAAAACATAACTTACTTAAGCTAATACATAAACAGGTAAACGACAATACTACGTGTGTCTCACTTAAATATAACATTTTACTTATCCCAAAACATAACTTACTTAAGCTAATACATAAACAGGTAAACGACAATACTACGTGTGTCTCACTTAAATATAACATTTTACTTATCCCAAAACATAACTTACTTAAGCTAATACATAAACAGGTAAACGACAATACTACGTGTGTCTCACTTAAATATAACATTTTACTTATCCCAAAACATAACTTACTTAAGCTAATACATAAACAGGTAAACGACAATACTACGTGTGTCTCACTTAAATATAACATTTTACTTATCCCAAAACATAACTTACTTAAGCTAATACATAAACAGGTAAACGACAATACTACGTGTGTCTCACTTAAATATAACATTTTACTTATCCCAAAACATAACTTACTTAAGCTAATACATAAACAGGTAAACGACAATACTACGTGTGTCTCACTTAAATATAACATTTTACTTATCCCAAAACATAACTTACTTAAGCTAATACATAAACAGGTAAACGACAATACTACGTGTGTCTCACTTAAATATAACATTTTACTTATCCCAAAACATAACTTACTTAAGCTAATACATAAACAGGTAAACGACAATACTACGTGTGTCTCACTTAAATATAACATTTTACTTATCCCAAAACATAACTTACTTAAGCTAATACATAAACAGGTAAACGACAATACTACGTGTGTCTCGCTAAATCTAACATTTTACTTATCCTAGTACTAATACAAAGGGAACTTGTATTCCAACAAAACATAACTTACTTAAGCTAATACATAAACAGGTAAACGACAATACTACGTGTGTCTCACTTAAATATAACATTTTACTTATCCCAAAACATAACTTACTTAAGCTAATACATAAACAGGTAAACGACAATACTACGTGTGTCTCGCTAAATCTAACATTTTACTTATCCTAGTACTAATACAAAGGGAACTTGTATTCCAACAAAACATAACTTACTTAAGCTAATACATAAACAGGTAAACGACAATACTACGTGTGTCTCACTTAAATATAACATTTTACTTATCCCAAAACATAACTTACTTAAGCTAATACATAAACAGGTAAACGACAATACTACGTGTGTCTCACTTAAATATAACATTTTACTTATCCCAAAACATAACTTACTTAAGCTAATACATAAACAGGTAAACGACAATACTACGTGTGTCTCACTTAAATATAACATTTTACTTATCCCAAAACATAACTTACTTAAGCTAATACATAAACAGGTAAACGACAATACTACGTGTGTCTCACTTAAATATAACATTTTACTTATCCCAAAACATAACTTACTTAAGCTAATACATAAACAGGTAAACGACAATACTACGTGTGTCTCACTTAAATATAACATTTTACTTATCCCAAAACATAACTTACTTAAGCTAATACATAAACAGGTAAACGACAATACTACGTGTGTCTCACTTAAATATAACATTTTACTTATCCCAAAACATAACTTACTTAAGCTAATACATAAACAGGTAAACGACAATACTACGTGTGTCTCACTTAAATATAACATTTTACTTATCCCAAAACATAACTTACTTAAGCTAATACATAAACAGGTAAACGACAATACTACGTGTGTCTCACTTAAATATAACATTTTACTTATCCCAAAACATAACTTACTTAAGCTAATACATAAACAGGTAAACGACAATACTACGTGTGTCTCGCTAAATCTAACATTTTACTTATCCTAGTACTAATACAAAGGGAACTTGTATTCCAACAAAACATAACTTACTTAAGCTAATACATAAACAGGTAAACGACAATACTACGTGTGTCTCACTTAAATATAACATTTTACTTATCCCAAAACATAACTTACTTAAGCTAATACATAAACAGGTAAACGACAATACTACGTGTGTCTCACTTAAATATAACATTTTACTTATCCCAAAACATAACTTACTTAAGCTAATACATAAACAGGTAAACGACAATACTACGTGTGTCTCACTTAAATATAACATTTTACTTATCCCAAAACATAACTTACTTAAGCTAATACATAAACAGGTAAACGACAATACTACGTGTGTCTCACTTAAATATAACATTTTACTTATCCCAAAACATAACTTACTTAAGCTAATACATAAACAGGTAAACGACAATACTACGTGTGTCTCACTTAAATATAACATTTTACTTATCCCAAAACATAACTTACTTAAGCTAATACATAAACAGGTAAACGACAATACTACGTGTGTCTCACTTAAATATAACATTTTACTTATCCCAAAACATAACTTACTTAAGCTAATACATAAACAGGTAAACGACAATACTACGTGTGTCTCACTTAAATATAACATTTTACTTATCCCAAAACATAACTTACTTAAGCTAATACATAAACAGGTAAACGACAATACTACGTGTGTCTCACTTAAATATAACATTTTACTTATCCCAAAACATAACTTACTTAAGCTAATACATAAACAGGTAAACGACAATACTACGTGTGTCTCACTTAAATATAACATTTTACTTATCCCAAAACATAACTTACTTAAGCTAATACATAAACAGGTAAACGACAATACTACGTGTGTCTCACTTAAATATAACATTTTACTTATCCCAAAACATAACTTACTTAAGCTAATACATAAACAGGTAAACGACAATACTACGTGTGTCTCACTTAAATATAACATTTTACTTATCCCAAAACATAACTTACTTAAGCTAATACATAAACAGGTAAACGACAATACTACGTGTGTCTCACTTAAATATAACATTTTACTTATCCCAAAACATAACTTACTTAAGCTAATACATAAACAGGTAAACGACAATACTACGTGTGTCTCGCTAAATCTAACATTTTACTTATCCTAGTACTAATACAAAGGGAACTTGTATTCCAACAAAACATAACTTACTTAAGCTAATACATAAACAGGTAAACGACAATACTACGTGTGTCTCACTTAAATATAACATTTTACTTATCCCAAAACATAACTTACTTAAGCTAATACATAAACAGGTAAACGACAATACTACGTGTGTCTCGCTAAATCTAACATTTTACTTATCCTAGTACTAATACAAAGGGAACTTGTATTCCAACAAAACATAACTTACTTAAGCTAATACATAAACAGGTAAACGACAATACTACGTGTGTCTCACTTAAATATAACATTTTACTTATCCCAAAACATAACTTACTTAAGCTAATACATAAACAGGTAAACGACAATACTACGTGTGTCTCACTTAAATATAACATTTTACTTATCCCAAAACATAACTTACTTAAGCTAATACATAAACAGGTAAACGACAATACTACGTGTGTCTCACTTAAATATAACATTTTACTTATCCCAAAACATAACTTACTTAAGCTAATACATAAACAGGTAAACGACAATACTACGTGTGTCTCACTTAAATATAACATTTTACTTATCCCAAAACATAACTTACTTAAGCTAATACATAAACAGGTAAACGACAATACTACGTGTGTCTCGCTAAATCTAACATTTTACTTATCCTAGTACTAATACAAAGGGAACTTGTATTCCAACAAAACATAACTTACTTAAGCTAATACATAAACAGGTAAACGACAATACTACGTGTGTCTCACTTAAATATAACATTTTACTTATCCCAAAACATAACTTACTTAAGCTAATACATAAACAGGTAAACGACAATACTACGTGTGTCTCGCTAAATCTAACATTTTACTTATCCTAGTACTAATACAAAGGGAACTTGTATTCCAACAAAACATAACTTACTTAAGCTAATACATAAACAGGTAAACGACAATACTACGTGTGTCTCACTTAAATATAACATTTTACTTATCCCAAAACATAACTTACTTAAGCTAATACATAAACAGGTAAACGACAATACTACGTGTGTCTCACTTAAATATAACATTTTACTTATCCCAAAACATAACTTACTTAAGCTAATACATAAACAGGTAAACGACAATACTACGTGTGTCTCACTTAAATATAACATTTTACTTATCCCAAAACATAACTTACTTAAGCTAATACATAAACAGGTAAACGACAATACTACGTGTGTCTCGCTAAATCTAACATTTTACTTATCCTAGTACTAATACAAAGGGAACTTGTATTCCAACAAAACATAACTTACTTAAGCTAATACATAAACAGGTAAACGACAATACTACGTGTGTTTCACTTAAAGGAAACATTTTACTTATCCTAAAACTAATACAAAGGCAACTTGTATTCCAACAAAAGGAATGACTATTTTAATAATAAAACGTTTTTAGTAAAGGATTGCAAAGTCTAATACAAGAAATTATTAACATCGAGTAAACGCGTGTCCCTTAAACTTAATTGCTAAATTCATGATAAACAGTGATTAGGCACGAACTGCCTAACACCTTAAATCGACTAAATCTAGTACAAAGGAGTTTAAATCGACAATACACCCACTTAGACCTATGGAACAGCGCTATATGGAAAACAAATTAGGATTACTTAAAACTAATACACGATAAAGCTTACATACTAACATGGTGAAAAGCAAGTATACGGCTTGACTTAATACTAACTAAGACACTACAAGTGTGATGTACCGAGGGGGAGGAAGCTGGGTTGGGACCGCTATGGGCGGAATGCAGTAGGGAGTCCGGTGGTGTCGCTGAGCTCGCGGATATGTGGGTAGGCTGAGGTTTCGGCTCTGCTGAAGAGCCCAGCTGAATGAGAACGGACAAAGTCCGCCAGGGGTGGGGTACGGAAGGAGGTTCAGGAACAGATACAAGTCTCACGTCGGGGCAAGGATGTTATGGAAAACATTTATGTGAGAATTGGACAGCAATATACTACACTGAGTTTAAAACAAGGCTTTCTTTGTCTTAAATGTTAGGTCCTTTTACGTAAGGCACCGGGGTCCTTGAATACCTCAGAATTTTAAAAACAACACTAAAATAAAAATGTAAATTGAAAAAAATTAATACTTAAATTAATAAAATAATGCATAATTGTCATTATGTCCATAATGAGATATAATTAGAGGTAAATGTTTTTAAGATGTCTTGTTAAATCACTAACAGGTTCAGGAGTGTACAACCCGATAAAACTATTCCCTGGGGAAGACACCAGTTACATCAACCAGAGCCTAACTAACAGGAAGTGTGGGTCGATAAATAGGGCACGGTCACCAATGTGTCACTTGGCACATCCTTCAAGGGTATTTATATAAGCCAAGTTTCATCCCTGCAGGTACATTTCTTGTAAACAGGCTGCTCTGTGGTGTTACATAGTTTCTGTTCTAGGACTCCAATCCGTGGAGATTTTAACAATAAATGTTGTGGAGTTAGTTTGGTTGAGAACTGAGAGCGTTATGCGACAACAAATGCGTGACAGATTAGTCACAGGCAGTAGGGGGGGGGGGGCGTGTGTGTGAGGTGTGTATGTATATATATATTTGTTTTGTGAATATGTGTATATATATATATATATATATATATATATATATATATATATATATATATTATAACGTACCTTCACTTATGATTGTCTACAGAATATTTTGACTCTTAGGAAATTAAATTAATAACCCAGCTACTTGCTTTTATAATAACAGATTTATTTTATCCTGAGATCAATATTGCACTTACAGGTAGTTCATATAATTCGTTTTACTAACTCTAATATTTGCCGATAGGCATCAAGACTCTTATTTGACTTTTAATTTTACTTTCCTTTAGCGATCTAAGGGCGTGTATAAGTTACTGCACTTGGTTTGATACATTATATTTGAATGAATTATTACTTTTTAAAGAATTTTTAAAGTTTAAAAGATTTTTAACGTTTGTTACTTTAAAGAGTTGGCTTTAAATTTAAGATAAATTATTACTTATTACTTGCGTGGTTCCTTGTTTCACTTCACTTGACACAAATTCACTTATTAATATTTCCCTTTCAATTTCACTTTTCTTAATCACTCGAAATGCTTCAATAAGTCACCGTAACTGACTTTCATTCCCTAATTTATTTTGCTTACTATTTAGTTATCTCCTTTATTTAATTTCTGGTACTACTTTTCTATCTCTCTCACTTAATATAACTCATTAGTTAGTAATCTCCCTTGCTTTAATCTCACTTATTACCCTTTAATCTCCCTCTTTTACTTCCCTTTCTAATTAATAATCTCCCTTATTAATCTCACTTGATACTTTACATTTCTTTGAATTTAACGTTTCTTACTAAAACTGAACATATTTCTCCCTCGAGTCCTGAATTTTGACTCTTCGAGTCCTACAACTTGACCCTTTCGAGTACCGATAATTGATTGACTTGTCCCTGTGTCCCTTGGATCGTATCCGTATGGGTTTCATCCCCTCTTGAAATTTGATTAGCCCCCTTATGGCGCTCAAACTGTGACTAGCCTATGAAAATTGACGCTTCCATCACTTTTATTTGGCTTGGTGGGAAATTTGTCGAACTTCCCAAGGTGCAGGTGTTTTTCTGTACGTGATTTTCTGCATTCTTAGGGATTCCTAGCCATAAATCTCCCTGCTCCCTCGATGTCTAGGTAAAGCTTCTCTCCAGTGAACGAGGGACGTCCTGGTTTACTTACAAGGAATCCTTTCGAATTATTTTTATTTATGACTTGCAGGTGTGTGCAGTAACTTATTTCTGCCAATAGATCTGACAATAGACTAGCGCTAGCTAGGTATATCCCACAAGTTCAAATATTTTACTAACAGTTGTCTTAACCTAATGAATTTCGTTATAATATATATATATATATATATATATATATATATATATATATATATATATATATATGATGATGAATAGTTAATAATCTGGAGTACATCCGTTCATTCTGCAGTGCATAAAATCGCAGTTCCGACGTTTCGTCAGAATCTCTTCAACTGCGATCGCTCTTCAACTGTTGTTGGGTTCACCTCGTCAATGCTAGATGAGATTCTAGCGAAACGTCGGAACTGCGATTTTCTGCACTGCAGAATGATCGGATGTACTCCAGATATAACTATTCATATTTTTTCCATCCGTGAAGGAATACGTATCAGCATATATATATATATATATATATATATATATATATATATATATATATATATATATATATATATATATGCACATTCACAAAAACAATCGAAAATACAAACTTGTGCTTTTACAACCCGAATAAAGTGCAAGTTATGCCTGTTTAGTTAAAAGGAACTATGTAATACAATCCGCCGTTCCGGAAAGCACAAAAAGGAGTTATTCGAAGTTCTTTTGGAATTCCCAACAGCGGGATTTTTTAGTGAGTCATAAGTCGTACAAAGGTGTGCAAAATCTAAAAGCTGATCAATACTTGGAGCAGATAATATCCATAACCCCATTCAGGGGGGAATTCAGTCAATAACGGATTGTACTTCAAATTATATTACGAATTTAGTTTACAGAGCTTTCTGTTACAGTTACTTCGCTTCGTAATTCAATAAATTAAATTAATTAATAATTCATTCTAAAGGTCAAGTGATATGTTTGGAATATTTATTGCCATTTAATCAGTCACTGTATAATTCATACATAAATAAAGAGTAAGACTGCTGGTAATACGATTAATTGTTGTAAAACATAACCATATTGGCTTCGTCACTGACTCTACAGTTGGTTTTCAATCTACAATTACTTTGGACAAGTGCAAAAACAACGTGTATCATGTTGGACGAAAGTGTATTTTCAAAACTGCAGAACTGTTTGTTTCCGCTGTTTTTAATGCAGTCTCCGTGGAGGGAAAGGTCTGACGTCACACTCAGACACGTAGTGTTTTGGTGCTTGATTTCAGTCCTGGCATACAAAGCTTTTACAGAAATAACGGCACACATCCTGGATGTTAACTACTTCTCTGTTCCACAGTTCCTGACTCTCTCCTGTTATATTGTTACCAATGTTTGCTTTCCATACACTGTCCTGTACTATCTCTTCAGCCACAGACAAGATGTAGTCAATTTTGCAGAGAATCAAAACGACATCGACAGTTGGCTTCGTGTCTCAAATCCGGTTCTGTCGAAATCTGATGGAGTGGCTCTGATTTCAGTTGCATCTTTTTTGTTATACTTTGAAATTTATAATACTTATTACACTTGGTTCTCTTCAAGCGGGGACATTTGGGCTTACATCACAGAGAATTACTGGTTTAGTGGTGTACTTCAATGGTTACATGACCTTCTCCTGAATATGCTGGTATTTCAGTGGCTAATGCTGGTTTTGATTCTTAAGAGAAGATACCATCTCATTAAGGAAGTGGCGGCATCACTAACTGATGCGTCGAGTTCTGAAGGTATTTTGGTGACATGTTTTCAAATTGACAACAGAGCCTTAATAAGGAGGTTAATTCACGCCTATCGACTAATCAGAAAGAATCAAGCTATTGTTAATCGATTCTTCGCAGTCACTAGCTGCCTCAACTACTTACTTTCTGCTTTGTGGGATTTGAAAATGGTGTTTGATATTTGGAAATACAGTTCAACGAATGCCGTGACTATGTATGACATAACCTGCGCTTTGTCGTTGATGTTATTCTATCCTTTGCTCGTCTTACAAGGAGTTAGTCTCAACAAGCAGGTGAGTAAGTTCTATTCTCTGCTCGTCTTACAAGGAGTTACCCTCAACAAGCAGGTGAGTAAGTTCTATTCTCTGCTCGTCTTACAAGGGGTTACCCTCAACAAGCAGGTGAGTAAGTTCTATTCTCTGCTCGTCTTACAAGGGGTTACCCTCAACAAGCAGGTGAGTGAGTTCTATGCTCTGCTAGTCTTACAAGGAGTTACCCTCAACAAGCAGGTGAGTAAGTTCTATGCTCTGCGCGTCTTACAAGGGGTTAGCCTCAACAAGCAGGTGAGTGAGTTCTATGCTCTGCTAGTCTTACAAGGAGTTACCCTCAACAAGCAGGTGAGTAAGTTCTATGCTCTGCTAGTCTTACAAGGAGTTACCCTCAACAAGCAGGTGAATAAGTTCTATGCTCTGCTCGTCTTACAAGGAGTTAGTCTCAACAAGCAGGTGAGTAAGTTCTATTCTCTGCTCGTCTTACAAGGGGTTACCCTCAACAAGCAGGTGAGTGAGTTCTATGCTCTGCTAGTCTTACAAGGAGTTACCCTCAACAAGCAGGTGAATAAGTTCTATGCTCTGCTAGTCTTACAAGGAGTTACCCTCAACAAGCAGGTGTGTAGTTCTATGCTCTGCTAGTCTTACAAGGAGTTACCCTCAACAAGCAGGTGAGTAAGTTCTATGCTCTGCTAGTCTTACAAGGAGTTACCCTCAACAAGCAGATAAGTAGTTCTATGCTCTGCTAGTCTTACAAGGAGTTACCCTTAACAAGCAGGTGAGTGAGGTCTATGCTCTGCTAGTCTTACAAGGAGTTACCCTCAAGAAGCAGGTGAGTAGTTCTATGCTCTGCTAGTCTTACAAGGAGATACCCTCAACAAGCAGGTGAGTAAGTTCTATTCTCTGCTCGTCTTACAAGGGGTTACCCTCAACAAGCAGGTGAGTGAGTTCTATGCTCTGCTAGTCTTACAAGGAGTTACCCTCAACAAGCAGGTGAGTGAGTTCTATGCTCTGCTAGTCTTACAATTAGTTACCCTCAACAAGCAGGTGAGTAAGTTCTATGCTCTGCTAGTCTTACAAGGAGTTACCCTCAACAAGCAGGTGTGTAGTTCTATGCTCTGCTAGTCTTACAAGGAGTTACCCTCAACATGCAGGTGAGTGTGTTCTATGCTCTGCTAGTCTTACAAGGGGTTACCCTCAACAAGCAGGTGAGTGAGTTCTATGCTCTGCTAGTCTTACAAGGAGTTACCCTCAACAAGCAGGTGAGTGAGTTCTATGCTCTGCTAGTATTACAAGGAGTTACCCTCAAGAAGCAGGTGAGTGAGTTCTATGATCTGCTCATCTTACAAGGAGTTACCCTCAAGAAGCAGGTGAGTGAGTTCTATTCTCTGGTAGTCTTACCAGGAGTTATCCTCAACAAGTAGGCGAGTGAGGTCTATGCTCTGCTTGTCTTACAAGGAGTTACCCTCAACAAGCAGGTGAGTGTGTTCTATGCTCTGCTAGTCTTACAAGGGGTTACCCTCAACAAGCAGGTGAGTAAGTTCTATGCTCTGCTAGTCTTACAAGGAGTTACCCTCAACAAGCAGGTGTGTAGTTCTATGCTCTGCTAGTCTTACAAGGAGTTACCCTCAACATGCAGGTGAGTGTGTTCTATGCTCTGCTAGTCTTACAAGGGGTTACCCTCAACAAGCAGGTGAGTAGTTCTATGCTCTGCTAGTCTTACAAGGAGTTACCCTCAACAAGCAGGTGAGTAAGTTCTATGCTCTGCTAGTGTTACAAGGAGTTACCCTCAACAAGCAGGTGTGTAGTTCTATGCTCTGCTAGTCTTACAAGGAGTTACCCTCAACATGCAGGTGAGTGTGTTCTATGCTCTGCTAGTCTTACAAGGAGTTACCCTCAACAAGCAGATGAGTAGTTCTATGCTCTGCTAGTCTTACAAGGAGTTACCCTCAACAAGCAGGTGAGTAAGTTCTATGCTCTGCTAGTCTTGCAAGGAGTTACCCTCAACATGCAGGTGAGTGTTTTCTATGCTCTGCTAGTCTTACAAGGGGTTACCCTCAACAAGCAGGTGAGTAAGTTCTATTTTCTGCTCGTCTTACAAGGGGTTACCCTCAACAAGCAGGTGAGTAGTTCTATGCTCTGCTAGTCTTACAAGGAGATACTCTCAACAAGCAGGTGAGTAAGTTTTATTCTCTGCTCGTCTTACAAGGAGTTACCCTCAACAAGCAGATGAGTAGTTCTATGCTCTGCTAGTCTTACAAGAAGTTACCCTCAACAAGCAGGTTAGTGAGTTCTATCCTCTGCTAGTCTTACAAGGAGTTACCCTCAACAAGCAGGTGAGTGAGTTCTATGCTCTGCTAGTATTACAAGGAGTTACCCTCAACAAGCAGGTGAGTGAGTTCTATGATCTGCTCATCTTACAGGGAGTTACCCTCAAGAAGCAGGTGAGTGAGTTCTATTCTCTGGTAGTCTTACCAGGAGTTACCCTCAACAAGCAGGCGAGTGAGGTCTATGCTCTGCTTGTCTTACAATAAGTTACCCTCATCAAGCAGGTGAGCGAGTTCTATTCTCTGCTAGTCTTACAAGGAGTTACCCTCAACAAGCAGATGAGTGGTTTCTATGCTCTACTCGTCTTACAAGGATTTACCCTCAAGAAGCAGGTGAGTGAGTTCTATGCTCTGCTCGTCTTACAAGGAGTTACCCTTAACAAGCAGATGAGTGAGGTCTATACTCTGCTCGTCTTACAAGGAGTTAACCTCAACAAGCAGACGTGTGAGTTCTATGGTCTGCTTGTCTTACAAGGAGTTGCCTTCAAGCAGATGAGTGGTTTCTACGCTCTGCTCGTCTTACACGGAGTTACCCTTAACAAGCAGGTGAGTGAGGTCTGTGGTCTGCTCGTCTTACAAGGAGTTACCCTCAACAAGCAAGTGAGTAGTTCTATCCTCTGCTCGTTTTACAAGGATTTACCCTCAAGAAGCAGGTGAGTGAGTTCTATGCTCTGCTCGTCTTACAATTAGTTACCCTTAACAAGCCGGTGAGTGAGGTCGATGCTCTGCTCGTCTTACAAGGAGTTACAATCAAGAAGCAGGTGAGTAGTTCTATCCTCTGCTCGTCTTACAAGGAGTTACCCTTAACAAGCAGGTGAGTGGTTTCTACGCTCTGCTCGTCTTACAAGGAGTTACCCTTAACAAGCAGGTGAGTGAGGTCTATGCTCTGCTCGTCTTACAAGGAGTTACCCTCAAGAAGCAGGTGAGTAGTTCTATCTTCTGCTCGTCTTACAAGGATTTACCCTCAAGAAGCAGGTGAGTGAGTTCTATGTTCTGCTCGTCTTACAAGGAGTTTCCCTCAAGCAGATGAGTGGTTTCTACGCTCTGCTCGTCTTACAAGGATTTACCCTCAAGAAGCAGGTGAGTGAGTTCTATGTTCTGCTCGTCTTACAAGGAGTTTCCCTCAAGCAGATGAGTAGTTTCTACGCTCTGCTCGTCTTACAAGGATTTACCCTCAAGAAGCAGGTGAGTAGTTCTATTCTCTGCTCGTCTTACTTGGAGTTAGTCTCAACAAGCAGGTGAGTAAGTTCTATTCTCTGCTCGTCTTACAAGGAGTTACCCTTAACAAGCAGGTGAGTGAGGTCTATGCTCTGCTCGTCTTACAAGGAGTTACCCTCAAGAAGCAGGTGAGTAGTTCTATCTTCTGCTCGTCTTACAGGAGTTACCCTCAACAAGCAGGTGAGTGAGTTCTATGCTCTGCTCGTCTTACTAGGAGTTACCCTCAAGAAGCAGCTGAATGAAGGACAAGTGTCCCATGAATGTCAACCTTCAACAAGCAGGTGAGTGAAGGACAAGTGTCGCGTGAATGTTAGGTTAGGTTACGGTAGACGTAGGTCGCTGATATTTTGTACAAACGCTGTTCACAATTGTCAATGTGTGTTCTCATTACCAGGGTATTGGTGAATACAGTATCGTAGCAGGTGTAGTGTTATGCCGCGTGGAAATTACTGAGCATATTAGAGGTTCTTCATTGCGCTCACGCGCGTGTGTTTGTGCGTCGGTGCGGTATGTGTGTGTTTGTGTGCGTGTGTGTTTTACTTTGTCTTAAGTCTTTAACCCCGCCCTTTTGCCTTTAAAACAATATCTGATAGCTTATAGGAAATCTTATTAAATGTCTTTCCATAAGATGCTTCTTACGGACTGTGATTATCAGTAATTAACATTTTAAAATTATGTTATATCTCCTCGCTTTAACATTTATTTTTATTACTCACTTTTAATAAATAACTGATCAATGCTCATTCATGAAATATATATTTCGCCTGAACCATGTTGAAATATTTTTTTAAAATTTCTCCCTTGGAGGTAATTATTATTATTAATATTTTACTATTCCTTCTTTGACATGAGAAACCTATCTTTTTTCACTTAAATAATTATGGTTTCTTCTTAATTCCTTATTATATTCTAATATTGATTTCTTCGTAATTTATTTTCTGCAGGGTACCCTTATGATGATTTCATTTACACTCCCCTAGATGTTATTTTAATTTATTATACATATTTGATAGTCTAACATAGTTGCTAAATTCCTATCTTTTATATTACTTTTATTCTTATCATCATTTCAAAATATCCTATTATTAGCATTGCATATTAATATTTTTTATTAATTTGCATACCTGTTAAAGTATGTTTGTAATTTCTTCTATTAGTTCACGCTCTCCATATATATATTGTTAAAATTTTCAATCGCTATAAAAATTCTTCTCATTCATCATTTTTTTTAAAGTGTATTCTTCATTTTAATAGATTTTCAAATATTAATTCATTAATTAATTTCAATAATTAATTTCGCTTTCTATTTTGCTTCTTACTATTGTGATTCTGTCATATGTATATACATATGTATATACATATTTATATTAATTGTATATATTTAATGATAAGTAACTAAAATAAAATTTTCTTTGTTGACCTAAGTAGGAATTTGCTTTAATAATTGTGTTATATTATTTTTTTATAATGCTAGAAAATATTATGTTACTATGTTATCCTCCATTTGGCTACCCAACAGGAACCTGTGGTGCCAGCCTTCCTTGTAAACGTTCCTTGATGTGATGCTGTCTCGTGGTATCTCCTATAATATGTAGCTTCGCAGGACCATGTCCTGGCATTACACCCTAAGCCGTGTTACTTGTAGGGTGGTTTAACGTCTGACGCAACCAGCGTGGAATGACAGCTCATAGTATATGCAATCTTATGTTTGTGTCCAGTAATAAATAATGTTCATTCAAATCGATCCTAATCTAATACCATTGTACATGAAAATATAATAATTGTAAATACGATTGTTCCAATATTTTCGTAAGAGCGTTCTCACTATTCAACAGTTGAAACAAACAAACAAAATCTCACACGTATATAAAGTACCCAATGTTAAGATGGAATTGTTTGTTTACAAAACATTCGAGTTTTGGCATTTTTGTAATCACATAAAATGAAAATATCGACTATGCTCTCAGGTTGAGTGAAAATTCACTTTCTAAATCTTTATGAACCTTTTCTCTGTTTCACTATAAATTGACAAAATTTTGGAAACATCTGATCCTGTTGAACCATCGAAGCCAGCTGTGCCGTTAATACCTATTGTACCTAACAATCTACGATACTTTATCCTTGGATACCTTTTTGGTTCTCTTGTAACCGGAAGCATTGCCCACATGCGTTTCAGCGTATGTCTACAGTGCTTCATTGGACGACCCTGCCTGCCGTGACGAAGGCCAGGTACAGCATCGTCACACAAACCTTCTTATTTCTTTGCTGAAAACATTGAAAAAATGTCCGAACAAACAATCTCATCTTAACATTGCATACTTTAAATATGTGTTAGATTTGTTTTGTTTGTTTTAACTGTTAAATAGTGAGGACGCCCTTGACAATGTTATTAATGATAGTTACGAAAATCGTGGAACAATTGTATTTTCGATATTCTTTTTTTTCTGATTCATTTAACGATTTTGAAGACGGTTCTATCACCCAGTTTATAAAATACAGGCATCTACTGTTGGAATAGAACTCAAGTAAGACGGTTTTTATGGGTGACTTAATCTGTTAACAAGTAATGTAAGAAAAATAATTTCAAGTAAATTTCTACTGAGGTTGCCATGGAAACATTTTGTTTTACTTACCGTAGAGCACTATTATGTTATTCTGTAGTAACCTCAGTGGAGGATTCGAGGACAACCGGATGAGGAAAAAAAATATATAAACATCTTTGAGAAATATATTTTTAGGTATTGGAAGGTTGGCGCAGTGCCAAAGCGCTAGACTTTGGACATGAAGATTCTCAGTTCGAATCCGGCCTGACCCCACGAATTTTATAATTTAATTATTAAATAAATATTTGGTAAAACTGTATTAACGTCAATTGGCATCTGTAGGAAAAAATGTATTTGAACTTGAGTGGATGAATATAAACGTATTTTACTAACGATTGAAAATTTGTACAAGATATATATCAGGAGAGTGTGAGCTAATAGAAAGAATTTAAAAAGGAATTAGATTTTGGAGTTGGAAACGAGGCTTAGAAGTTATCTAGCCATCTGGAAGCCCTCTCTACAGACACAACGAACTATATCACTACGACATTTCCTTATTTATAAGTCTTAACACAAATTCAACTTGTTTAGGGAAAGAATGAATAATTGGTGTTTAATCGTTTAGTGTAAGTTGGTATTCCTTAGCGGTTTGAAATGTCTAAATATGTTTTCTAAGATTTCTTAGTTGATATATCGGTAATGGCTTCTCTAGGGTCGTATAGGAAGGAATTTTAGTGTTGTAACAAACTGATATAAAACTCAGTATTAGACAAATTAAAATTGTCGTTCTTTGTTTCAAAATTATTTTGCTCTTTTTCCTTACATCCTCGAAAAAACACATGAAAAAATCTGTGCAGAAGTAAAATTGAATAAGATAGCTTATTTTAAATCTTTTTTCTTATTTTTCAGATAGATCAACTGAAAGTGGAGATAGACAGAGTGAGAACGTTCAGCAAATCTGGATTCATTGAAAAACAGGTAGGCCTATATTTGTCAATTGTAGTTTAGTTTGAACATTATTGATTAAAATTTTTATTTCTAGTGATGTTCATTTCGATGTATCGAGGAAAATAAGTTACGCAACCAACTATCGTAACTTGGTGAAGATTTCATTCATAATGTAAACGGTTTAAAGTACACACACTTATGGGGATCGCAATGAAGTTAAAGACGTATTGCAGGTCTACTCTTAATGTATTAGTGCAGAAATTAGTTTTTAGGAAATCAGTTATATTTGTGTTATGTTTACTTATTCTAAAATGCATTGTTATTGAGTTTTGTTTGACTCGATTAGGTTTTATTATTCTAGTATGTTCGTCGTAGAATTGACGTGTAACATTTTCTTAAAAATATATATATGACAGTTTGTGTTTGTAGTTTTGAATTATCAAAATCTTCTACAACATTTTTGTTAGTATATCTTCCTCATTTCCGAACCCTATCTTTTATAAGAGATAATAAAAAATAAATGATTGAACGGATAAAAGGCTTTAGCGCTGATTGGACTAGAAGAAGGAACTTTTAACTCTGTTAGTTTCATCAGCAAATTGGAATGCCCTGTAGAAAATTAGGGAGGTTAGTTCTTTGTAGATCATATTCCAGATCTTTTATTAAATCAAAAATGAATTAATTAGTTCCCACTAGATCCGTCATTCGAAACTTATGTATTCGAAATATATCACTTTTCTGTTCTGGCTACTTATAAACACGCCAGAATCTTTTGGAATGTCCTTAGGCCATAAAACTTAAAAATAGCTGGACATTATTTTACTATTATTATTATAATAGGCTTGCAGTTATAATACTACTAAAATTATTATTATTCTTACTGTATGTAATTAACATTTTTTCAGTTGCTAATTTATTTCTCATTTTTAGCTGTCTCTCCTTTCCCTGGAAACAAGTCACCACTCGGTCGCCATTAACTGCTTTGAGTACAGTGCTGAATCTCTGACAGCGGTAAGTTTGTGCATTCTTAACAATATCTCAATGCCCAAATATAATAATAGTAGATTACTTATTTTATGTTACGCCTGATTCAAGATTATTTCATATATACAATTTCTTACCATGCAAGGTAATTTATTGTTGCAAGACCAACACCACTTTTGATGATGACTTTAACTTCGAAACGCGTTTGATGTAATAAATTGATTTATTGTGAGAGTGGGTTAGTTTTATTACTAGCACTTATGAAAACGTTTTTGTAGATTTCATATAAAGTTACTCTAGTGTGGTAGAAGTACACGATGATTGAATACTTAATAGATGGCGGTTTGGTCGTTGCATATAACGTGAACTGTTCGTTTTCACGTTAATTAAACAACCGCTTTTATATCGATATGACCGACATTATGGCAACCATAAAAGTCAGAAGGATCGATCTAAATGGAAATAATTTATTGACCTGACGTACAGTAAATATACATGATGCATGACTATCTTTATTAATCATCCTTCACTAGTCAAACTACACTAGTCATTTTTCACTAGTTATTCTTCACTAGTCACCATACTCTAGTCATTCTTCACTAGTCACCCTACACTAGTCATTTTTACTAGTCACCCTACACTAGTTCTTCTTCACTAGTCACCCTACTCTAGTCATTCTTCACTAGTCACCCTACTCTAGTCATTCTTCACTAGTCAATCTTTATTAATCATCCTTCACTAGTCATTCTTCACTCGTCACACTTTATTATTCATCCTTCACTAGTCACACTTTATTATTCATCCTTCACTAGTCACTCGACACTAGTAATTCCTCAATAGTCGCTCTTTATTAATCATCCTTCACTACTCACCCTACATAATAATTCTTCACTAGTCACTGTTTAATAATCATCCTTCACTAGTCACCCTCACTAGTCATCTTTCACTACTCGCCCTTTAATAATCATCCTCCATTAGTCACCCTACACTAGTCACCCTTTACTAATTAGCCTTCACTAGTAATTTTTCACAACTCGCTCTTTATTAATCACCCTTTACTAGTCACCCAACTCTAATATTTTTTCACTAGTTACTGTTTAATAATCATCTTTCACTAACACCTATATACTAGACACCCTACGCTAGCCCCCCTACAATAGTCATTCTACACTAGCCCCCCTACACTAGTCACCCTAAACTAGTCACTCTACACTAGTCACTCTTTACTAATTAGCCTTCATTAGTAATTTTTCACTACTCGCTCTTTGTTATTCATCATTCACTTGTCACCTCTTTTCTAATCATCCTTCACTAGTCGATCTAAACTAGTCACCCTTTATTATTCATCTTTCACTAGTAACTCTACAATAGACATCCTTCACTACTCACCCTTTATTAATCATCCTTCATTAAGTCACCCTACTCTAGTCACTCTACACTAGCCACAACTCGCTCCCTCATTAATCATCCTTCACTAGTCACTCTACACTAGTCACTCTACACTAGTCACCCTACACTAGCCACCCTACTCTAGTCACTCTACACTAGCCACCCTACTCTAGTCACTCTACACTAGTCACCTTTTACTAATCAGCCTTCACTAGTCACACTACACTAATAATTATTAGTAAAAATTATAATTTTTCACTAGTCACCCTACTGTAGTCACCTTTTACTAATTAGAATTCACTAGTAATTTTTAACAACTCGCCCTTTATTAATCATCCGTCACTAGTCACCCTACACTAGTAATTCTTCACTAGTTACTGTTTATTAATCATCCTTCACTAGCCACTCTACACTAGTCACCCTACTCTAGTCACCCTTTACTAATTAGCCTTCACTAGTAACTTTTCAGAACTCGCCCTTTATTAATCATCCGTCACTAGTCACCCTACACTAGTAATTCTTCACTGTTCACTGTTTATTAATCATCCTTCACTAGCCTCCCTACACTAGCCCCTCTACACTAGTCACCCTACACTAGCCACCCTAGACTAGTCACCCTACTCTAGTCACCTTTTACTAATTAGAATTCACTAGTAATTTTTAACAACTCGCCCTTTATTAATCATCCTTCATTAGTCACCCTACACTAGTAATTCTTCACTAGTCACTGTGTATTAATCATCCGTCACTAGTCACCCTACACTAGTAATTCTTCACTATTCACTGTTTATTAATCATCCTTCACTAGCCTCCCTACACTAGCCTCTCTACACTAGTCACCCTACACTAGCCACCCTAGACTAGTCACCCTACTCTAGTCACCTTTTACTAATTAGAATTCACTAGTAATTTTTAACAACTCGCCCTTTATTAATCATCCTTCATTAGTCACCCTACACTAGTAATTCTTCACTAGTCACTGTGTATTAATCATCCTTCACTAGTCACCCTACACTAGACACCCTACACTAGTAATTCTTCACTAGTCACCCTTTTTTAATCAGCCTTCACTAGTCACCCTACACTACTAATTCTTCACTAGTCACTGTTTATTAATCATCCTTCACTAGTCACTCTACACTAGTCACTGTACTCTAGTCACTCTACACTAGTCACCCTACACTAGTAATTCTTCACTAGTCACTGTTTATTAATCATCCTTCACTAGTCACTCTACACTAGTCACTGTACTCTAGTCACTCTACACTAGTCACCCTACACTAGTAATTCTTCACTAGTCACTGTTTATTAATCATCCTTCACTAACCACCCTACTCTAGGCACTCTACACTAGTCACCCTTTATTAATCAGCCTTCACTAGTCACCCTACACTAGTCATCTTTCACTATTCGTCCTTTAATAATCATCCTTCACTAGTCACCCTAATCTAGTCTTTCTACACTAGTCGCCCTTTATTAATCATCTTACACTAGTCACCCTTCACTATTCCCCCTTTATCAGTCACCCTCTGTTAGTCGGCCTTCGCAAGCCACCTGGATCACTATACGTGAAGGTGATTCTCATAGTATATATAGGCCTAATAGGAAGTTGAAATAAAAGCGAAATGTTCAAATTTATATAAACACACAATTAGAAATTATTAAATTAATTTCATTAACAACTTAATATAACAGAGGTTAGTAGACCTGAATTACTTACCCGAGTTACCTTTTTTCAGCTGTACGCAGCAGTTATCAACTACCTCATTATCCTGATACAGTTGTCATAAAGGCTGGAGAAGAGTGGGGCACGTGACAAGGCATTTAATGGCATTCGTCTGTATCTTGTACTGTTTCATTAAAATTCTAATTTTCTGTTTAAAATTAGAATGTTACTATGAATTTTTAAAATAAATATCAAATCCAAACCTTAAACTCTCTTGCTTTCTGGCTTTTTTTTCTTCCAGGTATCACATTGCAACACCTGTTTTATCCACCTGTTCTGGTCTAATTATATATAAAGTTTTTTTGCCACGACTCTAATTTCACGCAACTCTTAGTTTTCATCAAGCGAAGCGGTTTTCCTTCACCCTCCGTTACGAGCTTCCCTCATACCTTTCGAGGATTTCTATTGCATTATGGCTTACCAAAATCCTTCCGCATTCGGAATTACTGTTCGCGGAGGGTAGGCAACATCCTCGGCTACAGAGACAATAAAACTTACCTTAGACTTACTTTTACGCCGTCAATACTCTCCGCTTTCATAATACAAATATGTGCTTTCGTAAAGCGATACTATGAGATGTTTGTCGGTTTTCTGTCACAGGGTTTTTAATATCAGGCATAAATGGAACCATCTGATTAATGCAGAGTAAAACGTGCTTTGGGCAGTGTCCAAAACTCTGTAAAAATATAAGGGTAAAAATGTGAATGCAATTTATACATATTGTTATTCGAATGCTGGTTTAGGTGTACGAAAGAAATGTATATGATTAGGTTTTATTCTTCATTAAGTTATGTCTTTTAATCATCCTAATAGCTTTCGATCTGGAGTGCGTTCTGTTACAAATACTTCGCACCTTAATACAGCTAATGTATTAATAGAGTTGATAATATTCTTTAGGCCCATTAGTAAGGTCAATAAAGCAACTACTTAAATAAATCAGCCGTACAGTATCGTTGTATTTGTTGATATTGTAAATTGTCCTTCCAATCCGCTAAATTTAATTTGACATTAATATCTTGTTAGTACAAATTGTTGGAAAACAGTGGTATTAGAGAACACGACATAGAAACAACCTGTGTCATGTTGACCGAAAATGTATTCATAAAGTTGCAGAACTTCTTGCTTCCGTTGCTTTTAATGCAGTCTCCGTGGATGAAAAGGTCTGACGTCACAGTTACACACGTCGTCTTTTGGTGCATTTTCTCACTCTTGGAGTACAAATCTATAACGGAAATAACACCACACATCCTGGATGTCAAAAACTTGTCTGTCTCTCAGTTCCTGACTTTGTCCTATTTCTTTCTTGCCACAGTTTCTAATCCGTACACTATCATCTACTATCTATTCAACCACAGACAAGATGTAGACAGTTTTGCGGAGAATCAAAAAGACATCGACGGTTGGCTTGGGATATCAAATCCGGTTTTATCGATGTCGGACACGTTATCATTCTTATCGGTTGCATCTTTTGCCATTTACATCATCCCGTACAGCACTTGCCTCATTTTCGTCCCTTTAGACTCTCAGAATTGGGCTTATACTCTGGGCTACTTGAAGTTTAATGCTTTACTTGAGTGGCTCCATATTGTTCTCTTGAATATATTGGTACTTCAGTGGGTATTGTTAGATTTGATGGTTCAGAAACGATACGCTGCTGTTACTGGTATGACATCATTACTGGGAGACTTTAACAGTTGTCACGGCAGACATTTCAATTGCTTTCAAATTGACGACAAAATGGCCGTTATGGAAGGTTTAATTCGCACATTCCGTCTGGTCAGAAAGAACCAAAGAATTGCTAATCGGCACTTTGCCGTTGTCTGTAGAATCTTCTACTTACTCTGGGCCTTTTGGAGTCTCACATGTTCCTATGAGACATGGAAATATGGAGCAGAAGATACCATGAGCCTGCTTGACATATTTAACGTCCTATTGTTCTTGATGCTGTACTACCCACTGCTTGTCCACCAAGGCGTTAGGCTCAACAACCAGGTGAGTGGAGAAACCGTAACATGACTTGGTATCCGAAAGCTCATATAAATATCTAGCTATAGCTATTTTGTTTAAATTTCAGATAGACCTGTTCAAAATGGAAGTAGATAGACTGAGAACGTTCCACAAATGTGAATCCTTGGAAATCCAGGTAATTCTTAAATTTTTTATTAGTTTTAATATTTGGTATTTGAGTTTGTTTTCGCATCTATTAATTCGGAAAGATGCGCAAGATATTAATGCAGCGTTCAGCCTTTCATTTTGAAAGAAAGAAAAAATTAAATTATTTCGGGGACAACACAGTTATGTTTAAAAAGCAAATCCGAGTTGCCTCGATTTATAATGGTTCCTAAATAGTTGATGACGTGCTGCGCTCAGCGTGTTAAGTCGCCTACTCCGCTGCATATTTTTTAATTGAACTGCTTTTCTAGCGAGCGTAACACGTTCTACATTGACGCAACTGCTCGACTGCTCCGAGAGGAGTCTATTGCGTCGCGTGATAACTGTTGGAGTGTACAGTTTTTTTAGAGATTTCTATAGGACTTGGGCTTTATTTCAGGAGTCGTGTCTGACTGCTGCATGAGGTGAGATCAAGAAACTGTGGGAAAGTGTGAGAGATCACTACGAGAGGGGGGAAAGAAGAAAAGGTTTCAACAGGAAGTGCTGCTTAAAAGAAAAGAGCGATTTACTGGAAACAGTTGAAATTTTTAGATGTAGTGGAAGATGAAAGAGAGTTCTGGCTACATCCTACAGTGAACCATCAACTATGACGGCAGGAACCGACTTTGCTGACTTAGAAGGAAATAAGGGGCGTGCTCAAAACAAATAAATGTCTCAGCAATCATTTCGCCATGAGTCATCTCTCCAAACACTTGGTAAACAAACTGTGCAGTATCATACCCCCAAAATTAAAAAGGAGGCAAAATTATTGCTCTGTTAAAAAAAAAAGACAATAAGAATATTTTAAAAGATGTATGTTGCACCAAGAAGTGCTCATCTCCTTTTCTACAAGGTTCAAAATGTAGGCTGTGCGAACTTTACACGCGTCAATCTAATATCTTTTAAATTTCTAATTTTTGTTAGTGAGATGACCATTGATTATAATTTTGAAAACCCCCCGTTCCCATCACCGATATTTTCATACATATCATTAAGAACTTTTCTTTTGTATATTTCCGAAAAATATAGCCCTCTTTTTCATTGTCGTTCATTATATGTTTATAAAAATAAGCATTGCTATAATTTTCTTTTTTTAAAGATTTTGACCCATTTCAACACTAGACTCTAGACTAGACATTGTGTGTAAGGCAATTCCAAGTATCGACACGCTGCAGTAGGGAAACACTTTTCGACCGCGTAACCCATTTCGCGTTCCTGTAAACGTGATTCGGTAAAAACTGGCTCCTGTCACGCAGAAACACGACTCTAGGTAATTTAGCTATAGGTTTCATGAATAGGTTCACCACGTGTTAAAATCGTGTTAAGAGATTAACTAACGTTTGAGAGAGAAATATCAAAATTGTAAATTTAAGTGCTGTTTGAAAATCGATAAAATAATTAATTCTTTAATTAAAACAGAACTCCATTCTTATTTAAATGTAATTTCGAGAATCAGAGCGGATGAAATAAGTTGTGAGGTGAATATGAACTGTTATAGTTGAAGGGAACATTTGTCTAAAACTGGTATCTGTGTCAGAGATGGGAAAATGGATAATTGAGGTGAGACTCTGTGCCAAGCAAAGGGGCATTATTTTTCGAAGATTTAATTTCTTATACATTTTTCTGAGTAAATGTAAGAGGTTCTATACGAATTTAGTAAACGTTTATTTCGATAAAGGTCTTAGATTTTTGGTTGAAATAAATAAAGTCGACAAAGACCTAAATTTTAGTCGACTAATCAATCCTTTACGAATTTTCATAACCAAAAATGTTTTAGTTTTCTACTATGGTCATTTATAAACTCTAGAACCATTTGTGTTGAATTTTAAACTGTCGCCTTGTCATTATAACAATAATCAGGTTATTATTGTTTTAGTTATATTCGTATTAATAAATAGTTTTTTATTTGTATTATTATTATTATTATTATTTATGAATAGTTGTCTTTCTTAAAATTTATAGTTGTTGTCTATTTTTCATTTTTAGCTGTCTCTCCTTTCCCTGGAAACAAGTCACCACTGTGTTGCCATTAACTGCTTTGGGTACAGTGCTGGATCTCTGACAGCGGTAAGTTTGTGCATTCTTTAAGATATCGCAACACCTGAGTATAAAGATTTAAACACCTCAAGTTTTATTTTATTTTTGTTGTTTTCCATCTTAGGCCTTAAAGTCAATTATTAAAAAGGGTTTCGATGTTTGAAGGGTTTGCTTAACCTTTAAGTCTATTATTAAATTTTTCAATGATTGATGCGTTTGATTAGAATGATTAGTTCTTATGTTTATTCGTTTATACAAGTTATATAAACATTTTATGTGAACATTTCATAATTAAATGCGTGCTAGGAAAATTCCTGCTTACGCAGCTTTAGTATTATATAGGTGTGAGAACAGAGCCCCGGCAGTGTGTAAGTCGCCTCTGTATCGCACAGACGTTTTCCACTCCGATTGAGTGCATATCAATTGTATTGTTTTATTAAGTAAAATTTATGTAACAGTTTTCCAAATTAATTGTTTATTAAATTCAAAGGTTTGTAAAAATAAAAATCATTTTTAAAAACCTTTCGTGCTTAATATAAAACGTAACTGGCGCAGTCGGTAGGACATCTCGGGAAAATTAATGAACATAATTTTTTTCGATTTCAATCGTTAACCGAGATACTGCAAAAACGCGATTCGTTACAGAGCGCATATCTGTAACGACATCAAGAAAACGGTAGGACACCTCAAGGAAGTTAGTGAATATAACGTCCGTCGGTTTTAACCGTTAATTGAGGAAACTTTAAGTAGAGTGAATATCTACAACCACTTAATAGAGCGCATATCTATTAAGAGCACGAGTGAATATCGTGTAAGTGAAAAGTGAAAAGTGAAAATTGTTCAAATGAGCAAAGTATTTTGGATCAACTTGTAAGTAGATCTTAAGATATAGAATTAAGAAAAAGTAGAGTAAATACTTTTTAATTTTATATAATTGATTTTTAATTTTATTATTTTAAAGAAAATAATATTTTAAAATGGCAACGCCAACATTAAAGAAGGAATATCTTGATATGATTCCTGAGTATAGTGGAGAGCCCACTATGCTCCACAGATTCATTTCCATATGTGATAAAGTAGTAAATAAGTTTTATGTAAACGAAAATCCAGAGGATTTTCAAAATGAATATCTATTTTCTTCTATACTAGCTAAGTTAAAAGGCCAAGCATTAGAAATGGTAGTAAACTCAAATTCATATAATTGGTATGAGATTAAAAAAGTATTATTAACCAGCTATTCAGACAAAAGAGATTGTTTTACTTTAAATTTAGAAATGGCTGAGTTAAAACAGGAGAATAACGAATCACCTTTTAAATTTTATGAGAGAATTCAAAAACTATTAAATTTACAGATTTCATTTTTTGTTAATACGGACTTATTGTCAAGCATCTATTAAAACGAGTCTTTGTATCTCTAAAACCACGAATTAATAAGCAAATAACCAAGTATTTGATTGAATTTGGTTACCATGACAAGCGGTACGTCACTATACAAGTGTAGAACAAAAATAGGTGAAGGATTTTGTATGTTTCCTCCCAATTCTTGAGTAATACACGTCACGTTTTGCGTTATTTGAAAGTTTTCCAGCCGTTATTGTATCGAGAGTAGCAGTGATGAAGCCAACGATTTTCTGATAATTTTCACGATTTTCTTTTTATTTAATAACTAACTATATATCTTGGGTTTTTTTAGTTGACAAATACTTTAAACAGAAAATCTTGAATTACCGTCATTCTTTAGAGGTTGGAATCTTGAATCTTTCACACGTGTAGATGTTTTCTAAATTATGATGTTATAATTAATAAGAAATTAATGTTATATTATAATGTAGCACATTTAAAATCAGTTACTGTATTATTAGTTATAATTTTTATAAAATATTTAACTTTATAGAATAAAAAATCTACATTTAAACCGATAAACAATGATTTGGAGTTCGTTGTTTTTGACAAACCTTTTCAGTGCTTACATAACCTTACCTGGATTGTTGCCATTTACCAAATCACTTTGTATGAATAAGGAATTGCTTATTTTATTATTAATGAAGATATCGACGGAAAATATCCGGGCTTCACGTGGAGATATTTTCATTTAAAATATTGGACAAATAGGCCTGAATCTGTTTAAAACTAATCAGAATATTAAAATTAAGGTAAAATTTTCGTTAATGAGTATTATAACACATTTTTTAAAAAACGATTTATCGGTGTTGCTTACAAAGTAGATTATTGCCAAAATATTTAGTGTTAAATTAACATAAAATGTTCTTAATTCCTGCGTTTATTAATAGTAAAATTAAAATTTATCTGTGCGCGCCAAATCTATATGTTTACCATATTAAGTTTAGTGAAGGATTTCTCGAAAATAACTCACCGATTGCTGAATTATTAAACTTAAATGACTAAATTTTACTCTAATGACTCTAAAGTTCAAATTAGTTTTAACAGCAACCCATCTACAATGTTAAGTCATAAATAATCCAGATATTCTGTAATAGGAGACGATGCTCTGGCAGATAGGTTGGTTTCGGTGGTAAAACCACAAATAAAGAAGTCTTTAGAATAAAGAATTGGTCATTCTTTTAAGTCTAATATCATCTTAACCAACATCATATAATAATTGAATTTATATCCAAGCTCGAAGGTCCTATGTGATGGCTTGTTTTATAAGTTTAGTATTTAATGCCAGTTCCCTGATTCTACTTTGTTCTCTTTGAGAATTTAAGTTGAAAATTTCAATTTCAATAATTTGTTAAATAGAACTTGAGTAATTTGGTCGCTTCTCAGCTTGCTCGTGCATTGGTTCTGGCTCAGCGCTGCACAATTGGTTTCCAAATGGGGGAGGAACCTCTCCCTTCTTGGATAGTCAAATGTTGCACCTTTGGATCATGTAACTCTTACATTCCCCCAGCACCCTTGCCTTAATCCAATATCCCTTTACCACATTCATCTTCAAACTCTTCGCCTTTCCGGTGTTCCGAACATGCATCCTGACCACTCTGCAAATCCCGGTTGTTAAAACTGACCCTCCCCGGTTCCGAGAACATGACTGCCTCTTTTCTCGATTCCTTGATGGCTCAGAGTTTCTCATGGCTTCCCTTTCTGCCTATCTTCTCCCAAAGTTTTTGTTTTTTTCAACCAACACTGGTTTTGTCTTTCTTCCATTGCCCTGGCTGATTGAAATGTCTTTATCCTATCGCAAGCACTTAAATTTACGACTACCCCCGAAATCTTCTTCTTTGAGTACTCCACGTGGAGATCGTGACTTCCCATTTTTTATCTGGCTTTATCCTGTCGCTTACCTTTCTACCAAATCTCACTTTTGGAGTTTAATACATAATTTTATTGAAGTATTCTGAATATTCGTTTTTAAAGAATTGTCCCCACCAGTAATCCCATCACAGGATAATCCCTTTCCAATAGATTTTTTTTTTTTTTTTTATCTTGGGAGCGGGTTTTAAACTACCCGGAGGATTGCTACCTTAAGGTATATTGTACTTATCTCCCTGATCTAGTCAAATAGCCACTTCCCTCTTTACAGGTTTAGGAGTCTCCTGACTAGTGTTTTACCTTCAGCATCCACCAGAGCCGTTCCATCACCAAAGAGGTTGAAGCGCCTCTCAGCAAGTGCTTCACATCTGTAAATAATGTGTGTGGCAGTCTCCAGTTCCTGCCCGCATAATCTGCACACTGGTTCATCTTTGTAGATACCAATTTTATGCAGATGTTTCCTTAGTCCACCGTGTCCCGTGAGTAGACCCGTGGCTATCCTCAATTCCTGCCTAGACAGATAGATGAGACTCTTCTGCAGCCCCAAGGAAGGTTTCTTAAGGGTTAGCGTACTGCGTCTCGTCCCTTCAGCCCTGATCCAGTGCTCACAGTGTCTTTCAGCCATCCACCTTCGCACTGCCATCTTGACCATGGATTTGGAAATACCTACCGCAGGCTCCGGTCCAATCAGGGGAGTCGAAGACCCCTCTCTGGCCAGCGCATCTGCGGCTTCATTTCCAAGTATTCCCCTATACCCTGGCACCCAACCTATCTTGATTTGATTGTGCCTTGCCAGGGCTTGTAGGTTATTTAGGCACTCCCTGATTATGGCCGAGGTGACCACATGTCCGTTTAGTGCCTTAATTGCTGCCTGATTGTCGGAGAAAATAGCAATCCGGGTCCCGTGTGTTCCCATTCTCGCTATCTCTCCCAGACAGGCATTTATAGCATATATTTCGGCCTGAAAGACAGAGGTATGCCTCCTCAAGGAAAAAACTAGTTTTACCCTTGGGTTTTTACAATACACCCCCGCTCCAGTGCCGAAGTCCATCTTGGAGCCATCTGTGTACCAGATCTGAGCGCCCGATGTTAATGTCCCTGACCATTCCATTATAGTTTGGTGGGCCTGGTCAGGTGCAAACGTTCGAGTAATGTGGTCACTGCCCATTTCCAAGACGGGTTCTTTGACCACGCACTCGAAACTCATATGTCCCGAACCATCTGGGAGGTTAGCCCAGTTGTTCGAGTTGCGCAATCTCCATGCCGCCAGCCTCGCCTCTCCCCTAAGGACAAGCTCAAGCGGGGGGGGGGGGGAGGTTAAGCATTACTTCCATTGCTGCACCAGTTGTAGTTGACATCGCTCCCAGTGTGCACAGACAAGTCAATCTCTGGATAGAGCTCAGTTGAGCTCTTGTCTGTGCCTGGTTGGCCTTTGTCCACCACACTAGAGCACCATAGGTAATCATAGGTCACCCTCAGATACATCCAGTGCATCATTGATGGCTTCAGTCCCCATTTCTTACCCACCATTCTTCTCACCGTCATCAGTGCCCTTTTGGCCCTGTTAACTGTCCTCTCAAGAAGTGGGTTCCAGGTGAGTTTCCTGTCCCAGGTACTTCACCTCCCCCACAAACTCAAGGTATTCACCAAACAAGCGAGGCATCCTGGTCGTCAGATCTTTTTGCTGTCTGGTGAAGTTAATAAGAGCAGTCTTTTTCGGTTTTACCCTAAGGTTCTCCTTATTACACCACTCTTCAATCAGTCGTAGAGGATTTCTGATTACCTCAAGGACTGTATCAGGGAATCTGCCCAGGATCAGAACAACTATTTCGTCCGCATATCCTAGACAGAAGTACCCCTGTTCATTCAGGAGTTCAATAAGGTTGTCAACCACTAGGCACCACAACATAGGAGAGACAACCCCCCCCCCCCCCTGTGCACAGCCCAAACTTGTCTCCGCCCTTCTGACCTCCCCTGCCACCTCTACAGAAATGCTTCTGTTTGTTAACATGGAACTTATCCAACCACAAGTGGTCGCATCAAGTCCCTTAAGAACAAAGGACATGAGTGTAATAGGGCTGTATCCTTTCCCTTCCGATTGGTTACCGGTGGGCTTAGGTATAAAGACCCCCTTACTAGATTTCCAGGCTGCCGGCACATGCCCTAGAGCAGTGCTTAGCCTGTATAATTTAGTAAGTACCAGCACCAGCATGTCCATTCCCTGCTGTAGCAGCACAGGATAGATCCCATCTAGACCTGGAGATTTGTAGGGTTTAAATGTGCTAATAGCCCATCTTACCCTTTGTGGAGTTACTATCCTCCTTGCCACTTCCCAGTCCTCCCTTTTACCACGTCTTGTGAAGAGTTTGGCAACTGGTTCAGTGTCTGCTCCCCCAAGTTTCCTCAGAGTACTGGAAATGTTCTGATTAATTCTTCCACAGTTTCCCCTGCAGCTTTTGTTATATTTCCCAGTGGGGTTCCTAGCATCCCCACCGGGTTAACTGGGTCCTTAGAGAGCACTTTATGCAGTCGTGCCCCTTCCCGAGTTTTGTCAATGCTCCTTCCAGGATTTTCTGCGTGCTTCTTTAATTGCCCTGTTGTATTCGGTTAGTGTTTTCCTATACTGGTCCCACTCCCCGTTCATTTTTGCTCTATTAAAGAGTCTCCTGGTGGTCTTCCGAAGTTTGGCTAGCTTCTTGTTCTACCATGACGGATTCCCTACTTTTTTCCCCTCACTGAGAGGGCAGTTATCAGTAAAGGATTCTACTATAGCCTCGCCAACCAATGTGGCAGAGTCTTCTAACTCTCTCCTCCCACCATACTCCAGCCCCATAATCCAGCCTCCTCAATCAAAACACCCAGGTCCCTCCTGTAGGAGTCCCAGTCTGTTCTTCTTGGATCCCTGGTTGGCCGAAGCCTGGCTGGATTTAGGGAGATATCATACCTAATATGTCTGTGGTCAGAAGAAGATGGTTCATCCGACACATGCCAATTTAGTACATACCTAGCCATCTGGTTCGATGCCAATGTAATGTCCAGGAACTCCTGGCCCTAGTGACAAACGTCGGCTCTTCCCCCTGATTTAAGACTAGTAAATTCTTAGATCTAAGATAAGCTAAAAGTTCCTCACCTCTAGTGTTGGTACCTGTACTTCCCCACGAAGTGTGATGGGAGTTAGCATCCATCCCCACCAGCAGCTATCCACAGCCCCGCAGTGCTCGACCAGCCTCCTCAGCTCTTGTGTTGGTAGAGCCCCCGCGTAGTCAAAGGGAAGATATGCCGTGGTCAGGTTCAGGCTCTTCATCCTCCCCTCCGCTTGCAGCTCCACCATCACTGCTATCAAGTCCCTGCAGCAGAAGTCCGTTAGTACAAAAGCACTCAACCCCCTCCTAACCAGGATACACGTCCTGGGAACATCGTAGTCCTTATCATACAACAACTTACCTCCAGCCCGCATATTCGTCCTCCAGAAATCCATGGCTCCTGGATGAGAACCAAGTCTACCTCTCCTCTGTCCAGCATCCTACAAGCGACAGCACTAGCCGTCCTGCTATGCTGTAGGTTCACTTGGAGGATCTTGCACCTTGAACGTGGCCTGTCTCAGCCCCACTTTCACCCTCAGGTTGTTGGTCCGCAGTGCCCTGAGGGAGCCCTCTCCTATATACAGGATCAGGGTAAGACCTGCATCCTCCCTTTTCCTAACAATCACCTTTCAAGTATCCTGAGCTATCCCAGGGTTCTGGGTTTTGACCACCTTCAGGATCTCTTCCGGCTCCTTGTCATTGTAGGGTTTGGGCACCCACATTGAAACCTTTGCAATGCAAAAGATCTCCTTGGGTGGCCCTGCCCTCAACTTTACCCCCTCACTCAGGGTGAAGCTTGGCAGGACCCGAAGGACCCACTCCAGGCTCTCCCGTTAGGAGCATACGACATTTAGAGCCCCCCTCTCTAAGTATGCTGTCCTGAATCCTCTATCCCCACTCTCCGCCTCAGCGGAAAGCAGCTCCGAGAAGAACAGCTCCTCCAGCTCCAACGCCATCTCTTCCGAGAGTTGTCTCTCTGGGTAACTAACTGGGACAATTGCTAGCTTTTGCCGAAGGGTATCGCCGTATGTGCCCGAAGACACTGCAGCATCCCCCCCTTGTCCCAGCTTCACTTTCTTCTTTCCTCCCTCCACTGGAGAGGGATTGGACGTCGCACTCCTAGGCCTTTTGGACGTGCTGGGGTTTGGTGCTCTTGGTTGATTGCTTCCCTGTTGCACCCCCCTCCTCACAACATCCAAGCCCTGGACTTTGACAGGCTCGGCTCGGTTTTGGCCTCCCCTTCGTTTTTTCAGGATTATTGGCCCTCCCGCTGCTCTCGCCTGTTCTCTTCGGAGCCGCCTTTTGGCCGCTCCACTCATACGCTTTCTCCGTAAAGACAGCGTGCTCAACTCTACAGCCACTTCACCGGTTTCTGCAGTCGGCAGCTTGACAGCCGCCCCCGCACCCCCAGTGATGGTTGCCGTTGACACATCTGCTACAGACTCACGGTTTGCCGTCTCTGGCTCCCGCTGTCTGTGCAGTCTCAAAATCAATTGTTTTACTTTTTTGGTCCATTAACGTCCCACGAGTATGGGGGAAATAACGGTCGACCAGAGCAGAGCCCCCACTGCCCTGGCAAGACAACATACAATGAGGTTTTGTCTGGTTCCTCAAGGGGATCGTGTGCGACTGCATTTTATACCCTGCAGCCATTCATCCATCGGTACGATGCCTTCCACCTTGGATTGGGTATTCACTCACTGACCTTGAAGCACACCGCAAGTTCAGGACATTATTAACTGTTGCTCTTGGAGCGAACAGCCTGCTCTACTCTCTTTTTTACAACTGTGTCGTTAGGGTAGTTTCCCGCCCATACTTCACTGTCGCATTGCCCTTGGTTCACCTGGGAGGTGAGAGTAGCATTGTGAGGACTTAATTCCCAATTACCCTTCCAATAGATTTACAACCGTTACCCTTCTCACGTCGTATCAACTTGTAGATGCTGCTGTACAAAGTGTTTAGTCCCTACTAGGTAAACAAAATTATGTAGGTTATCTTTGTTATATATATGTGTGTGTGTGTGTGTGCGTGCCTGTAACACAATACATCTTCAATCATCTCATTTTGTCATTTTTCAGCTGCACGGGACACTCATCAACTACCTCATCATCCTAATACAGTTGGCATAAAGGCTGAAGTAGAGTAGATCACGTGACAAGGCATATTATATGTTCGTATTACATACCTTGTAGTGTTTCAATAAAATTTGAGTTCTCTATTTAACTTTGAAATGTTTTAATACGTTTTTATAATATCTATCCCAAAGGCGCTGCATTATCACCAAGCTTCGCTTCCTCCTTGTACTCCATTTATACTTATCTTCCACCCTGTTTATCGAATCTGTTAAACATTTAGTTTGGTTAATCTTTCAAACCTTCCTTTAATCTATGCCCTGCCATATTCTCTTACCTTCATCACAGTCACCTTCTTTGACCCATCCTTTCTTTTACACGCTGGTTTTCCATTCTATCCTACTATTGGTCTCTAAATATACTCAATTTTCAATCACCCTAATAGCCTCGTAGCATCGTAATTCAGCGAATATATTAAAAAATCAGGTCATATTCTGTGGTCACACATTAGTGGGCAGAATCGATCAATAACTTTATAAACTAGTCAATTAATACAATTTTACTTGGCATTGCGTTACCACTAAGCCTCTAATATCCTGAGTTTCGCTTCCTCCTTGTATTCCATTTAGACTTATCTTCCACCCTGTTTATCGAATCTATTAAACATTTAGTTTGGTTAATCCTTCAAACCTTCCTTTAATTTATGCCCTGCTATATTTCCTACACTACACCACAGTCACCTTTCTTGACCCAACCTTTCTATTACGTACTTGTTTTTTTATCAGTTTATTGATCTCGTATATTATTTAATCACCCTATAAGTTTTCATCCAGAGTGCGTTCTGTTACACTTACTTAGCATAGTAATTAGGTTAATTAATTACTAGAGTTGAATTATGGAAATAAATATTAATATTCTTTAGACACATTAGTGGAGTCAGTTATCGAACCACTTAAATAAATAACCCGTACAGTACATTGTGTTTGTTAATTTTATAAATTGTCCCCCAACCCAGCTAAATAATATTGACAGTAATATTATAAGAGCAAACTGGTGGGAAACATTACTTTGGTTAAACACTATTGTAACCTGTATCATGCTGGTGGAAAGTGTATTCTTAAAATTGCAGAATTTCTTGTTCCCGTTGCTTTTAATGCAGTCTCCGTGGATGGAAAGGTCCGGCGTCACCGTCAGACATGTCATCTTTTTCTGCTTTTTCTCACTCCTGACGTTCAAATCTATGACGATAGTAACACCAGACATCCTGGATGTCAACAACTTGTCTGTCTCTCAGTTCCTGACTTTGTCCTATGCATTTCTTACCACAATTTGTGCTCCGTACATTATCTTCTACTATATTTTCAACCACAGACAAGAAGTAGTCAGTTTTGCGGAGAATCAAAAAGACATCGACAGTTGGCTTGGGATAACAAATCCGGTTCTATCGATGTCGGACACGTTGTCATTCCTTTCTATTGGATCGTTTGCCATTTACGATGGGATGTTCGATACTTATTTGGTGTTCCTCAATTTCACCACACAAAACTGGACTTATTCTCATGAGTACTTGAAGGTTTTCATTTGCCGTCTACTTACATGGTTCTCTGAACTTATTTTGAATGTATTGGTACTTCAGTGGTTCATGCTAATTTTGATTCTAACTAAACGTTACGTTGGTATTACTGGAATTACGTCACTTCTGGGTGACTTTAACAGTGGTCATGGCAGACATTCCAATTGCTTTCAAATTGACGACAAAATGGCCTTTATGGAAGGTTTAATTCGCACATTCCGTCTGATCAGAAAGAACCAAGGAATTGCAAATCGGCACTTTGCTGTTGTCTGTAGAATCTTCTACTTATTCTGGGCATTGTGGTGTCTCAGAACTTCCTATGAGACATGGAAATATGGAGCAGAAGGTATTCTCAACTTTCTTGATATTTTGCTCATCCTATTGTTCTTGATGCTGTACTACCCACTGCTCGTCCTCCAAGGCGTTAGGCTCAACAAGCAGGTGAGTGGAGAAATCGTAACACGAGTTGGTATCCGCGATTTGGTATCATGTTGTATAACGTAATACATGAGTATGTATTAGGGCCTAATTGTTATTTTGTATAATTTCCAGATAGACCTGTTCAAAATAGAAACAGATCGTGTGAGAACGTTCCAAAAATGTGAATTCATCGAAATCCAGGTAACATTTTAAATTTTGGCAATTTTTTAACATTTAACTTAAATATTCGTGTTGTTTCAGCTAAAGTAAAATCAGCTTAGTTTAAAAGGAAATGGTTGTTTCTAAAGTTATTAGACAGCGTTGATGAGGAGGAAATGTTAAATACTGATAACCAACCAAAGCCCTTTTTTTAATCTATAAATATGGTGTTTATGTTAATTTAGTGTGAAATATCTCGAGCCTACGACCGTTCTGATCTAGTCATCAGGGAAGACGGGCGTGCGTTCCAATTTTGGTCTAGATGGCTTATTTAAGACTTTTACAAAAAGTAATAGTCAAAATGAAATAATAAAAAGTTTAAAGGTTTCGTAAAGTCTATATGTAGCTTGTATTTATTTTTTTGAAATTTAAATATGTAACAAGAATAAAGCCGAGAAATGTTTCAAATGTGTAAATAGACTTAAAAACTTTATGTGATAGTCAAGTTATGTTGTAAAATTAATTAGTTTAAGAATATGTCTTGTTAGAGTCAATTAAGTAAATATCCAAAGGTTACTACTTTACATCTGACCTAAAGTTCTTTAATGAAAAACTTGTTAATGTCTAAATTTTAATTATAGATGTTAACTTTTTTTAAATTAAAAATTAAATTGTTTAAACTATTTAAAGCGCAGTTCTATTACACTACGCTTTGATTTTGTGGCCCAAAGGGCCCAGAAGAAGATGCGAAATAGTAGTAAGTACTTGGGCAACAAGTAACTTAAGTAAGTTACTTTTATTTCTCACTATAATATAAGTAACTAATATTTGTTGGGAACAATTTTTGAAACGGTTCTATGCCACTCAAGTAGTTTGATTCTTGACCGTATCTTCGCCTTTATCAAACTCAACTCGGTCATAATTGAAAAATGATAACGAGGTATTGGTTAACAGAGAAAAATACTTTATTGCTGATCGAAATACTACTTTAAAACTCTCTTATTCCCGCCTTCTATATTCAAGGAGGTTAGTGGTTGTAGAAGGGTTTTAAAATTTATAGTAAAATTGGCAAAGTTTTATTTTTTATTTTACTGATCACTCCATAAGGAACTTACACCACCAAATATATAATAGTTTTCTATTCAAGTCATGTATAAAAACAATACAATTTGGGTTGTTATTAGAACACGCGGCTTGCCATTGTAACAAGAATCAAATTATTATTATTTTAATTTTAGTCGTATTATTAATTAGTTTATTATATGTATTATTATTATTATTATTTATGAATAGTGTTCTTTGTTATTATTTATAGTTGTTAATTTATTTCTCATTTTTAGCTGTCTCTCCTTTCCCTGGAAACAAGTCACCACTCGGTCGCCATTAACTGCTTTGAGTTCGGTGCTGCTTCTCTGACAGCGGTAAGTTTGTGCATTCTTTAAGATATCGCAACACCTAAGTATAAAAATTTAAACACCTCAAGTTTTATATAATTTTTGTTATTAAAGTCTATTATTAAAAGGCTTCAATGTTTGACGAGGTTTTTTAGACTTTATCCTAAATTTTTGAGTGGTCCAACGTTTGATTCCAATGATTAGCCTCTAAGTTTAAACTTGTTTGCTTTAATGTTTGATAAGTTAGACTTTGTGCCTGACGTTTAATGTTTAATGCTGAAGGAATTAATGTTTTGAAGTGTTTACTTTTTTATTTTTAAAAAATTAATCAAATAATTTATACAATATATCCCTTGAGGTACATATTTTATTGCGGACTGAGTTTTGTCAATCATCGATTAACACGAGGTTTTGTATCCCTCAGACCACGAATTAATAGGTAAATAATTAATTTATCGATCAAATTACGTTACCATGACAACCGGGACGTCACCATACAAGTATAGAACCAAAATAGGTGAATGATTTTGTGTTTCCCTCACCATTGTTGAGTAATGCACGTCAAGTTTTTGGTAATTTAAAGTTTTCCATGCATTAAAGTTTCTACACTAATAATGATGAAGCAAATTATTTATTCAGTTTAGCAACGATCTTCTAAAATAATTTTCATGATTTTCTTTTTGTTTAGCGGGAAATGATATATTTCCTTTCTGAGATTTTTCTCCCCTTTCTGCATTTCTGACATTCCCCTCCTAGCGTCCCAGTAGAGACAATGCTACCTTCGATTTTCCACATCTTGCAATGTTGTGCAACTCCGAAGATGTGGAGCGTCCATCTTTTGACAGTTGCACAGAGGGCAAATATCTGATGCTGCTAATCCTATTTTATATAGGTGGGCTTGCAGATAGTCATGGCCTGTAAGCATTCTGAATTTGGCAACAGCTTCCACTCTAGGTAGGCTATGTGGTATTAGCACTGTGTGCGCCAGGCCCCTCCATATCTCTCCAGCTCTCATTTCATTTTGGGTTTCCTTTGTTTTTTCATTGATTGTTATTTCAATCAGGCTTCTTGCTGTCAATAGTGATATAGGATTGTCAGGCTGTGGCAAGGTGTTACCTTTCTTCGCTAGCTGGTCTGCGCGTTTATTTCCTTCAATGCCGACATGGCTAGGGAGCCATTGCAGCACAATGTACCACCCTCCTTCAATCATCCCTGCCAGGGCCCTTCGTCCATTCATTGTTTGCACACAGTCGGTGGAGGTATTACTAGATATAGCGGCCTGTGAATACACGAAGAATACAAATATTGCTTGCAGACTTTCAAACAAAGTTTTTCGGCAGCTTATACAAAAAAAACTTTTTAGAATATAGCAATTGTTCAGTCATAAATCTAATACTATCGTAAACAACAACATATAATTAATCGATTATACCTCTAGACGTGAGGTCCTTTGTGATGGTTCGTTTTATAAAGTTAATATTTAATCCTCCTTCTCTGAATTTAAATTGTTGGCTTTAATTTAAAAATTTATGTTTCAGTAATTTGTTAAATAGTTTTTGAGTGAATTAGAGTAAGCTTCCGTCGATCTCAGGTTTCTTGTGCACTGGTTCTAGTCCAGCGTAGTCGACTTGGATCCAAATAGGTGAGGACATTCTCACTTTTTGGTCGGTCGAATGTTGCTCCTTTGGATCTTCCCATCCCCGCCCACCAGCATCTTTGACTCCCAGATATCTACTTACCACTCCAACATCTATTTACCACATCCATCTTCAAACTCTTCGCATCTACGGGGACTCGCAGATATCTACTTACCACTCCAACATCTATTTACCACATCCATCTTCAAACTCTTCGCATCTACGGTTCCCGGAACGTAACTTTCTCTTTTCTCGATTCCTTGATGGTTTATAGTGGATTCTCTTTCTCCTTGTAGTTTCCAACAATTATTTTCTTACTTCAACCAATACTGGTCCGCCTTTTTTTCTTTTGTCCTGGTTAATCAAAAAATCCTTTATGCTAAATCTGGATTTGAAATTTACATCCTTTTCCGAAACCCCGTACTTTGAGAACCACACTCAGAGATCGGGACTTTTACCCTCGTAAATTTACCTCACTTTTGAAGGATCCGCCCTAATTTTTGTAATTGTTTTGTATTTTCATTTTTATAAGAAATTTTCCACTTCATAACAGAATCTAGGGATCGGCCAATTCGGATACTCGATTTCAGGGATTGTCGATTCTGATTATATCGAGCAACCGGTGATACTCGATTCTCCATCGAATAAAGTCCCGATTCTGATTCTTTGCATACATACGAGTGCGGTGTAATTTATTGGAAAAATAATTAATTAGCTACTATGCCTTGTGTATGTATTAGTTGCTTTGAATCGATTAAACTATTAGAACAATATCTGTTTTGAGAAAACGAAAATATTAATTTTTATGGCGCAACAAGAAAGACGATTGGAAGTATTTCTGGTCCGTTTGTCACCAGTCTTCTCTCTCTGGCTCTGACTCCCCCCCTCCCCCATCTCTACTACTTCGCCACCGCTTCATAGATTTTAAAACAAAACACAATGAAAAAGTAGTTCCAATTTCTCGAGTTATACGAACTGAAATGTCTAGTACTGAACTTATATTGTAATTATTAACTGAGGTTGGCAATTAAATGACTAAACGAATTAATAGTTTAAAATAAATCATTATTTGTATCCGATGCATTGTCAGAATTTCAAATATTCCTATTCATAAATGAACGATGGACGCTTTGTGTAGCCTATTACATTAAAAAGGAACTTTCAAAAGGCTTTGAAAGCCGTACGACCGAGATGTTTACTAAATTTGTAATTGAAATAGCATGTAGACTTATATAACTTTAAAGAATCAAAGATAGGAAGAAAAGTTTTGTTTGATTTTTCAGCTGCACGTGACACTCATCAACTACCTCATCATCCTAATACAGTTGGCATAAAGGCTGGAGTTAAGTGGATCACGTGACAACGCATATTATGTGTTCGTAGTCTATAATTCTTAGTGTTTCATTAAAATTTCCGTTTTTTATTAAACATTGGAATGTTATTGTCCTTTTTAACAATCACTGCCAAAAAACCGCTGCCTTCCCAACTCTAAGACTCTAGTTTCCTAGCTTTCACTTCCTCCTATATTCCGTTCATACTTTTAATCTTCTTCCTTCTTTAACGAATCCTTTTAACATTTCGTTTGGTTACTCTTTCAAACCTTTTTGTTAAACTATGCCCTGTTATATTCTCTCAACTTAATCACAGTCACCTTTCTTGATCCAGCCTTTCTATTACATATTGGACTTCCGTTCTGTCCGTCTATTGATCTCTAAATTTATTTATTACCTTTTATTCCATAAATAATACACTCAACCTGCAACAGCCAAATTGCCCGTTGAAAAAATATTAGCAATTGTAGAGAATAGGCATTTAGGGCAAATCGCCTAGATTTCCTTGAATTTTAAATAAGTAAAACAAAAAAAGTAAAACAGGACGAAATAAATGAAAGTAGGCCTAAATTTAATAAATAAAATTTTAAATATGTTAAAAAACAAAATTTACCTAAACTCATAGGTTCAAAAATTATAAAGTTATATTAGGATAGATAAAGTCGCGATTACCAGGTTCTTTATAAAATCTTTCTACATTGGCATAAATGGCGCTGCACTCAAGAAGACCTGCTAAAATAAGACAATGAATTAAATAAATTTGGAGAAATATAAATAAATAAATTGTTGGAACAAAATTTGAAATTTAAATCAAAACATCGTTAAAAATAAAAGTAAAAGGCTCTTATAAAAGTCAAAACAATATAATTAAAAAAATCAGAAGTTGACATTATAAATAACAAAGCCTTTGTTAAGGCTATCAAGGCTCTGGTAGGGTAGCCAACGGGGTTTCCACAGGGATGATTAAGATTTTCAGAAAGAAAGCTTGCGTTCGAAGCGTTACTTGTATCAAAACCATCAACAAGGATGTGTTTTTTTTAGCTCCAGAAGATATGAGTCCAAAGATGTGATAAAGATCCTAAAACAGTGAAAGTTGTAATACGAAAGTGTTAGGATGTTTGAGCTATATGATCAAATAGCCTATCAAAATAAACACCACCTCGACGTGTAAAATGTGTAAATATAAACCGCGGGAATTAGTAAATTTGAAGAAGACGCCGTCCATTAAACACACTTAAAACCATAGGGAATAACAGTAAAAAAGTTTCAACCCACCAACAAAATTAGTAAAATGATTAACCAAAAACTACAAGATGTTTACCAAGGATTCTGGATGTGAGGAGGCATTTTCAAGACAAGACCCAGAAAAGAAAGAGGATATCTATATAAGGTAAAGTAAACAATAAGATTCATTTAACTACACTTTATTTCAACCCATATTAATTCAAATTCAATAAAAAGAGATAGCCTAAGAGACGTAGACCACTCTTAGGATAACGGAATTAAAATTTAACTTTTCGTAATTGATTTCCTATTCAACCGTTTGCAAGAAATGTAGAGAAATTATATAATTGAATAAAATATGTTCAATATGGCTTTAATTCTTAACGAAATTATATAATTTCTTTATTGGCCATATCAATGGTTATAATTGTATGTCAGTAGATGTGTGTCAATATGTAGGCTATAACCAAATGACAATGTAGAAGTTAACCCCGCTATTGGGTAAACCTTTGGAAGATTCACATCGTGTGTTTTAATTTAGTTAATACATGTTAGATGTGAATTTAAATGGTTTAGTTGCAATATACAAGATATGTTGGGAATTATTAGGCTTTATGGGTATAATTATATAAGAATAGAGTGTATAAACTAAGGCTTTGGTTAAATGGATAGCAGATAGCCTAATCTAAATGTAGGATGAATAACCTATAAATATTGTGTTATTGGTAGGCTAAAATAAATAATAATTAGAATATAAAAAGATATAGCCTACTTGTTTTTTGAAGGGGGTTATGTTTCATATTAAAACAATGTTTGGCCCAAAATTAAATAATTTGCTACTTGTAAACAAAAGAAAGTTAGACTAAAGAAAATAGGTAGAATCAGAAGGGATTTAATCTATACTTTTATTTGAATTTTATTGTATACCTTTATTTAATTTTTATGTAAGAAGTAATATAATAAATATTGTAAAACTGGTTCCCAAACGTTTTGGTACGTTTTGAGATCAAAGCATTCCTCGCCCACTCCTCTTTACACTATAAAGAAAAGGTATAGCCATATGAAAAAAGAAACAAATATTATATATATATATATATATATATATATATATATATATATATATATATATAAAGTTATTATTATTACTTGTAAATATTTTTTTCCACCACTAAGTGCAAAAGCAGGTAAAAAGTATAGTCGGCAGGACACCTATAACTTCAAATGTATATGGTAGTGTGTATTACTTATTAATATTCAACCACCGTAAATTGTTCCCAAGTAATTGGTGAACTTTTAATCACCCTAATAGTTTTCGTTTCGAGTACGTTCTGTTTAACTTACTTAGCATCGTAATTCAACTAATATATAAAATGATCAACTAATATTCTTTGGACATATTAGTAGACCTAATCGATCAATAAATTTAATAAATCAGCCGAATAATATACCTTTACTGGTTAATATTCTAAATAGCTGTCAACTCTTAAGTCGCATTGACACTAACATCATACTTGACCTACACATTAATGTGAAACAGTCTATTAGTGACACAGGGCTGAAACCGTCTGTGTCATGTTGGGCGAAAGGGTATTTCCAACGCTGCAGAACTTCTTTCTGCCTTTGTTTTTAATGCAGTCTCCGTGGATGAAAAAGTCTGACGTCACAGTCAGACACGTCGTCTTTTGGTGCATTTTCTCACTCCTGGCGTTCAAAGCTATGACGGAAATAACACCACACATCCTGGATGTCAACAACTTGTCTATCTCTCAGTTCTTGACTCTATCCTCTTTCTTACTAACCACAATTTGTACTCCGTACATTATCGTTTACTATGTTTTCAACCATAGGCAAGATGTAGTGAGTTTCGCAGAGAATCAAAAAGACATCGACAGTTGGCTTGGTTTAACAAATCCTGTTCTATCTATGTCGGACACGTTATCGCTCATTTCTATTGCATCTTTTGGATTTTACGTGGACCTGTACAATACTTATTTCGTTTTCGTCTCTTTCACAGCACAAAGTTGGAGTTATTCCTCCGTCTACATTAAGTTTAGTGGTTTAATTATATGGTTCTATGAACTTTTCTTCCATGTGTTGGTACTTCAGTGGTTCATGCTAATTTTGATTCTTAAGAAACGATACGCTGCTGTTACTGGAATGACGTCATTACTTGGAGACTTTAACAGTTGTCAAAGCAGACATTCCAATTGCTTTCAAATTGACAACAAAATGGCTGTTATTGAAGGTTTAATTCGCACATTCCGTCTGGTTAGAAAGAACCAAGGAATTGTCAATCGGCACTTTGCCGCCGTCTGTAACTTCTATTACTCATGTTGGGGCTTGTGGAGTCTCAGAACTGCCTATGAGACATGGAAATATAGAGCAGAAGGTACCCTGATCTTGATAGACATATCTTTCGTGTTATTGTTCTTGATGCTCCAGTATCCACTGGTTGTTCTTCAAGCCGTTAGGCTCAACAAGCAGGTGAGACGAGAAATCCTATCATGATTTGGTATTCGCGTGTAGAGATGAGTATCCAGTAATGATTACTTTGTTTAAATTTCAGATAGACGTTTTCAAAATGGAAATAGATAGAGTGAGAACGTTCCACAAATGTGAATTCATGGAAACCCAGGTAATTCCTAAATTATAGATTCATTGTAATAGTCTATATATGGTATTTGAATTTTTGTTTTTGCATCTTTTCAATTTAGTCCCTTCCTATCACAAATATCAACGCCTACTAGGCGAAGATGTCATTCTGTTCTACAATTGTTGTCACAATGAATTTAAAGGCCGGTTACATGCTACGTCTTTGTACGTTTTGTCGAGCATACAAAACGTACGACTATTTGTATCTATTTTATACACAGTACGTTTTCCTTACGCTTTCTACCTCAATTACAATCCAAAATTAACAAATGGTCATGTTTTTTATAGTGGCGTCATTAATAACACCATATTTTACGAGAAGTTTAACTGCAATGTATTGAAAATTCCTGAACCCAGCACATTGTTGTGACATATTGTTCAAATATGGCAGATTTTCTTTGAAAAAGGGTTGTTTACTTACTTGTTGTCTTGGTCCACCAAAACAAGACTCCTCGTCATCGTTTATAATTTCCCGTGACATCCGTGGTACATTTTGATCATTTAAAAATTCAAAAATTTCAAAGTACCACAGAGAGGGTTTGTATAGACTACTTCTTCTTCTCCAGTTCCAGAGATTTCTAATGCCCTCACTTTCTTTAACTCTTTTTTGTAAAGGGATTTCAACGAGTTTATTATTATTATTTTTTTTTTTAACTCTATTTGGCATCGTGTCTATTTCTTTGTATTTTTTATCAGCTCCTCATGCGCTCTTTTAATAGTTCCTTATTAAGGTCACTGTAGTCTTTATTTGTTCATTTCCCGCAAGTTTGGAAATATTGGGTTTTGTGAACAAAACGTTTTGCTGTTTACACGCCACGTAATATTGGATAGGATTTGTCCTGTCCCACAACACGTACAATAAGACGTAGCGTGTAAACCGGCCTTAGAGTTGATACATTTTATACGATTTTGTAAAATGTGCAAATAGATAACGGTATTACGTTTTTCTAAAAAGTCACTTACATTTTGTAGTTTCTTTTCTTCAGCCACAAGTTTTGTAAGACTCTTCTATATCATTAAGGTTCTCTTCTTGACCATGTGTTTTTTTACCATACTCTATTCATTTTTACTAAGTGAAAAAATAATAGTAAAAATTGGTTGAAGAGATAAAAGATTTTAATGGTGAATGAAAAAGAAGTTCAACGCAGAACATATAATTTTCGGCTTCTTCGTGATTTATGGTTCTTCTATTTTCAGGAAGGATAGTTGCTTGTAGAAGGGTTATAATATTTTTAATAAAGTCGACAGAGATCTAACTTTTAGGCAACTCATACATTTGTAGGTACTTAAAATATCCAAAATTTAATAATCTTCTACTTTCGTCATTTATAAAAATGGCAGAATAACTCGGGTGTACATTAGAATTGATAGCTTTTTATTGTAACAATAAATACGAGTAGATTGACATTATTTCAGTTATAGTCTTATTATTAAGTAGTTTTTTATTTGGAGTGTTATTAATTGTGACCGGTGTTTGTTATTATTTATAATTGTTAATTTATTTCTCATTTTTAGCTGTCTCTCCTTTCCCTGGAAACAAGTCACCACTCGGTCGCCATTAATTGCTTTGAGTACAGTGCTGGATCTCTGACAGTGGTAAGTTTGTGCATTCTTAGAAATATCGAAGTATAAGAAATTTTAAAAACAAATATTTTATATTGTTCTTATTATAATTAATCCTTGAGTACTTTAATGTTTGATCGATTTTCTCGCTTTTATGTTTAATCGTAATGACTACGGCGTTTAATGGGTCTCACAAACCTTATTGTTTAATCTTAAAGGCTTCAAATAGAATAATGGGGTGTTTTTATACTTTATGTTTTTTCTTAAAAACATCACTGTTTGATAGTATTCATTAACGTTTGTCTTATATCCTAAAGGCTTTCATGTTTAAATCATTTTATTAGCTTTTATTTTTAATCTTTAAGGCTTATTTGTTTTTTTTTTATTAAGCTTTCTGTTTATTCTAAAAGGCTTCAATTTTTTAATGGATTTTCTTAAACTTTATGGTTACACTTAAAGGCTTCAACGTTTTATCGCTTTTCTTTAACTTTATGTTTACTCTTGTGAAGCTTCTATGTTTGATGGATTTTCTTAATCTTTGTGTTCAATTTTAATGGCTTTAAGTTTGATGGGTTTTATTACGCTTTATTTTTAATCTTCAAGACTTCAATGGTTTATGGGTTTTCTTAAACTTTATGTTTAATCTTAAAGGGTTGAAAATTTGACAGGGTTTCTTAATCTGTATGTTTATTCCTAAAGGCTTCAATGTATGATGAGTTTTAATACTTTTATGTTTTTTTATATCTTAAAGGCTTTAATGTTTGATTGGGTTTCTTAGTCTATATGAATTTTATTAACCTTTATGTTGAATTTTAAAGGCTTCCATTTATGATAGTTTTTATTAACCTTTACGTTCAATCTTGAAGGCTTCAATGTTTAATGGGTTTTATTAACCTTAATGTTTAACTTAGAGGCTTCAAAGTTTGATTGGTTTTATTAACCTTTATGTTTAATATTAAAGGTTTTAATGTTTGATTTCATTTTAATAACCTTTATGTTTAATCTTAAAGGCTTCAATGTTTGGATGGTTTTATTAATCTTTATGTTTAATCTTAAAGGCTTCAAAGTTTGATTGGTTTTATTAACCCTTATGTTTAATCTTAAAGGTTTTAATGTTTGATTTCATTTTAATAACCTTTATGTTTAATCTTAAAGGCTTCAATGTTTGGATGGTTTTATTAACCTTTATGTTTAATCTTAAAGGCTTCAATGTTTGGATGGTTTTATTAACCTTTATGTTTAATCTTAAAAGCTTCAATGTTTGGATGGTTTTATTAACCTTTATGTTTAATCTTAAAGGCTTCAATGTTTGGATGGTTTTATTAACCTTTATGTTTAATCTTAAAGGCTTCAATGTTTGGATGGTTTTATTAACCTTTATGTTTAATCTTAAAGGCTTCAAAGTTTGATTGGTTTTATTAACCCTTATGTTTAATCTTAAAGGCTTCAATGTTTAATGGGTTTTATTAACCTTAATGTTTAATCTTAAAACTTTTAATGTTTGAATAGTTTTATTAACCTTTATGTTAAATCTTAAAGGCTTCATTGTTGAATAGGTTTTATTAAGCTTAATGTTTAATCTTAAAGCTTTTATAGTTTGATTGGTTTTATTACTCTTTATGTTCAATGTTAAAGGCTTCAATGTTTATGGATTTTTATTAACCTTTATGTTTAATCCTATGTAGTTGAATGAAGGTTAATTATCTAGATTCTGAAAACCTTAGTATGTTTGTTGTAATGACGTTATGAAGTACAAAGAGACTAGGTGCATGAGAAGGTAGATGGGTTTTCGGTAAGGATGACCATCGAAAGTCAATTTCTTCATTTCATTGTCAATGTTCTTCGTATCTATGGTGTGTATTAGATGTTTTGTAAGCTAATGGTTTTTAATCTCGTAAAGTAAACTGCATTGTTTCTGTCAGTTGTACCTTGAGGTTTTGCAATCCAGTGTAACCTGATTTGTTTGTAATCGCAGTATATGTATTTTATTTTTAATTTTTTATTCAAGCTTTATTTATATGTGCTTTTGTCTCTATTTACTATTATCTAACTATGATCTCTTTTACTTATAAAATAATCATAATTGTTGAATTCAATAAATCCAATTTACACTGGTTGAAACATCCTATTTGGACAAACATTTTTTAACTTTAGTCTTTGTCGAAGATTCTTTACACTTACCAAAACATCTTGTCCAAAAAAGAGCTGGTTCTCTTATAGGCACAAATAATAAAAATAATAGACCTTCTCCAATAGTTTTAACGATCAAGACACAACCACAAAATATTTGACTTCATTTTAAAAATTACACAATTTAAATTTGACAAGTTTAAAAAGTAATAAAATTAAATAAAATTTTTTTATATGTGTTAAAAACATTGTTTATATCGACAGTATTTTTATCGCTGAATTTCTAAAAAAAGGTCAAAGTACAAAATAGATTGTAGTCAAAATATTTCTGTTCAAAGTTAAACAAAATATTGAAATAATATTCACATGAATAATCTTCAAATGAAATTATTTAGTTTTAGGAAATAATTTGAAGTATATATATATATATTTGTAGATTATGCAACACTGTTTTCTTGTATACACTTATCACTTTCACTTATGTACTTAAACAAGAATCTTACTTGGTATTTATGCGAGTACTTTCAGAGACTAGTAAGTGCCTCCATCTTCCGGCATACTGCTGGCATCTTCAGTATGCCGGAAGATGGAGGCACTTACTAGTCTCTGAAAGTACTCGCATAAATACCAAGTAAGATTCTTGTTTAAGTACATAAGTGAAAGTGATATATATATATATATATATATATATATATATATATATATATATATATCTGTGAGCATAGTTTGTGAGGCTATGTTAAAACAAGTAAAAGACATACACAAAACTCACAAATTAATCATTTATTGACTCATACGCGTTTCAATGACAAAGTCATCATCATCAGTGAGTGTTGCAACTACAAACTCTTTTTGTAAGTTAGTGTTTATAGTAGCAACACTCATTGATGATGGTGACTTTGTAATTGAAGCGGGTATGAGCCAATAAACACGAGTTTTGTGTATGTCTTTTACTTGTTTCCACTAGATGAATATTTTTCATCTGAATAGTTTTATTTTTCAGCTCCACGCGACAGTCATCAACTACATCATCATTTTGATACAGTTGTCATAAAGGCTGGAGTAGACTGGATCACGTGACAGGGCATGTGATGTTTTTCGTGTTTATCTTGTAGTGTTTCATTAAAATTTGAATTTTTTTGTTAACATTGACATTTACCTTCTATATTTCCCTGACTTTCGCGTCCTCCTTGTATTCTGTTATATTTTTACTCTTCCACTATTTTTAAAGAGCTTGTCTTCTGTTATGAATTTTGTTTAGTTAATCTTTCAATCCTTTCTTGTTAAACTGTGCTCTGCCATCGCAGTGTCCTTTCTTGATCCAGCTTTTCTATTACGTACTGGTCTTCTATTCTATCTGTCTGTTATTCTGTAATTATATTTAAATATTTTTAACTCACCTCCTAATTTCACACAACTCTATAAGTTATTGCAAGTTACCTTGATGTTATAGGTTGTTATAGTAAAATTATTTCGTCCTTGAATGTCGTTTTTTTGATGGGACCTTTGAAGTGTGACGCCTCCTGTCGACGAAACTCAAAACAACCAATGAAGCACTAACGAAAGTAATCTATTTAGGATTAAGTGAAGAAGAAAAATATCGTAAATAATCGTGCGATAAACCATCCTTTAAAAAATAAGTGAAGTATTTGAACAAATAATAGATACCGAACCGTCCAATGTATACCGTTAGCAAATACTAGGGAACAGAGTTCTACTGATCTTGGCAGATGATGGCTCTTTTCTGAAAATCAGTTAGCACAAGACACTCGTACTAAATTTACTTTAATAATATTGTATAATAATTATAATAATTGTAATATAATATACTAAATCAACCGTTTCGAATCGTGTTCGTCACTTCAATTTTTCAAACAAAATATTTTAGTTATATCTTTCAGCATATTTCATTTTGTTTTATTAGTTTGAACTCTCCTTATATATATATATATATATATATATATATATATATATATATATATATAGTTCAGATTTTCAGTCGTTAATAAAATACTTTCTGTTCATCCTCTCAAGTTGAAATAACATTATATAAATTGTAGTGGATGAAACGACGTTAAAAAATATACGTTGAAATTCATTAAAATACGTTAAACTGTAGTATAACTTTCTCCTTACCCATCTGCAACACGAATTACAGCTAACAGATATGTTACCTTGGATTTAAATTACATGCTTTCTGTCTTTGTTGCCCCTAAGTAAAGGTTTATGTCCCTTTTGGAGTTTTAACATTTGGAAAGTGTAAGTTATATCCTTACATTAAATTCTGTCTCTGTCTCTCTCAACCTCTCTCACCCCTCAAATAGTTATTATCCGAAGTACATCCTCTCATCTTGTAATAAAATCGCAGGTCTGGAATCGCAGCTAGAATTGAAGAGTTAAACCCAACAACAGTTGAAGCGCGATACAATATTGTAACTAGGGGCTTGTGGGGGCAAATGCCTCTACTCATATTGAAACAAATTTGAAGCTTTTGTATAATAATTTTATTTTTTATATAAATTAATATAATTGAAAATTTTCAAATCAAAGTTTCCTTTTAAACTATATATATATATATATATATATATATATATATATATATATATATATATATATATATATATAATTCTGTTATCAATTTTATTTTTTGGACCAATCGTATTATCAATATCTATCTTTAATCCATCTTGAGATTTTACTGGACTTTCTGCAACATAAAGTTGACCATGTGTAAAAACAGGTTTAGTCGAACGAATCCTTGCTTATACTTATTTAAAATGTAAGTCTTAAAAGAAATTTGTTCCTTTTCGTTTGAAATGGCATGTCAGGATCTGTTGATATTTATTTAATTATTGGTAAAAATATGATGTTTCCTTTTCCAGAACCAGTGATTATTTCTATTTAATACACTTTTCAAACATATCTATTACAATAAGACATAACTAAACCTGATCCCAAGTTCATATGTCTAATTAATATTTAATACTGTTAAACTATTTGTACTCAGCTGATTTTAATATAATATTTGTACAGCTGTTTCTCAGCTGGAATATTTGAAAATCATTCTCAGCTGTTTTTCATTGCAACGTATTTCTTATGGAGATTTTTGGTATTTTAGGTTACTCAAAACCCTATGAATGTTGTAAATTGAGAAACCCCTATATTTGTCCCCGCTCCTTTGTGTCAATACCTTTAATTTGAGCCATCTCCCAGCTCTGTTCTACCTTCCAAGCTCTCACAATTTTTCTCTCAACATTTTGCTTACGAAATTATATATATATATATATATATATATATATATATGTATATATATATATATATATATATATATATATATATATATATATATATATATATATTCATAGAGGAGACATTCTAGTAAGTAAAGCAAATATGGTAAAAGACAACGATGCTACAAGCTGCGAAATAACTTCTTTCTAGTCGTCACTAAATTTGTAAAACTTCTGTCAGTTTGAGGACACGAAGGCGTGTTCTGGAACCGTATAACAGATCCAAGAACCAGTGAAGTCCGTCTGTGTAAGAAAGACTTAATTTTAATCACTTAAACAATAGTTAATGCTATCCGAACTTTAAAGTTCGGATAGTCATTAACTATGGTTTACGTGATTAATAAGATTCACAGAACGTAATAAACTACAAAGTTCAAGAAAGACTTAGTATATAAAAATAGTAGAAGGCTTAAGGCTTAAGATTTGCTAAATTCATCTAGGGGACGTTGAGGCGTTAACAAGTGGATAGTGGAAGATTACGAAACGGGCAGTGGAATCTGAAAGGAAGTGACGTGTTGGTCGGAATAAAAGGTCAAGCCAGCAGATAGCTACATCACAAAGCGATAATTAATTATTTGTATAAGGGATGGGGTGTAATATAATGGCTGAGCAAAGTTAATGACAGCTGCCAACGGAATATATTGTGGCTATGTGTACGTTTTAATTGATTTCTTTTTTTCCAGTTTGTTTTTACTCCCCCCCCCCCTTTCACATTCCTTACCCTGTTATTTAGTCTTCAGAATCTGATCAATTGTATAATTTTCAAACAAACTTAGGAAAAGGGCGTTGTTAGGGCTTAGGATTTTTACTTTTAATTTAAAAACTCTCAACTGTGATCAATATCCGCCAATAAAGCCTAAAACGCAGTCTAATGGAAATTTCCACAAGTTAAAACTAAGCCAAGTGGAAATTTCCACAAGTTAAAACGAAGCCAATATATTGTTTACCTACCTGCACCAATTATTTACCAATATTCACGTATAACAATGGCAAAAGTTAAACAAACTCTGCACTTCCAAGTAACCAAACTCGAGTCTCTATTTCTAAGAAAAGCTACCTTTGGCTCTTGAGTAAACAGCAAGCCACTCTAACTTCTGATTGGTTCAAAATGTCGCCCGGCAAAGTTAGTTTCTGTGTAAACGGATGTGCATTTGTTAGTCGTGCGGACAGCGGTCGGTGTGTTGGGTTTATTTCGAACCACACTTAACCTTTTTTTTATGAACTGTATAAGTATATGGGCTTATAATTTGGGAGTGTATTTTGTGTTTATCGAAATGAAGAAAGAAGTAACTATTAAGAAAGGTAAACATTTATTATTTTTGTTTTCTATTTGAAGAATATGTTCTGTCTTTTAACAAAATTTATTATTTCAGCTTATTTAGGTTGATACTCTTTGTTTATTTAGTAGAAAGTTATTTTGGAAAACGATTTTAAAATTAATAACACAATAATTCCTATTAAATTTAATGTCTATTCTAATTTTTGCTACTTTGTCGAAACATAAATGAAAGGGTTTATAGGTTATGTTATGCTTACACAGAGAATCTGTCGTTTGCAACTTTCGAGTTTGCAGAATAATACGAAAATAAATATTTCTATTTCTAACAAATTGCGGAATGTGATCGAGAAAATCGATAAATTAAATCTTTTTAAAGCAGAGGCAAGATAGATTGTCAAATTAGTTTAAATTTAAATTAAAACGTATAGTGCGCATGCGCCGTATATAAATTAACTACCAAGATTTACCAATAAATAACTGTTATTAATATATATTTTAGTTTTATTTGGGGCTGAAGTATTAGAAGCATTAGTTAATTAGCAAAATAAAATGTGTATAACGTTTAAATGCATCAATGATGCAAAGCTTCAGGAAAATCCCTCAAAAATACACATTTGCTGTGTCTTAGAGTAAAAGATAAAAATATAGTCTTAATGACGTTGGTTAATTTTTTTCTAATTATTCGTTTCAATATGTAGAACACGAATATTAACTTTTTTCCGCGGAAAATACGGAAAGTTACTTTTTTCACATTTTAAATGTTAAGTTGTAAAGGCATGTAAGCCTATAGAGTGAACCGGCCGCGCAGTAGCTACAGCGCACTAGACTACGTCTAGATTTGTAATTTTATACAACATTAGTATATACCTATATTAAAATATACTTACGAAGTATTCAGTCAGGATACATTTGGTTATAATTTTATACAACATTACTATATATCTATATTAAAATATACTTACGAAGTATCCAGTCAGGATAGATTTGATTATAATTTTATTCAACATTGCTATATATCTATATTAAAATATACTTACGAAGTATCCAGTCAGGATAGATTTGGTTATAATTTTATTCAACATTGCTATCTACCTATATTAAAATATACCTATAAAGTATTCAGTCAGGATAGATTTGGCTGTAATTTTGGTAAATATTTAGACTTATTGCCGATGCAGAAAATTACACCAAATCTATCCTGACTGAATACTTTATAGGTATATTTTAATATAGGTAGATAGCAATGTTGAATAAAATTATAACCAAATCTATCCTGATTTGACACTTCATAGGTATATTTTAATGTAGGTATGGTAATGTTGTATAAAATTATAACCAAATCTAACCTGACTGGATATTTCGTAGGTATATTTTAATGTAGATATAGTCACGTTGTATGAAATTATAACCAAAAGTTAAAAATTTAGATTATAAGTTTAGTATTGAAATAAACTGACTGACGTAGTGCAGTTGGCTGTAGCTACTGCGCGGCCGGTTCACGCTATACATGCTATTACAGACTAACATTAAAAATGTCCAGAAAAATTAACTTTTTATATTTTCCGCGGAAAAACGTTAATAGTGTTCTACACTGAAATGAGTAATTAAAAAAAAAAATTAACAATATCAATAAGATTCTTTTACGCTATACATGCCATTACAACCTAACATTTAAAATGTAAAAAAAGTAACTTTTCGTATTTTCCGCGGAAAGAAAAGTTGATATTCGTGTTCTACGCATTAAAACGAGTAATTTAAAAACAAACATTTTAAACCAAAGTCATTAAGACTATATTTTTACCGAGTGAAACAAAGTATGCATTGAAGTAACTTGACTGAATTGAAGGAATATTACAGCCGAGTTGATGCCCCCCCTCTGCAATTGATGTCCTTGGCTTCCTCCCTTTACGAAATTCTGAGTGTGCTGCTGACTTTATAGACGCATATCAGCGGTTTAGAATACTTCTTTTTGATCTAATATATGCGCTCTATTGTTTGTAAAACTAGGTAAGTAATATTCAATATGTTTTTCGCCATTGATGATTTTGTTTAGTCCAAATTAAACCCCTTCCAAATATCAATCCAAGTCGCTCTCATGTAGATGCTTTGTAGTGTTCTAATCGTCTCTCGTATGGACAGCTATAGCAAGGTTGGGTTAGGTCAAGTTGAGATTAGGTAAGGTTGGGATAATGTTCCTCTTACAGTGCCCGTAGTGCAAGAGGTTAATGTGCGGAAGAAAGTAAATATTGTTACAGTAGAACTCCAATCATCCGAACTCCGACCGTCAGAATAGCTTTCACATTTTTAGGAAAACAAATTAAAGGCGGAAACGTATTGCTAATTCTAGAATAATTATTCTGGCTATTTGTGCTGTTGTCTCTCCTCCACGAAGCTAGTGTAGGCGCAGCGTAAACATTATTTGGATCCTGAGTCACTGTCTCTGTGTAGTTGGCTGAAAACAGCTTCCTCCTGGTGGCCAGCCCTGGAGGACGTTCACCATGGCTTCTAGGAGGAAACGAGTGGTCTTATCGTTCGTAGATAACTAATTACAGATCAATCGGATAAACATCAACAGTTACGGTCAAACATCCAGCTGAGATGTACGGTGTCGGATTATTAACGATTACAAATATTAAACGTAGCAAACCTACACAACTCCGCGTCTGTCAATGCTTGAAAATAACGGCAAAAGTTCTTCAAGAAAATCAATGAAACCAGCAATATAAAGTATAAGAAGATACCGGGTTCCATTCTTTGTGAAAAAGCTAAGAGTTTAGACTCTGCATGGAAAGGCTTAGAAAAAATATAAAACTATATAAAAATCCTTTTTATTTGCAACATACATTTAGTAACTAACACTCACCCTTTTTTCAAAAAAAAAATAAAAGAAAATCTTTACGAATAATTCGAGTTTACTATAACTGTTTCCTCCTTCGATTTAGATATTCTTCAATATTGTTTTTATAAAATATTTTCGTTAGTCACTGATATTTCTATCACTATCGTCTTTACTGGTCGTAAAGTATTTTAGTGTGGGTCTAATTAATTTGCATACATTAACTCGTCATCTGTGTTTATTCACCTTTTTTGCATTTTTTACTCACATTGTTTCATAAACTTCAATCACTCACCAGATCTCTTATTTGCAAACGTATGGAGATAGAAATACAATCTAACAATGAAGCAAAATACATTGAAAATGGAGGAATACACAGTTCATTATTATTTCGCACTTCTTCACAAAAAAGAGAATAAATAGGACAAACGTCGAGAACGAACAGCTGTTCCTTGCTTTACCTGTTTCTCTTCTTAATCTTTCTCCTTCTCAACGGCATTTCTTAACACTTGCAAACGTATTCTTTTTAATGGAATTTTAATTATCCGACGCCACCGCATACCTATCACACTTTGCATGCGACGGGTCCTGACGTCACTTTGGAGATATCAACGCGTGAGTTTGCGGGAATACTTTTACAAAGTGCGACATTTTTGCCAAGTACAGAATGAAATGAGTTGAAAACAGTGAGATTTGACTTCGTGTTTTATATTTCTATGTAACCCTTACAAAAATGTGCAATTTGTAGTGTTTGATGTTATTTCATTGTGGTCTGTTCGTGGGGGGGGGGGTGTTCATAGTTGTGTCCGATAACCACTTTGCGCTAAAGGTTGTTAAGAAGGCGTTTAAAACATTTTATTTGCAATCAAAAAATTCAACAAACTATGACGTTATAATACTTGACAAATTAATGACTTGATGAAATGTAAGTAAAAATAAGAAATAGGTACTGAGCAAATCGTTTAAGATCGCAACAAGCGATCTTTATCAGTGTATGTTTTTAGTAAATTTATTTAAATTATACATCCATGAGGTCGTTACCAACAGTCGTTGATCGTGTTGGACTATAACATCCGCGATAATTATTTATTAAGGGTATAAACTGGTAACGATAAAAAACTGGAAAACGTTTCAAATCTCTTATACTATAGATTATTCCCTTTTTTTATGTAAATCATTTCCAAAATGTCTCTTTATTCTATAAATATATTCCAAACGTGAATTTATTGTAGGCATCACAGAATAACTTGCATAGGAATATAGAAAAGAAATTGTTTATTAGTATTACATACTTGAAAAATTTTCCTATAATTTATGAAGTATTTTACGGGACATTTGTAGTTTCTACTGTGGTTCGACTGGTTTTTACGTGTTTTAAAATTTGGGAATTGTAATAATTGGCAGAAAATTGACAATTACTTTTGTAAGATATTTTTAAAATTATGTTAAATTAATATAATTTATTATACACAAAAATTAGATATTTTAATTTTTTTTATTAAAAATAAATAAATCTTAATCACAAAAATTTTCAATATAAATCCTAATGTACATTTCGATAACAAAACCATCTTCAGTGGATATTAGTATAATAATTTTTCCCCTGAAGATGATTGCTTTCCAGTCAAAATTTACATTAGGATTTAAATACAAATTTTGTGCTTAAGAGGTTTTAATTATTTATAATTAAAAAATTTAACTTCAAATGAAAATATTTTTGGATTTAAAATAGCGTATTATTGTTTCCAAATCAGAAGTATTGAGATGTAACTACAATGGGATCACCGGGAGGGTATTTCTTTTCATTTGCAATCAAAATCACTTTGAACGGTTAAATACTTCCAATGTCATCGGGGAACAAAAAAATATACGGACTGAATACAGAACATCCTCTTTTTTTTAAGTCGTTTATAAAACCAGTGAATAGTTACTAAAGTTTGCCAAAAATTTATAAAATCTCAAAATTGGCGGCGATTGGCATTTAGATATTTTGAAACAGAGAATACGGAAAAAATTAAAATATACAGGTTTAAAATCCGAACACATTTTAGAGTTGTAAGTAAACACGTAATATAAACAAAAATATTTTGAAATAAATTCTCAAGTGTTAGTCTCACAACCTAAGTCTCACAGTTTTGAAATAATTCACATTATTTTAAATAATACAATAATAATAATAATATGACCGTGTAATAAATGTAACTTGGGGGGGGGGGATGTTAAATGTCGCCAACCTCTCCAGGACACGTGTCCGTCCAAACGCTCTCTACAATCAGCGGGCCCAATTTGTGTGTCAGTCAAGAGGACAAAAACATCGGAAAGATGCCCCACCGAGATTACAATGGTCACGTCCATCGCTGTTTTTTTGGCTACCCCGAAGGGAAAGTGCTCATGGCTAATCTCTGGCGATGGTCGGTCCGAATAGTTGGCAAAACCGCATCGTCCGCCGGGACAGGTGGGTTAATTGTTGCACAAAAAGGAGAAAGCACATCGCGCGACGTGATTCGCCGGCCGCCGAAACGTCACGTTGTTTACTTTTTTTGCGCTTCACTCGTGTCAAAAGAAAGTCGGGTACGGAATTTTTCGAGAGGATTTTTTTGAAATTGCAGTGAAAACTCGAGCATCCGTTAACATTCTCTCACTAGTGAAACGGCTTGGTAAATATTTTAAAAAAAGATTTAACAAAAAATATAAGAAACGATACAAAAGATTTTAAAAAAACTTTTTCAAATAGCCTAATATGAAAACGTATGTTTAATTATGAAAAGGTGATATTAAAATGTTTTAGAATGGTTAGTCCATGAATGTTTGAAATGGAAAGATTAATTTTCCTCTAATCCGTTTAGATCCAGTTAAAGAGCGAATTGGACAAGTCCTATCCTGAGTGTGATCTTTTTGTTTGTAGGACTTTATACTGACAGTCTTTAGACTGAGGCATAGCTCAAAGTTTCACTCTGGTCACGTGACCCTCCTCTGAATATTTTCTCCAATGATCCTTTTCGTTTTTTGGGTAAATTGCAAGCTTTAATTGCGGTTACCTGAAAATAAAACTGAATATTGTTCAAAATCTCAAAATAGAATGATATGCTCAAGAATTTTTTTCTTATTGTCCTCGGAAAGTTATTTTTTATCAATTAAAAGTTTGGTAAAGAATTCAGTGCGGAGCATCAAGCTGTGCATTGGCCGCGTAGTGATACAGTGACGTCACAACTGTAGTTGGTGTTTTATCTAAACTTTATGAATCAAAAACATGTCCTGAAGCTATATTGTTAACTATTATTTTTGTTATTGCCAGGGAAGGTGAATTCTGTATATATCTTTATTGAAATATACCTATGAAGTATCCAGTCAGGATAGATTTGGTTCTAATTTTATACATTTAACCATGTAGGTAATTTATAAAATTAAAACCAAATCTATCCTGACTAGACACTTCTTAGGTATATAAATTGTAATATAGGTATATAGTAATTTATAAATTTAAAACTAAATCTAACATGACTGGACACTTTTTAGGTATATTTTAATATAGGTATATAGTAATGTATAAATTTAAAACCAAATCCATCCTAACTGAAGACTTTATAAGTATATTTAAATACACGTATGCAAAAACCATAAACATTGTTTCTCAAATATCTACACACGTAAGGTATCCGTGACGTCACTGTATCACTCTGCGGCCGATGCACAACTTAATGCTCAACACTGAATTTTTTACCGAACTTTAAATTGATAAGAAATAACTTTCCGAGGACAATTAAAAAAAGCTCTTGTGCATATCGTCCTATTTGGTGGTTCTGAACAATTTTCAATTTATATCTCAGGTGGCCGCTAAAACACACAATTACCTTTTTTTTGTTTATATTAACTTCAATTTTTAAACCTGGGTCTGGTAAATATACTTATTTGCCACTACACTTATCTAAGCAGCTGGTTAGCCGGGTAACAGATATAGAAGAGTAGAGCCCCGGCCCAATAGGCCTATATGCGCCAGTGTAGTAGTCTTGGGGGGGGGGGTTTATCGTTAGTTTTGTTAAACTTTGCCCCATAACCACTGCATTAGCAATCTAAATGGGATGTGTTTGTTGGAAGGTGTAAAGAAATGTGGTAATGCTGCTGTGTTTTGTGAAAATTAGACATGATTAGGGTAGGCCTAGTTATATATCTATGTACAGAAGGGTCAATATGTGGATGCATCATTGAGGCAGTCCTAGCTCTGCCGAGGTCTCCATTCTCTGCGTCATCGGTTAGAAGATTAGAAGGTTTACCACTGTCATCACATCAACACTTGTCGCTTTTAATAGAGAGTTGTAGGGAAACTCTTGTTCCTTGAAAAAACACAATAAATAAAAAACCCAGCAACCAAAACAAAACTAATCTATTCACTATAACAACTTGAAGCAACTGTGGTGTAATAAATAAATAAAACCTCTTACACACAAAATCGTTTTATTTAAACCTTTACGTACATTCGCTTGAAAAGCAATCTTCTTCACAGGAAATTATTACAGATTAATTGTTTAATGTTCAGCGGAAGTTTCCTGTGCTAATTTTCCCTGAAGATGGTTGCATAAAGATTTAAATAAAATGTTTTGTGGTAAAGAGGTTTTATTTACTATTAATTATAAATTAATATTTTATGTATAAGGTATCCATCTTCAGACGTACTCCAAAACGAAGGATTGATAACGCAAGTATCTATTAATAGAGAATAAATTAATTCGATTGGGTTTTTTTATTTATTTTGATTAGTTAATTTATATTCAACAGTTGCTCCAGAGCAGGGGTTTTCGACATTTTAGGCTGAGTATTCTGGCGACCCCCAAGTTTTAACGTTAAAATAATAGTTAAAAAAACTATAACAATTGTTTGTAACAAATGCCTGTACTGACAATTTTTGAATAAGTATTAAAAAGGAAAACCCAGAGCTGTCCTCAATAGCGTTAAAGTCTCTGGTAACATTTTCTACGTCTTGGAACTGTGTACAGGGATTCTCAACAGAGGTGAATTTAAAAATCAAATCAAGAAATCATTTAACACTGGAAAATGACATGGTTTTGTGTGTTACAAATATCATTCCAGACATTCAAAGATTAGTCAGTTCTAAACAAGCTTAAGTTGTTGATAAGAAATTATAACTTTAACCGATTATTGTTACTTTTTCTCCGCATTTGCGACCACACATTCTCCTCCGACCCACCGGTTGAGAACCCCTGCTCAAGAGAATTAATACATATTCTTTGGTACCCTAAATTGATTGCACCTAAATTGAAGAACCTATGAACATTGTTAACCATGGCAAACCTTTACGAAACCCGGACTACAACAATAGTTACTCTTCCCATAAACACCGAAACAATGACGTCCGGAATTCCGTAAATAAAACAAAATGTGTTTAGGCCTTGTTAAAATATTTCTTTTAAATTTAAAATACAATACTTTCTCCGCAACAAATAACTGGGACACATTAATGAATTGTGGGAAGGAAGAAACGCCGAAAAAACGGGCCCCGATGCAGCCGGTTGTGTTCTGTCGAGTAATGACCTGTTGTTCTGGCTAATTGAATTGGACCACCCTTTCGGTGAATACTCGTTCCTACTCCGATTCCCACGTGAGATCTGCTCAGCTTTCCTGTCCTCTCTGATGTATTCCTCAAACTGGAATCGCGTTTGGATTTATTCAGTGCGTTCCATCCGCTTCTGTCTGTTTGGTTTAAGATATTTTATTGCATACAATTTTAAGCGGCTATTTATTCTAAACGGAACATTTTCGTTATACAGATTTTGACAGCGTTTTCGGCTACTTACAAGTTTTGCAAAATATAATTGTTAGTTATTTTGTAAACTGTGAAACATTGTTAAATTTTATTTTAAAAAAGTAAAATTCAAGTTAAAATACCACAAAAAGCTTCACACTTTTAGTTTTATTTATTTATTGTAATAAATTTCAAAACGAGTTAATTTATATTAAAAATATTTCTAGTTAAAATTGCCAGAATTTTAAAACAGACTTGTGTTATATATTAGAAGAAAACAACTATTTATTGAATGATTGGACAGAAAGAGTATCGCTTAGTGAAACTTTCGATTTGTTTTATGTTTACACAATTTTCTATTCTAAATTCCGCGGATCAGGAGCTTAAAAGGGCAGCCCTTCGAACTGCCTATCATAAATACCCTGCACCAGAATGGCTCCAAACTTATACTGATGATCATCTCTGCCTGGAACAGGCGAAACTAGTGCTGCATACTACTGCATATATTTTCAAGGATTTTCTACCATCGAGGCCCTCCTTAGCAATGACGGTGAGGCAGCTGCCATCCATGCGATAGCAATTGAACTTGGGAACCTGACTGCTCGGACTAAAGCCGTTTTCCTTGTTGATTCTAAGGCTTCCATCCTGAATGTCTCCAGATATTCGAAGACTGACTGCAGGAAAACCATATAATCCAGTGTTCATGTGCTGCCGACCCTGGAATGTGGTAATAGAGTCATGCGTGGTAAAGACTCTCAGGATTACGCCCTGGACCAGACCCAGGATTTCGACAGCTCCACCTTCAGGGAATGCCATCTCTACTGGTCAGCCTGTCTTCAAATGGCTCAACTGCAAATGTTAGGTGTTGGCTAGTATTATCTATAAATTGTTAAACAGTTTGTAACGCATTAAATAAATTCTTAAGGAATTTAGGTGTTGAATATTGCAGTTATCTGTTACATAATAAATTAGGTGACCTGCAAAGTCAAGAGCTAAATTGAACATGAACATTCAATAAATTTACCAATTTTTTCAAAATAAAATAAATTAAATTTTAATATACAAAATGTACACAAAACATAAAAAAGAAAAAGAAAATATGTTTGAAATATTTACACTGTTTTAGATCTGGTAACATGTTGAGAATTTACACTAATACTTTCACTATTTTAGTGTTTATAGTATTGACATGTGATATCCACAAAGAGATTGCTTCTATATGAAATAAAATACATTTCAAATTAATTTATCCAACAGTTGAAAATTTGTTATTGCATCTCACGGATTAATCTTAACTTCCTGCATTATTAAAATATGAAAACTTGTACTGTTTTGCCGTCCCGAGTTAAATGTTGAAAGTTAAGTTTTGATTTCCCATCACCTTACATAAAATTAATAACTTATCTGGAGCTGGAATTTATGTTGTACAGCGTGGTTCCTTGATCAGGCCTTGCCATTATTCATTTTGGATACGTGTTGGCTAGGATGCTCGCCAGTTGTTGAATAATAAGTTTTTTTTTTAATAATAAACTTTTAGACACTTCTTAACATAATTAAGTTAAACTAATTTAAAACTGTTGAAAATAATTTTTTTTTCTTGATATGCCCCATCTTGAGACGTCCTTTTTGTTCGAACACCAACCGAAAAGAGGAAGTTTAGAGTTCAAGTTGCGATTCCTGACCTTCTGCGCAACTTTCCGGCGCATTGTCAGCTGTTTTCATAAAAAAAAGGCATGTGGAAATCATATCTCAACCGGTATTACGGTACATAGAATTATAATTTACAATTTTTATTTTTAAACTAATATCTCGGTTTGTTTTCTGATGCTGCTGAAATATGTAATATTTTTGCCTAAAATAATGTTACATGTTAAAATGGCAGAAATATATATCTCGGCATACATATTATTTACATTGTAAATATATCTGTGCTCGACTAAATCTTTCATTTCTTTGTGATACATTTAATAACATCGCCAGTTTTAATAATACTTTCCTGTGTGCTTACACTCAAATTACATTTTCGTTTCCTTTTTGTAATTTTTTTCTCTCCGTGGTAGAGTTTATTTTCTTTAGATTCATACTTACTAATTGTAGTACATTTAAGATTTGGTTCAAACTTGTGACCAGTAGTGACCTTAGTGCCAGTAAAAGGCAACTTCTGTTGGTTTCACCGTGTATTTATCGTCCAACTCTACGCGATGTATTGCGTACTCAAATATATAGAGAGTCGAATAGTGGAATAGGTAAGAGGATCTAAATAAAATATGAAAGTGGAAAAACTATCCAGGATTCTCACTGAACAAAGTCAAAACCCAGCGGGCCATTTAGAAAAAGCTTTAATATAAAACAAGCAAATTGACGATTTAATGAAATAGACTACAATACAAAACAAATAAAAGACAACATCTGTAGGTTTCACCGTGTATTTATCCTCTAACTCTACGCGATGTGTCACGTATAATAGGATAAAGGATCTAAAAAAAATATGAAATTGGAAAAACTAAATATATCTTAATGAACAAACACAAAACTTAGAAGGACTCTCAGGAAAAACAATATTATAAAACAGGTAAGTTAATTGTTTAATGAAAGACATTACAAAACCAATAAAAGAAATCTGGACTTATCAATGGCAAAACCAGTTGAATAAGCATTGTGTATATCCACGCATTGTAAGAAAAGCTAAGTACCTTGTCGCCATTCACTGTACAATTGTTAATTTATGATAAGTAATAAATTAAATTTTAAAAAAATTGACTAGGGCTTGTGTAACGTTACGTAGTATATATTCATGTTTAATACTGCTATAACTTTAGTCTTAATAATGACAGGCTGAAACACATTATAGGCCTACAATGTAAGTTGAATAAACATAGATTACATACATGTGGTCTTATGCTATTTATTAGATTTCTAAATCTATATGTTAATATATACAAGATGTCATATTTGATTTAGTTACAATCCTTATTGCCTTATACCTTATTACCTTATTTCCAGGCGTGAACAATAATGCTATTTTATAGTTTATGTTTACAATCAATATGGCCATGGGGAAAAAGATTTGGTTCGATATAGCCTATAATATTAATGTTTTTTTTTCGTAGGAAAAATATGTGACAGGCAAATATTTCAGATAGTTTCCTTTAATGGTTTTTTTATTATAAATATAACAACCTATAAGGCGTACGAATTCTTTAATTTAAAAAATAATATTATTTGAAACCTTGAAATATATTTTAAATATTAACAAACCTTTTTTTATAACATTGAGGCGGTTTAACAAGGAAGAACAGTTTAAATAAACAATACATCTAAAGGAAATTAATTTACCCAGCACTTCGCAAAACGTGTCCAGTATTTGCTCATGTTTCTAGAATCAGTTGCCCTGGAAACTAAAAGAGAATAGCCAGCGGAGGTTTAACCCTTGACATTTGGTGTATTTAAAAATAAATTGAAATACTGGAATAGTTTTTAAAACTCAAGTGCTTTTTAGAGTAATGTGTAGTATAGGTTGTTCAAGGAGTTGCCTTTATAAAGGAGAAAGCAAACACTTGTACAAAATAAGGAACGGTAGGAGAATATAGTTCTTCTTTCCTTTAGAAAATAAGTTGGAAACCCGAAGTTGTAAGGTCTAAACTGTATATAGGCTTTTCTAACCTTAACCACATAGCAAACATCGGCTGCGTTATCAGTAAGGGCTATAAAGTACATTTTTGAGTTTATTAAAAATCCAAAGTTCAGATTTCCCAGAAACTAGTAAATAAATCTTACTACACTTCTGGTCTTTGAATTGGGCTTCGCGCAATGGCCGTTTTTTCTAATGTGTAGCTTATTCTAATGTGTATCCATATTTTATCACTAATCACAAGATTTTACCACAATTCTTGTTATATACACACAAAACGACAAGAAACAGTCAGAACTGTCAAGCAACAGGGTGATGGGCAATTCAGTATAAATTCAACATAACTTGGCCACTTCATGTTTACTCACGTCGTAGAAGGTGTAGAGAATTGTATGTGGATTATTTAAAGAATAAGGTTAAGTAGATATTCCTGTATTGATAAGAGATACTTCAATGGTAGGAGAGGTTAATGTTTCATTCCATTTCTGAGAGGAGATACTGTAATGGTAAGAGAGGTAACTGTTTCATTCCAACACTGATAGGAGAGATTGTAATGGTAGGAGAGGTAATTATTTCTTCTCAGTTCTGATAGAAGAGACTGTAATGGTAGGAGAAGTAACTATTTCAAACATTTTCTGAGCAAAACAAAACACACGTTCCACAGAGGTATGTACTCTCTCTATCACGTACAAACTATTTTTAAAATGTTCTGTGAAGAATGTTTACTATAAACGAAAGAGCTTTTTAAAATTTCGGATCGCTTTTTTAATTCAGACGATGATTTTTTAAACGTGATGGTACTAATGTTTGATTTTAACACAAAAGTTGGAAGGGGGCCTCATATTTTGAAATTTTGTGCATTTCCATTATACTTGTATGTGTAAAACTGTTTTTTAATAAATTTAACTCTTAGAGTTGTAAACATCTGGCCACTTAAGTTTACTCACGTTGTAAAGAGTGAAGAGAATCTGTCGTGAATTATTTAAAGAATACCTGGCTAAGTAGAATTGGGCGCGTATATAATTGACCAAAGCTCAAGGCCATTCACGAAATCATCTGCTTAGCCACAAGAAACTTTCTATAGAAACAGCTTCCAGTGGTCCAGAATAACGCGCATCAATCACGGTTGGCCAATAAGGGAATCAAAAACAACCAGATATTACGCGATAATGTTTGTTTGCTCTGACTATCGAAACGTAGATGGCTTTCTCGAAAGAGAATCCAATTTAAAACCAGTTCAATGGGAGCAGTAATTTACGAATGCTGGTTTCGGAAGGCAGAACTGGGCTTAGGTAGTGAGATGACTCATTCACAGAGAGCGCTGGCTCTAGGCAAATTGATTTCTCTGAATATATTTCCCTCTCATAAAGAGTGTTAAATTAGCAGTCTTTTTATGATACAATGGTTCGGTCATTTTATTATTATTTTGTACGTGCCAAAATTCGTCTATGAACAGAAACCCCTTAAAGCTAAACGAGTGTCGTGGATTTTTATTTATGCTACCGGAATCTGCTGTGTTTTGAGTTTGTTCAGTGAGAATCCTGGATAGTTTTCCTACTTTCATATTTTATTTAGATCCTCTTTCCTATTCCACTATTCAATTCTCTATATATTTGAGTACGCGATACACCGTGTAGAGTTCAATCTGGACGTTTTTCAATCAAGTATATATCATAATAAGTAAAAAAGGCATTTACGGCATATTGAACATTATTTTTTAAAAATATTTTCTACAATATTTCTGCATTGTTTTTGAATACGTTTTTCTCTTTGCTCTGTTTCAATTCTATTTAATTTCAATTTATTTAAGTTATAAAGGATTACATGATATTTTTAATAACAATTTAGTTAACATCTTGGCCATATGGAGAAGCCCTTTGAAAGTTCCGTAGACTACACAAAACGTTACTTTGATTTATGAATAGGAATTTCTGAAAGCACGACAACATATCGGATAAATATAACAAACAAACCAGAAATGCTTCCGATCGCCTTTGTTGCTGCGTCATGAATAATAGTCTAACAATACTTTAGTTATCTCAGATCGGTATTTGCATTAATCGTATAATTCATTCAAAGCCACTAATACATAAATAAGACATGGTTGATAATTAATTATTTTTCCAATAAATTACACCGCATACGTATTTTAACAAAAACAAGATACAGAATCGGCGCCCGAGACAACGGAGAATCGAGAATCAACGATTGATCGATACCATCAGAATCGGCCCATCCCTACTTATAACGATATACCTATTTATATGCTTTCAGTGGTCTAAATAATGGTCGGAAATCAAATTTCTCCTAGATCCTACCAAATTCTTACAATATTACCCCTTTGGTATGAGTTTCTTTTATTCTTTTATTTTTTTTTATTCTATTTTTTACGCTTTGAACATTTCAAACATCTCCTTCTTTCAAATTTTTTGTTTATTCTTATATTGTTTTATGTATTCTCTTTTTATTTATTTTAAATCCCAATATTGTTGTGTTTAATCAATAACCACCTTTGCTTTACTTTTAAGACTTTCTTCACACTTATTATTCTATATATTTGTATGCTTTCTTTTCTTTACTTCATTGCCCTGAAGCTCATTCAATCTCTTTCTGTTTCTTTCGGGCTATTGCTATTATCTTTGAGTAGTTTCATTGTTCATGAGTGCATTTCGATTGACTCATAGTAACTTCTAGTTATCTGTTTCGTTTTGTATTGACAACATATGTTTAAACAATAGTTACCATCTCGTATACAAATGGTAGGGCCTAATTCCAGCGAGCGTATGGAATAAAACTAGCTCGCTAATCAGTGACTACAACCTCGCATTCTAACCCTTCCTCTACCAATAGACATAGTTGTCCTTAACTCACACAGATCGTATTGGGTTTGTTTATTATTTCTTGAATATAGAAAATATTATTCTAGTGAAAAGCCATAACGTATTAGGTTTTGTTTTCCTTAATGTTGTTTTATACAGATGCCTAATCTTACTAATTTACTAAAAAAAGATTTTATCAATAAATAACATAAAAATATTTCTAACTCTTCCTTAAAATATCGTTTTAATTTGTCGGCTGCTGTTGTATTTTATAATATTTAATTTTTAATCCTAATTTAATAATAGGCTACACAATTTGCCGGATCAAAATTAATATTTGAAGGAATGGAATTCGTCTTCTCATTCCCCAGGCATTCAAGTCTCTTCTCTAAAATTTCATCCAAGGAGAAAGTGGCCATCACTTTCCGACGTGTACGTTTTAGAAGAAATCCATTGACCATTGTCTCGTTTTTTCAAACTTTGTCCTAGAAAACAAATTACATCAGAATGATGGTGCAGAAAGAGCGCTGGCTTACGGAGTTTTCACAATAATCTCGCCGGGTGACGAAACTGGGAAAATGAAAATTTCCCTTCACGCCTTGTCTGCGAGACCATCGTATATTTATGACCGGAGAAGTGGGAGCTGACTGCGTTGAAAAGCGATTTTACGGTAACACTTATGCAAAAAGCATGAAATCGTTTGTGCTAAGCGTAGCCAGGGACTGCGGAATGTTGGCCCCGGGGGTCGATGAGTCTACCGGCTCCCAACGCGGCCCGGTTTGGTTCTATATTGTTAATTGCAAATTATCCAGAACTCTTGGCAACAATAGTGTCTAAGCGCCTGAAGGTCGTCACACCCTCTATATGGAATATGCTTACACCGATATTGCTACTTAATTTTACACGTCACGGATTCGGAGCAGATATTTTCTCTTCCTTGATGTAAGATTAAGCTTTAAAACTACTTTTAACAGGTGGCGTTAAAAAAATTCATTAAAAAAAAATTTTTTTTCATACTAGTAAGGATACATTTCCGTGATTCTTCTAAGCATTAAAGGCTTAGGTCCTAGAGAGCTCTAGTGATACAGTTATAAGTAAAAATAGTACAAATAAATTGTAAAATAATTTACTGAATTGAAATTGTTTTAAAAGGAAGTAATTTCTACTTTTTACTTCAGATACTAATTTACCACTATTGGTTTTAAGTATATGCTTTTCATATTCTGATCGCGGCATTTTCTTTTACTTTCTCTGTCAATATCTTGAACATATTCTAGTAATCTAAGGATACCAAAACTTACAACATACCTTTCTACTCACTCATTCATCTTTCAAAGAGTACCTGACAGAACGTCATCTAATTCTGGCACATAATCGGAACTACGTCATATCAAGCTACATTGTATAAGAAGTTACTGAGCAAAGGTTTCTGCATATATTCAACAGTGAAGTGACTACTATATATAGTTCGCTTCACACAGCCTACAGCAAACTAAGCATTTTATAATCTCTCACTTACAGGGCAAATTGGTTTTAAAAGGAATCCAAGAGTACAAGATAATCAAAGAGCGAAATGGTTAATACGATTGCATGGTCTCGATAGCTGAATACATAAACACTTAGTGGAAACCGATATAAAAATTCCTTTTAAAAAATCGTAAAATGTATAGCCTCGTTTTACAATTACAATCGTCTTATAGAAGGCTCCTGTCATCAATGTTATGGCCGTCTACATCTAATGCATTCCAGATTCCTCGACTTTGTCCACATACTATAAGCGTTAAAGTCTCCACTATCTAAAAGAGTTCGTTTCACCGAGGTACTTGGAAAAGAGTGATTAAACTCCGGTCATCTTCGTTTTAACAAATGTTACTTAAAAATTCATTATAGAAGCAAAGAAGTTATTTTATATCTTACAAATCATAAAAGAAGGTTAAACTGTTATTAATTTTACCTTCATTTAAACATAACCCAACTAATACACACACCTATTATTAACAAAGGTGGTAAGAAATAATACTATGTAAAACTGGTAGAGATGGAGTAGAATCGTGGCTTTTCTATTGGGGTCAAACTGCCAAAATAGCAATTGTACTGTATATTGGTCTTAAAGCAATGAAAGATATTTCAGAAGGACTGTATCTTCTCTACGAGAATGTACGCAACTAATAAAATTCTTTCTAAATTGCTAAATAATATAATAAAATTTAATACGGATAAAAACGTGAAACCGAATAAACCATTAAAACATAAAAAACACAATATAAGTGATTGACAAACGTAGATACGTTATTTTCTTATAACAAAAATAAAATTCATTCATTAATCGACGGTGAAGGGTTTGTTAATTATAGTTGAATTAAAATTAAAAATGCATTTGAGCGTTAGGACATTAGGAGAATGGTTTAGCCGTTCACATACCCGAGAATGGCTAACAAGGGGAAAAGACTGAGAGTGCCCTGTTTACCTTGTTATCTATGTAATCGCTAGTAAAACACTGGCTGAAGAAATACCAAGCTCTCAGCACATCTAATGCATGGATACTAGATACTTTTCTAATTTTAGTTTTACTACAGAGTGCGGCAACTCTTGAAGAATTATTTGAAATAACTGTATTTTAACAGTGAGGTTATATCTGCATGACCTGTTAGATATATAACAGGAAACATTATTAAATGTTTAACCTTTGTATTGTTTGCAGCATTTAAAATCACTTGCGTCGTGTTTAGAAAGTATTTATAGGTAGCATATGTGAAAACGAAAAATTCTGAGTTCACTCACAGTTTGTGAAGTGTTACTACGTTTGTAATTAGCCTACAACCTGTTGCAAACAACGGAAGCCGGAAAAATGTGGTATTTTTAAATCGTTTACGTTAAGGGGAAGGCTCCAAAATCTCTTGTGAAATACTAAAACTTGATCTGAAAAGTTGCTAATTCCTTTTAACGCAATACACAGCACATGTGACTAAGATCGTAGAATAAATCGTAAACAATACTAAATAGAAAACAAGTAAGCAACTCTTCTAAGTTAAAATTAGGTTGTTAGAACCACAGTGGGACAAACATTTGTTTTACAACTGAGTTTACAGCAGAAATAATCGTGGCAACATGTACATTTTAGTGCCAGAGTGGTCTAATTGCAGTTATGCTAATTTTTGATAGTAGCACTTGTTGAAGCATAATTTTGAAATGATGTAATTGCTACCATAACCTCGCTAACAAGGTATTTGTAAGAAAATACCGCTCCTTGTCTCTAAGGATAAGGATATCCCAGTCCAGGGTTCTGCTTGATCTATCGCGGCGGTTTTCATGGCAAGGGTTTTGTCCTTGGTGTGTTTTGTACATCCGTTCTTAGTACGACACTTATCGTACAACTTCATTTCACTATATCCTGAATTCTTCACGTGCGATAGGGATGCAACTCACGCCTGTCTCACTGACCTCATGCCTAAGTAAGACGGAGCTCGCTCGCTAGAGTATGGTTGTCACTAGGGCAATTCTGGGGGTCTAAAACAGGGTTACAAAAACAATAAAAAAATTATATTATAATTGTTTTTCTGTAAACAACCGATTTCAAAAACTATCACGTGAGATAGAAAATTATGTTTTTTTGCCGATACTCCATCCAACAAACTATGGAAGTTCAAACGTTTTCAGCTTTAATTAGTTCCGTATAAAATAACTTTTAAATTAGAAAAAATTTTCATTGCGGAGAATTCATCAGAACTAGTATTATTCATTGCGGAGATGCCCAGTCTAGTTTTAACCACCTCAGTTACACATAGTCTTTTTTTATAAGATTTTAAAAAGACCTATCAAAATCACCATATGTACAGTTTGTAATCTGGTGTTTAAACACAACCAGTTAAAAGAAGACGATGTTCATAAATTCAGCTGAACAAGATTTTATTATATCTGATGACGTGCGAACGTTCAGTGACTGCAACGTCTTCAGAAAAGCACTCCACGTGTGTTGTTGTTGGCCAATAAAAAGACTTTCAGTTTCAAACAACACCAGTGCTTTTCTATTCCAGCGTTCGGGTTCATTCAACACCGTTACGCAATCTGCTTGGAAAAATAACACGCCCGGTTACATCACTTACAATTGGTCCATTAAGTTATTTACCGGACACTTTACGCTTCTGTCATCCGTACTGGATAACTGTTTATTCACGGAAATTGTGTTACGTGGGAGAAAACTCTGGTGGAATACGATCACGTCAACATGACACCAAAAACCCAACAAGTGATAGTGCACGAGATTACGTTGTTTCCTTTGTTGAGCATCGACAGGAGGAAAAACAGGCGTTGAGCGCGTGTATAGATAACACCGAACAAGTTAATAATGATTAGACCGAAAAAAGAAAAAAATGACAAACAATCAAAAACGAATAATTGAACAAGATCAAACATTCAGAAAAGGAGAAAAATGAACGATGAAAAATATTTGGAAAAGAGTTGAAATATTAGGTTCACACAGACGTTTTGGATGAAGAAAAACGTTAGAGCTTAAATTAACTTGCCACTCGTACTAAGCGATTTTTGTCATCGACTCAATAAGTTCTCCTTAAAATTAATACTGCATTTAGTCCTAAATTTTGTAAAGTATAAAAAATTTACTACCAAAATTCACGAAAAGAATTTTGTCAAGGAAATAGTTCTTTAGTTGTCAAACCGTCCGACACAAGTGAAAAAGTGGCTCAAAACTATAGTTACACGCTTATGTAGATATTAAAATAATTACAATACAAATTGATTAAACGAATTTAATTGAACTTCTTTCCTAACCAATGGCGGACGAGTCTAAAGATGTTTTACACTTCAAAAATTGTAGTAAAATAAATCAATATAACAAGATTGTCTTAATTATAGAAAGATTTACTGAATATAAATTTGTATTAACTGTTAAAAAATATTAAATAATAACTTTTTAATTGATGTGCAATAAAGAAAAACAACCTATGAGTATTTTACTGTAGTGTTTTTACAGCTGTTACATGAAGTCCATAAAATAACTGCTATCTATAATTTAAACATAACCTACAATATTTCTAAATATAAAATATAGGAAATACATGAAGTAATTTAACCTATAATTAATAAAAATATCTGTTTGTTAAAGTCTCGAGGTATCATATAGAGATTACTTTTAAATATAACCTATAAATAAAGATGGAAACAGTTGTTAACCGACAATCGTTTGGCTTTCGGAAATCTTCGTGGCAGTTCGTTTATCTTCGACGTGAAATGAAAATTCTACTGTATCTAAAAAAAATGTCAGATGCGCCTAAAGACGTTTACGTGAAAACCTGGTAAAGCAGATCGGAAGTTTTCAACTTGCGGAGCCGTTACTTCCAAAATGGGCTGATTTTTTGTATAAAAAGGAGCATAAAGTTGAGGATGTGTGAGCAAAACACTAAATTCTTTGGCCAGTGTTTGTAAAATATAACATAACAATATTACTTTGTCAAAGCCTTTGTGCATAAAGATTATGTTAACAGTAATGCTTGAGAAATACATTAACAAACCGAAATATGTTTCGAAAGTGTAACCTTTACTTCATAATTACGTGCTGAGAGCTAAAATCAAAGTATGGTTTCAGAAAAGTGTGGGATTGCTGACAAAAGACGAAAAGGTGTCGACTCATCTCTCTGATTGGACGTCTTTATCTTCATCAAAACTGACATTTTTCCTGAGCGCCTAATGAGTATGCAGAAAGTACGACCTCGAGTGACAGGTAATATCCATTAAAGTATTAACTCAGCCAGGGAAGCGTTACATCTGTGCAATAAGCTGCTAATCTGTTACAACGGCGCGTCGCGTTATTGGTGCAATCAATGACGGATAATTGCAGTTGTGTATCTGTGCGCGGAAAACATAAAAATTATCGACCTGAAAATTAAACCCTAAAGACAATTGATAACGTAATATTAACTTCCTTCCTTAGTGTTTTATAATGTCCTTATGGCCAACGCTATAGCTACGCTACCCACGCGAACCATGCCACATAATGCATCTTTCATAATTCTTCAAATACTGATTGCTTTAACTTAATTATACCTAATTATTCGGGACATGAATTTCCCTTATTTTCCCTCTTGCTTTAACTAAACTGAATAGCTTTGTTTGCGCATCTGTGCAGAAAAGTGGTACTTAGCATAATCTTCGAGTTTGCCACGCTCTAAAATCGTAACGCTCCAACATATCTATATAATTGTAGGCCTATTTATGTGCTGTAAGCAACTATTTTAGCTTATATTAGATGCTAACATATCATTTCTTACAACAGCTAATTTTACGTTAGAGGTTATGGTTACTTTATTTATCGCACATAATAAGGTTAAGATTTTATTGTATATATTTGATCAATTAATATATATGTCAATTTATGTTTCAATAACGCTTTACCTAATTAATGCAATATAATGATTTGTATAGTTTTATTCCAATTTTTGATGTAAAAACTTCACGATAGATAGTTTTTAAGAAGCAATTTAAATAAACTTGTTAAATGTATTCTTTATTCCGTAAATTTTCCAACATCTGATAAAGTTTTTCTAACTGAATTCTTTTATTATTTTACAATCGATTAAAGTCTCTATTATTAAATATCCTTTAAATGGTGTATTTACTTCTGTGGAACAGTTGCGGCAAACCCTGACCCTTCAACAATAGGGGGACTTCTCTGGACCTTCGCTTGATTTTTTCTTGAGTATTTTACACAACCCTAAAGGTTTAAAAGAGGGCCGAAGAGACAAAATTGTGCACGCTCATACTTATTCGGATAGGGCCTGGTTCATAAATATATATTAAATTCTTGAAACAAATACTTCTTTTAGCGCGACTGAAGAAAAAAATGTACGGGTAAAAACCTTCTACCGGCGTCATGCTAAAATCAACCTTTAACACATCTATATAGTTGTATACTGTTTTAGCTCAAATTAAGTGATAATATATAATTTTGTACAACAACTGATTTAAAGTTATAGTTTATGTTGTATAACAGCTGTTTTAACACTTAGATTATAATACTTTATTAACTGTAAGATTTTAAGTTAAAATACTATTGTTGAATCATTTTCATCACATAATTATTTATATGTCAATCAAATAATCTTACTACACTTTATGCAATATGATGATAATGATTAGGTCCTAATATATTTTTATTACAATTTTTGGAATCAAAACCTCAATTTTTAAGAACCAATTTAAATAATATTGTTTACTATAATCTTTATTCCGTAAATTTTTCAACATCTAATGAAGTCTCTATATTAACTACATTCTTTAATTATTATCTATTAAAGTCTCTATTAATTACATCCTTCGCATGGAGTATTTACTTCTGTCGAACAGTCTCAGTGACAGCCACAATGTATATTTTTATCCGTCATTACTCCCTTTTTAAATTACCGTTAAATCCGGAAAGCAACCCTAGACTTTCTCAGCCATTAATTTCTAACGTAAGAGAACGAGTTGTCACTACTTGTGGTGTAATCACCTTTTCAAATCTCTCATCAGCTAGTATTATTACTGTAAGGTATTGGACTTACGGTGAGATGATACTCCAACCAGACACTATTTTCACCTGTTTTAACCAGAACCAGGAGTTCCAGGAGCCGCAGGACCTTCCAAACAGTCAAATTTCCTGTGTCTTCAGTACTAGGCCTACTGCATTAACCGGAACAGATTCCATTGCCCGTCCTGGAGGCAATAGAATTCTTGTGATTGAGATAATTTTAATTTTTTTTTCACTCAGGTAAAAAACATTATACTTTTTTTAAGGGCTATTTATTGTTATATTTTCCTGATTCCGATGAATTGTTTTCCTTTAGTTAGCATTAGTCTACTCGGGGTTTAGATTTAGGGCGTGTCCTTAAGCCAAGACCCTTCATCCGTTACACAAGTCAGCAACCGGTGCACCATTAATTAGCAGATATGATCTGCACCTTGAAATACAAACAAAGCACGTGGCGCTGCAGGATCACGAATGGCACAGAATGCGGCGCCGTATATAGGCGTTTCAGCGCTTGGGCCGCGCTTCATAGAGAGTCATGCAAATAGAGCGACGCAGCGAAACTTCATTAAAATATCCGTTCGAGCACGACATGTCGTGGCAACCATCTCCGTACCGTCGGTCTACGTTACGCAATCCCAAGGGCGGACGCGTTCTTATTGTTCTGCAAAGGATTCATCTGATGAGCGTATTGGGACCTGTGAAATGAGTAAATACCGAGATGGGCTTCGCAACGCCGATCCTCCGGATGCGTGAGTCGAAAGAGTTGACTGAACGGATGGATAATCCAGATAGTCAGATTTACGTGAGATGAGCGAATTTTCCCAAAGATTAATGAAAGTTGAAGACGGCAGGTAATTTTAACACATGTTTTTTCCTTCACATACAGTTTGTTTGGATGTTATATTTAAATTATTATAAAATGAAATTTCCATATAGAGCCTATTCAGAAATGTATAACGCTAGTCACTCGGGCGAGAATTAGGAGTTTTAGGTCGACTTCTTGAAGTCCCGTTGTATTCTGTGATTTAGAGGAGGACGTCTTAAGGCTAGGCACTCTTCCTCACTATTCTTCGTTATCTTTTAATTCTTCTTTCACTTTCACGAACGCTCTGGTTGCATTTACCGTATGCGCCAAAATAAACACTAAGATACTGGAGCAGTTGTAAGATTTTATTTTATTTCTTTTTATTCTATTCACATATTTTTACATAAACATACAATTACAGAGAAGCTAAATTGATTACACGCGGCTATAAAGATCTTCTATATGACCTCCATTCAATGTGAGGCAACACTCCTACCGTTCTTGTAGGTCTTGCAACATTTTGGGGAAGAGGGGTTGTGTCATGCTCGTTATACACATGGTTATTGTTTCCTGTAGTTGGCCGATGATGGTTGGTGGGTCATCATGGAAAATCTTCTTCATCATTCCCCAGACGTAGGCATCAGGTGGTGTAAGATCTAGGAAGTGGGTAAGGAAAGTTTGTTCTAAGGGAGATGAGGCGGTTGCCAAAAGTTTCTTAAAGGAAAGCAATGTTGTTTAATACAGTGTGGGTGATTGTGCCTTCTTGCTGGAGTTTTGGTGAACGAAAAGGCAGTCTTCGGGCATAACAAAATCTGAAGTTTCTTATAAAATTCGAATACGCGGCAACAGTCAAAGGTCGGCACAGCTGATCAAGAAGGCATGTACATGTGATTCAGTTTCAGTATTTTTTATTTTGGCGCATACGGTATAAAGATCGTATATTCGATTAAATCTTGCAATAATTTATGAATTCATATCGCAAGTGTTTGTGTCTTCAACTAGAGGAAATCTGAAGGTTATGTTTAAATGATTTTTAAATAAAATCCAGATTAAGAAATAACGTATATTTTATTAAATTATGCAATGACGTACGATTTTATGTATCTTTTTGTGGGCTCTCTAATTACGTGCCTATATAATTTAGTCCTTTTTATATAAATATAAAATTTCAAAGACACAACCTAACAATTTTTCTAGGATAAACTACATGCTCATACAGACATGTATAAGTGTTAGTAGTCCTATAGGTTTTAATGTTATGGATTAGATTTTATCTATCACTCTTAATATTGAGGAAGATAGATAATATTTTAGTATTTTATGTACATTAGACTATTTGTTAGGTATTAAAATCTTCGTGTGTAGGCCCCTATAGTTCATCTTGGGAAACCAGAACCTTTCTAATGGTTTTTCTTTCTGAAACTATATCGCACATCGGGGATTTAACTAGTGCGAAATGGGTTAAGCACGATGACTACAATAATGGTTAATACGGTTATTAGAATATATGTTAAGTATTAGAAACTACTTCTATAGTATTTCTTGGCAAACTAGAACTTATCTGACGGTTTTTTCTATCTGAAACTATAAACGCACATCGGGGATTTAACTAATGTGAAATTGGTTAAGCACGATGCACGATGGCTACAATAATGGTTAATATTATTTACGAAGTTACGTGCATAGTACTTCTTGGCAAATTAGAATTTAACTGACGGGTTTTCTTTCTGAATATAAAACGTACAGCTTTATCGGAGATTTTAAAAAGTGTGAAATGGGTTAAGCACGATGGCTACAATAACCCCAAGAAGCACTCCATAGCACGTACAGCTATCAGAGCAATCCTCGGCTAACGTATCCACAACTGTTGCAGCTGGTGGAGGACATTTCAGTGCCTCTACTTTACCTATGGCATATAAACTTTTATATAGTTTTTATGAAATATGCTTAACCGTATAATTACGTCCACGGCTTTAACAGGGAACGTAAATTTCTACGCGCAATATTAGTGCAAAGTTATGTTTTTACGAGCTTATGTCATGGACGTTGCGTTGGCATAGACCACATTTCGTCGCCCGCGGACTACATAAACACCAAGCCGCAGAAATATGTATTCCTAAGTTTAGTTTAAGGCAAACACGACTTGTTGACGGGCTGTCGCATAATTCAACACATGTTACGCAGCGCCCAGCGTTAAATTGGCTCGTACTGACGACTAAAGGCTAATTCCAGTATGCACTTAGACAGCCTTCGCCCGACAAGGGACACGCTGTGTTCTTTATGCTCGGGCTTTGCAAAATCCCACTTCGCAATGAACAAGTGCCGTTTCATAGAAGTGTACAGGGTGATTCAAAACGGAACCCTTTAGATTCACAACTAATTTTTTTAGTAGAAATAAACAGAATTATTTGTGTATAATCCTTCGATTAGCAAACCATTTCCGAGTTAAGTTTAGAGAAATATATAGATTTTATATAAGTTAATATTTCTGAATTGCAGCTGTAATAAAATTTTTAACACATTTATAATCGAATTTAATATAATTTGTTGTAAGCAGTACGTTTTAAGTGTTTGAGATTATTTTTTTTTTAAATACAGTAGTAACTTTTAAAGTAACCCCTGAATACTAAGTAAACCAATATTTGCTTAAAACTTCATTACAAAAAAAATTATTCTTTATTTAATTTTAATTACTTTTAACTACTTTATTTAGATTAATTTCCCACAATTAAATTCTTTACGCATGCAATTTAAAACATATAGGCTATGCATTAAAGAAAGATTTTCTATCCTAAACAAACACACTTTTTTCTGTATACATCCTAGTTGGCTTAAAAGCTACCAAAACTTCATTCAAACTCTTCTGTCTGATCATAAAATTTATCAACTTATTTAGTTACCTACATTTTGTGCAGCCCGATTCACAACTACACCCGAAATCTCGCTTCAGATGCTATATCTCGCTAACAAACAGAATTCTGGAAATATGTTTACATTGTCAATATCCAATAATTTCGCTAGAAAACCTCCGCACACTAAAGCAATGTATTACTTTCGAGAATCAAGCCGTATGAATGTTGAAACGGATTATCGAAGATTTGAATTAGTATCACGATGCGTGCGTGCTTACGTGTGTGCGAGCGTGTGTATGTAGATAAGTATTTCTTAACGGATGGAAATTATATGATAAATAGTTAATATCCGGAGTTTAAGCCGTTTATTGTGCATAAAACACAGTTTCGACGTTTCGCTAGAATCTCATTTTACATTGACGAAGTGAACCAACAACAGTTGAAGTGCGAAGCTGTTGTTGGGTTCACCTCGTCCATGCTAGACAATATTCTGCCGAAACGTCGGTACTCCGTTTTTATGCACTGCAGAATGAACGGATATTCCGGATATTAAATAGTAGGCCTTTTCGGGATATTAAATATTCTTAATGGAATCATTATTCATTATTAATGTATTCATTCCGTATTCGGAAAATGTATTCCTTAAAATATATATTTAGAAAATATGTACTGTATGCTTGGGGTTATATTCACAACATGTAATTCTATAATATATTGACTTAAAATTCACAGGTTTACTTGTATCTGTTAATAGCAGATTTTTCTCATTATTTTTTTACTAGGCTGTTAAAAACGTTTTCAAACAGTTTATTGAAAACATTTCTTTGACATTTTCAACTTTTTTTTTCAGAGGTCTGTTAATACAAATTTTAAACCCTTCCTATAAATATTTACACATAAATACGTAAATATAATTTTTTAATATATTTTTTCATTTTTTTAATGCTAACTGTGTTTGCGAAATCCACATAAAGGTTGTGTAAATATTTATAGAAAATGTTTATAATTTTTAATAAATATAATTATTGAATTTTGTAGTCCATTATGTTCGGTGAATCTTATTAATCACTTAAACAATAGTTTATGACACTGAAGACACTGATGAAGATCGGCACATAGCGATCGAAAACGTTCTGTCTCAGTAAGTTTTAACAAATTTACTAAATATAAAGTTCGGATAGTCATAAACTATTGTTTATGTGATTAAAAAAATATAATTAACCTATGTGTACTATTTATTATTATTATGTGTTTGTTTAAAGTGTGTGTTTATTTCGATTTCCAAAATTGTTGCTAATCAAAGTACCCTTCCCTGTAAAAAATACGAAACCATTATTTTTTTATGATTTCGTTAAAAAAGTGACGAAATGTGGGGAAAATAAAAACACTGTTTTTACAAAATACGTTAGTTTATAACATCTCACTTTCTCAAACACTCGTCCCTACAATTATAGCGATATACATTTTTAACACAAAGCTTTACTTGTGTTACGGAGTTAATGTCACTGAAGATTACGACTTGGTAATTTCAACGATTAGTAAATGCATTTGTGGTGAAAGATATAATACCTTTAATATTCGGTCGTTGTTGCTATAACTTATTGTTGTTTATAAAAAACAACTATGTTTGTATGTTTATTATTGTTTACATATTCTGGCTACGTATAGATTAGATTTTAAAAATGTCCTAAAAGATTGAGGAATTGAGCGTTTTGAATTGTGACATCTTTTTCTCTGTTTTCGGGAAGTGGATAAAAGTAGGGTTTCCTTTGTGATTCCGTGACATCGCTTTTCGTTCCAGAAACTCTGCCAACGTAAATCCTAGGCCACGGAATTGATGCCCTGAATGGCAATCACCTAGAAACAAGCGTTCATTTGCATATTTGTGTTCTTACAAGCAGTTAGCGCGCTTGTACAAACGCGTAGGAATGTTTGGTATAATAAGACACGATGCGACGGGCACAATCTAGGACTGAAAACGCATTTAAAAATAACTGATAAAACGGACTAGTTAACACCTGCTTCGCTCGTTCGTTAAAATTACTTTCAAGTCAACTAAACCGCTGCGATGGTTTGTAGTGTTGAACTGTAGTCTCAAAAGCCAGCCATGTTTGTAGTGTAAACTTACACAAGCGGGTTCAGTTGTTAGTAAGGTAAAGTAATGACGTCACTCAAGGGTTTCGTGTCAGAACGGCAACAAATTTGAAAAGTAGCAAATTTATTAACAAAATGTTAAATATAAGTAAATATAATAAAAATTGACAAAATATGTAAATGGGTCAAAAATAGCAAACATTTCAAGACATTAAAAATATTAGAGCAATATAAGAAAGTAAAATAGAATAGAGAATAAAGTAATGAAGAAATTGACAAAGTATTAGGTAAATGACAATGCTATAAAACATGTATAAAAAATAAAAATTTTCCCAAAAACTAATAACGTTTTAAAACTTTAACATAATTAGCAAACATAAGAACATAAAAAAACAATTTGCTGATTTGTTTTACTTGTTTTCCAGCTATGTAAAGTTCGGTTTAATTGTTTTTTTTATTAATAACTTTCTTATTTAGGAAGATGACAATACTTTGGGAGTTCAAGTTAAAGATTTTACCCAGATTTGACAAGTGTAAAAAATGTCATTTTTGCTTTGGACTGTTATAAAGAACATTCTATTTAATTTAACATTTATTCACTTCGTCTATTCTTCAATTATATTTTGGTATATTAATAAATGGTATAAATTATTTCTTAGAACCTATTCAAGATATGATTCTGTGTCCTATTTTATTCGCTTTGTCAGGTGAAAAACCACCAAGTTTAACCTCTTAGTTATCGTCCTGAACTAAAAAGGAAGCATGCAAATGAACACACACAAAATAAAATACATGTGCATTGAAAACCCCATGGAGACTAACTTGGAGTTAGAATGGGGCGAAGAAATACAAATACCTATGGGTGATAGTAACAAAAAATGGTAAATAAAAAGAAGAAATAAAACATGGAGTAGGGTAGGGACATATAGCAGTAAAAAGACTGAACGGAATATGGGGGAACGTAGAAATAACAAGAGGGAGGGAAAACGAATGTATAACCAAACAGTAAAAGTATCTTGACGTACGGGGCAGAAACGTTCTCAAACAGACCAAAGCAAGACCAATGCAGTAGGAATGGACGCTCTTTGGAGATCATGTAGAATCTTTAGACGAGAACATAGTTGAATGTATGCATTAGAGACATGCTAGAGAAAAGGGAGACAGTCGTAGAGGAGATTTAGAGGAGACAGCTGATACGGTTCGGACACATAAAGAGGATGTCGGAGGTAAGATAACGAGAGTTGCTTTGGAAGGGACGCCACCGGAGAGAAGAAGAAAGGGAAAACCCAGACTAACATGGGGGAGAAACCAACAATAAATCTGCAAGTGAAAGACACTTGTCGGCAGAACACAGCTACAATAGGAAACCATGGAGGGAACGTTTAGAAATCAGACGGTGACAACAGACGCTATACAACCGATATTATTTATATTAACGCCCTAAAAATGTTCGTTAGGATTTTATTCCTTGGAATGAACGGAAATCCTGGCTAAATCTTTGGCTAACCGTGACTCGCTAACGAAGCTTTTACAGACCTTGTTTGAACGAACGTTTTTCTTTACGTTTCTGTATAGAACGAGGTCCCAAAGTATTGCATGTCTTAATGCCCTTAATGCCCTTAATCTGTGATGGAAAGGGCAGAATGATAGTTCTTCAGTATTTAAACAGAAGTGCACTTTTTCCTTTATAGAAAAGTTACTTTTGTGTATTTACAAATGTTATGCATGTCTTAATGCCCTTAATCTGTGATGGAAAGGGCAGAATGATAGTTCTTCAGTATTTAAACAGAAGTGCACTTTTTCCTTTATAGAAAAGTTACTTTTGGGCATTTACAAATGTTATGCATGTCTTAATGCCCTTAATCTGTGATGGAAAGGGCAGAATGATAGTTCTTCAGTATTTAAACAGAAGAAGTGCACTTTTTCCTTTATAGAAAAGTTACTTTTGGGCATTTACAAATGTTACGCAGTGGAGCCCTGTTCCCATGTAATTACCGGACCTTGCTGTTGTGAAACGGCTACTCTCACGAATGGGTACTTTTTTGAACACTTGAAACAGTATTAACCAATAATCCGTTTAATGTATTCTCTCTTTTACTGTCTTTTAATATCGAACAGATCTGAAAAAAGAAGCAGATTAGAGAACATAAACCTTATAGGAAGGTACTAAACTGTTGTTACTGCCGGTTAATCTGCAAGTAAAGTATAAAATCGTTACCTCATGAAAACTGTTTACAAAACACAAGATAAAAAACTGTCGTCTACTATATCATGTAAATTATTTAACCTAAAGTCCCGATTGCAATACAGTAACGCTTGCATGACCACCAATCACAACGCGAGATAAATTACCACTTCAATTCTCCAGAAAAGATTAATTAACGATGAACATAGAAAGAACGAGATAGGATTACCTTTATGTTAACTTTGATTACGCTATAAAAACGCGAAACATGCGCCGACAGATTTACAAAATTCTCGCCTCCGTAGACGTCGCCTCAGAACCTCTGAAAATAAAGGCGGATAAAGACGTACGTATTTATACGGTTTAAAATTTATTGTTATTAAAAGAAGAGGTTTGTTAATGGAAGAAGCTCGAAGGCGAGATCAATGGTACCGCGAGGAGTTGCGTGGGTGGGTGAAGCCGCGGGGGGCATAAGCCTTCGCCGGTTTGTTGCGATCGTTACACCCGCTGGAGATCTTACAAAGATAAACAAAGATAATGGTCTGGCGAAGGAAGATCCAGCGCTATGGACGACTTTAAGTAGCGTTAGTAATGGACTAATAAATAACTGATAGCAAACTAGGCGCTAGTTTGTAGGGCGGGAGCTGAGCGAATTCTTTGTCTCGTAGATTAGGTTTTAATCTCTGAACGACATCTGACGTCTGTTTCGTTTAATATTTTAAAAATAATGAAAATTTCATTTTACAGTAAAATATGTTTAAAGTAAATAATGAATATATTTCTGCATTTAGCCGTAATTACAACGACCATAAGGATACGTGTCAAAACTCAATAACATCAATAACAGAAAAAATATGAATAAAGTACACTCTAAAACTAATGTTAAATTACTCACTGAATAAAAGTTAAAGCTCTTCCGTATTAATTGGGTAGACGTCATAAAACCTCAACAATTAAACAACAAATTACTATAGAAATATATTATTACAACAAATAAATAAACTAAATAATTAATAATTAAATGAATGAATTAATTATTTATTAACAAATAAATTATATATATTACGGCCTATTAGTACTATCGTCGTACAAATATAAATTCACTTTTAAAAATAAAATAGAAGTGGACTAGTGTTCCTAAGTATTAAAAAAATGTTTTTTATATAGGCTAATAACATATTACAGACAATTTTGCTTTTTTAAACACTCAACGATTCGAATTTCTTTCCGAAATTCCTTTTCTAGAGCTCAGTTTTAATTAAACAAGTATATAACATAACTTACTATCTATAAAATACATAACATTATATAAAACATAGACCAAAAAAAGTCAAGAAATTACAAAATTCTTAATAAATATCCGTTTACAGGTCAAAATTATTTCTATCACAATAAAACAGACAAATCACAGATACATACACTACTACATCTACTATTAATAACAGAGTCATTATTTTAAATTTTTAAACCTCAAAATCATTCTAATATATACATTATCCCGAGTGACCAAAAAGCTACAAAAATGTTAAATTTCACTAAAATTTCATTACTAAGCATACATATGCAGATAGAAAATCATTTAATTCTGTCATTTTATTCAAAGCATTTCTTCCTGTTTTTCCTATATACCACATTTCCGCAAGCTCCTCTTTTTCACCTCTATTTCCTCATGTAAAGCATTTATATTATTGTATAATTTGCCATTAGCCTATATAAAAAATTAATTAAGTTATTAACAGACATTAAATAAAAATATAATAAAAAATGGTTAGGGGTCTAAATGCGTTTTTAGAAATTTAAAAAGCTTAAAGTTTCTAAAAAATTAATAACACTTAGAGGCAAAACAGAACAGAGATGTGGGTACTAAACAAAATTGATTAAAAAAAAAATTTCGATATGAAATTTAGAAGATCAAACGTTTTTCTTTATTTGCATGGATAAAATTGTAACGTATATGTGAATATTTTACTTTCTAATATAATGTAAATTTACAGTGACCATATTTGTACTAACTTCTCGAGGAATCAGTACTACCAGCATTAAAAAAAATATTATTAATAACTTTTCTCAAATAGGTTACGGATATTTTTTTACACCTCAATCAATTCAAAGTAAATTTGTTGATAGAGGCGCTTTGAAAACCGATTTGTAAACGTATTTGCAATGTCGCTGCTTAGCTTGCCATTTCATTTGGACTATTACCGTACTCGCCAAAATAAACGGTACTGCCTTCTCGATCAGCTGTGCAGACCTTTGATTATTGCCGCGTATTCGTTGTTGACGTAGTTCTATTTGAGGCTAGAGTTTGCTGACATGGTGCTAACTACTGCAGAGAAAACTTTTATCGTAGAGCATTATTTCACTTCGTTTGGGATTGGACCAAATTTGTCAGACACTGGGCTACGTTTTCAGGAACATATTCACAGAAACCCGCCTGTTCACGCTAAGATTATTAGTGCTATTAAAAATTTCGGTCACAGGTGTTTTGACACAGCGAAAGGGCTTTTGTGTATAAAAAATAACCATGTGTATAACGAGCATGAAACAACCCCTCTTCACCAAAGCGATGTAAAATCTCCAAGAACGATAGAGTGTTGCCTCAATTGATCGGTGACCATATAGAACATGTTTATACCCGAGTCTAACAGATTTAGTTTCTTTTTACTTGCATGTGTTTGTAAAACTATGTAAATAAAATAAAATCTTATAACAGTTTCAGTAACGTTTATTTTGGCGCATGCAGTATTAAGACTTAAGTTACCATTTCAGGTCAGCACGTGTTTGCTTTCCTCTTATGTTCCTGGAAACCAGGAAGCTATGCTATACAGAGTCGAACGAGGACGAACTAGTAGAAGCATGGACGAGGCCACTATAATTATTGCTTGTTAATATCTACTTACAAAGTTAATGTGAGCACATCCCGCTACCTTCTGACTGGAACATGTTCCCCAGCGTAAGCTTCCTAGAGCCACCTCGGTCGCCTCCCGGCTCACTCTGCCCGCTTGAACTTGTTGAAGTAATTATTATAACAACCCTTTGGCTTATTTAGAGTAAAAATCTCTTCGTTATATTTATAATGTAAGACCCGCTCAGTAAAACTTAACATCCTAAGAGTAAAGCCCACTTCTTACTCCGCGATCTCCCGTCGTAGGTTACCTCTGCAATGGATAACATTATTACTCTAAAGCCCAGTGACGTAGACATCTTTCTGTCTTCTCCCCATCGATTCCTGTATCTTCTCCTCTCATCGCTTTTATTTCTCCTATTATTAGCACGAGTTCCTTCCTTTTCTGCATTCCAAGAACCTTTTCCTCAGTTATTCTCAAAACACGACATCCTCAGCGTACGCCTTTATAAATACATATCAAAGCTTGTATTCCGTTTTAGTCATGGGTCGTGTGTGCAGCTTTCGTGGCCGTATAACTGGATGGGAAGGCCTAACATTTGACCACGTCCATTCTAAGAATAATAGTTGATCCAGAAATGTTTTACGCGGAAAATTGCCTTCCACTTTAATATAAGTGGTAGAAATTCTTATGAGCTTAATGACAACGGGGAAAAAAGGATTATTTTCTCTTGGAAGGGATTTGAGTGGAGTATGTTATATGATGGTCTGGGAGGTGGAGAAATGTCAAAGGCTTAGGGTAAGAATCCTTCTCGCTAACTGGGTAATGGATCATTTTTAAGCTAAACATCAGATGTTTAAACTTTTGATTAAATTCACGATTTATAAAACTTATATCTGTCAGTTTAAAGATAATTTGTTTTTTTTAACAGATGTTTATCAAACTTAAATTAATAAAACTTAATTGCCCAAGCAAAAGTAACTCGCGTTCGTCGATATTTGAATTTAGCGGGTCGTGATTGCATCGGTCACGAAAGTACGTTCGCTTTTATAATTTAGATTCTCACTTATGTTATTAGGCACAGATGCGATGGTGGCCATACGTGAAAATTACATGTTATTTTAATTAATTTTTCGACTATAAATACACTTATCTATACTCACACGTTATCAAATTCAGTAGGTGTTGGCAATCAGTCGCAATGCCTTGTGCCGGCGCAGAGTAGCCTGCCTTGTTTACCTTATCGATGTTTCGTGACCGAAAATTTAGGCGTGACTTCTGAAGATGCAGGTTCGTGATTTAGTTTTAATTGCATTTTCGATTCCTGCTACAACCCATTCTCCGTTATTTGTTATATTTATTTTATTGAATATCAAGTCGGCTGTTTCGTATTGCGGTTATCGATTAGAAGTTGTGTAATCTTTGTCATTGTCGTTGGAAAGTAATCGGTGGTTAAGAGAATTAATGGGGCGATATAACTGGGCACTGTGGACGTTGTCGTTAGGCAATTCACAGTTCCTGTTCTTAGCGTATTAATTCTGTATTATTCGTTACTACTTCGCAAAACTAGGCGAACATTTCCTAAACCTCTCTCGGTTGTGCTTCCTACTATGATCCTGAATATAACATAATTTATATCTTCACCTACTCTTCTGCTTTGGAGGTTTCCTTCAAAACCTGTCATCTTTTTAACTGTTTATTTGTTCTTCTTCAGTAGTTTTTACTACAACTGTTCTATATGTCTTTGTATACGCTCTGTTTTTCTTCGAAAAAGTCGAAATCTCTCGTAATCCTTTGTTAAAGTCTCTAAACAGCACTTACTAGCTCTGCTAAATTTTCCTTCAGATAATATAAATTCATTTTTAAAGTACTTTTTGTTAAATTGCCGTCCTCACTATTCCAGTCGACTGCAAAACAAATTCCTATCAAACTTTTACATTCAAGTCTGATTGATGGAAGAAGCGTCACTTAAAATTTGAAGTGCTTTCAGGAGAAGCATTCAAAATAGTGCCTGGTCAAATAAAAAAATCTGGGGATACATAGTGTTGTCTGCAGATGTATTGAAGGAAATATCAGTGACCCACGGAGGGATTTACTGAAGGTTCGCCAAAATAAAAGCTTATTTTTAGGAAGCTTATTTACTGGGTACTTTTCTTGTCTCGAAGGCTGGATATCAGACTGGATAAATTTTATCTCAAAAACATGAAAGACAGGTAGGAAATACTTAATCTAAGGTTTAAATAAGTAATGATAAACCTCTATTATAAACCAGTCTCCTGTAGTGTTTCACCGTACATCTCGTTGTGCTACCGATTGTTTGGACACAAGGTCGTGTCACATACTTGTTGGGCGCTAACATGAAAGTATTGGTTCGTCCTAAACCTCTAACCTCGCTCGCTTCTTTTGCATATGTACAGCAAATTCTGGTGACAAGTTAATTTATTAAATTTTGCACCACCGACGGATCTTACTTGATTATCTAGTAAACTGTTAGAATTTTTTTATTTAAGTTAGATTTTCCATCTCTGCGCCTACGAAGCTTTACTTTCTTGCAGCAGCGGTTTTTCGAAAGTTTCTAAAAAAATGTGACAACCCATGTTTCCCTTGTGGATGTTTCGAAGATCTCATGGACATCCTTTACGGTGCAGTATTTTTCCAGCGCAATATTTTTTTTCTTAATGGAAAAGGTTTTAGTCATTTCGTAAGCTCCCAAATGTTTGCAGCCTAGAAACGTCCAGGTAAACCTGATCAACTGTATGTTTTTATTTTACCATCATTACTAAGAACTGATAATTTTACTCTTTTCCCTCCGGGCAACATGTAGAATACATTGAAAGAATCTTCTACTCCTCGCCGCATGTTGGTACGCCTGCTCGTGCTTCGTCGGCAACGCTAATGACTTTTTCCACCATTTTTATTCCTTCGCCACTCGCTGCGGTTGTTTTCAACACATGTTAATCAGCTGTTAACAACGGCTGGACACTCTATGCCGGATCTGTCGCAATTAAGCGCTGGCGATATTATTTCATTCCCGATACAAAGCGCACGTTGAAAGGCTGGTAGTAAATATGCTACTAATGATAGAGATAGCATTAGAAAGGAGGCACAGGGGTGGGAGTAGGCCGTTGTGAAACCAGAGTGAGCCTACCCCGCCCTGGCACGACTCGCGCACTTCCAAGGACGGATGGGGTTCCACGGAACGGCGAGAGTGGCTTTGCAGCATAGCTCTGTTAGACGGGGGAGCTTGCACGTACATAACTTGTGCATTCGGTGATTCGTATTGTAGAATGCTCTTGGCGATACGATATGGTTTGGTGTGTGCCAAAAGCTTCACTTAACTTACGCGATTGTTTTGTAAAGGAAAATAGTTCTTCTATTTCTTTCTATTAGCTCACACTATCCTTATACATGTCTTGTTCATATTTTCAATCGTTAATAAAATACTTTTTATTCTTCCACTCAAGTTCAAATACAATTTTGAAAACTTGGATGACACTTGATGTTAATATAGTTTTTTTTTCAAATGTCAATTCATAATTAAATTTAAAAATGAAATAATTTTAGTTTTGCATGGGAGAAAAACTTTTCATACATGGGGGATGTATACAATATAATTATATCATCCCATCTAACTTAAAATAAGTAATATATGTTTCATAAAGCAGCTTAGGTTATTTGGTAGAACAGTTCTTTTAATGCATTTGCTGTGTTACTTTATTTATAAGCTATTTATTTCCCATTTCCACGTAAATGTTTTCTGGGGTGGAAATTATACCGGGGTATGGTTTTTCTCTTTTTTTCCTGGCGAAAAACCAATTGTGGTTATCATCGCCAATCAACGTAAGTGACTAATGCAAAGAGTTAAAAAAAATAATAAATATCATATTAAAACCAAAATACAAAACCTAACAAATAAATATAAAACTCAACAAAAACAATATAACATTAAAGATGTAACAATAAATATACAAATAAAAAAAACAATAAAACAATAAATAACAAAATAACAACAACGAACAATATAAGAGTAAATAAATAAATATAACAATAATTAAAACATAACAATAAGTAACAATTTAACAATAAATATTAATAGCCACATAACAAAATCATAAAATATACTAAGTTTAAATAAATAAACAACTATACACAAAACAAACAAACAAAGAAAGAAATATTAAAAACATATTTTAAAATATTAAATTTCAAAAAAATTTAAATCAATGGCCGAGGGATCGTCCCTTAACATCACCTTTAAACTGCCTTCCACATTAAAAAAGGCACGAATATTGGTTAAACCAACACAATCCACCAAAGTATGTTATACCGGGGTATGCAGAGTGGCAGGAATACGGTAAAAATTATAAAAACTTTTGTTCACGCCTTAAAAATTAAACAATTTGGAAAATAGCAATATCCCTCATCTTTTACGGGAGACGTAAAACTTTACTCATTCTACGTTTTTGATTTAATTTTTTAGACATAGTAGCTTTCAAAATGCCTTCAAATAAACTTACTGTTAACTCCAAAAATTACAAATTTTGAAAAAATCTACTTGAGCTTCAATATCACACTGGTTTGCGTGGTTCTATCGTTTGTAGGTCAAAGTTTATAATAAAAAGTGTGTAAATGTTCAGCGCAATATTTTGTGTTTTGTGCATGGAACAGTGTCTGTAAGTGTCTGTTTCGTTCTTTTGCGTAATTTTGCGACTTGCTATTACAAAAAATAAGAAGTATGTGTGAGTTTATACTTGTGTAAAGTTTGTGTGCCGGGTGAAACTTGGCGCCGGGGTGCTAATAGTGCTTTGTTAAGGTAGATTTGTTTTAAAAATGTGTAATTTTCTGTGCGTCAAAAGCAAGTTTAATTATATTTCGAGGAATTTCGCGACATACTACCTCAAAACAATTAAGCAAAAACGTTGAATGAGTTCGGTTTTACTGTGACGTGAAGTGGGGTATTGCTATTCTCCAAAAGTTTTAACTTTGGGCAGCGAGCAAAAGTTTTCACAATTTGTTTTCGTATTTCTGTTGACTTTATGCATTGCCCGGTATAATTGTTTTTTGTAAAATCGATTACTTGTGAACGGGAAATAAATACCAGTTTTATTAATTTTAATTATTTAATAAAAATTAACTAAAATATTTCTCTGTTGACCTAATTATGAATTGACTTTAATAACACTTTGTTATATGAAAGACCCAAAGAAGCATTTACTATTAAATACTTCCTAAAGCTCATCACAAAATGGTGTCTTCTTCATTAAAATTTCGCTTCATCTCAAAACCACTTTCCTACTACGAAACATTGATGTTTTTTTTTAGCCTAGTCCTTTAAAACAGTTTTTTCAAATTCGCCTTTAACAATTGTATAGTTTGTATTTATCTTAAGAAATTAAGCTGGAATTTGTATATTACAGTCACAAAAATTAGTCATAAAATAGCAAAAAAATGTAAAAAAAATGAAACGAACAAAAATGATACAGTTGTAATATTTTAAAGAAAAATCTGAGCGTAAATAAAGAAAAAACGAAAATTTGAGAAATATCGCGAAATATAAAATTGAAACATAAACGTGAAAATGGTTGAAATCGCAAAAACTGTTTTAAAATAACGAAAAAAAATGAAAACATACCAAAGGTACGAAAAAATATATAGGGCTAAACATCTTAAAAAATGACAAATATTATGAGTGAGTCAAAATTAGTCAAATGTTTAAAAACCGACTCAAAATGTGAGGAAATAACAAACACTTATAAACAATTAGGTTGTAGCACTCGGGGGCAGAAGTGCAAACTTTTATAGACACGTTTACAAAAATTTCCAATTGAGAAAACATTTAATTTTGCGTAATAAGAAATTTCCGAAACATTTATTGTAAAATAACAAACAATAAAACAGATTAATTACATTGAACACTATAATTTAAACTACAAGTAATTAGAAGTAGTATGTTTGCAAAATGTTCAAAGAAAATCTCTGAAAATATGGATTTATACATTTTTTATTCAAATTTTAAGCCGTATCTTTGATTTAGGAATGTAATGCGTTTAATAAAGATTAATATTTCTTGTAATAATTCATTAAATAATGTAGGTAACAAAAATGCTTTTTTTTGTAGTATTTTTTTCAACAAATTCATATTTTCATTGAAATCATTTCTTAAAAATTTATTTTTTAAAAAGTGTTTTATTTCAAAAATTGGATTTAAAATATATAACTTATTGTTATTAAATTGAATTATTTGTATTGAGATTTATCAAAATTTAAATAAAACAATATATTTACTAACTGATCAAACTATTTAATAAAAATATTTTTCCTTAACAATGTTCAATAAATAATTTAACATAATCTACGTGTAAAACAGCTGTTCTACAACATAACCTATAGGCCTATCACAAAATCAGCTGTTGCTCGAAACCATGTGTTATCATTTAATTCACTTTGAGGTGACTTACAGCTTAACCTGCCGGAAGTTATATTCAACCAATAAGTTTTTGTAGGCGTCGTATAGAAGTTTTCACTTCAAAAATGTGAACTAATCAGAAATTCGTAGATAATAAATTATTAAATTATTAAGAGTTTTTGATTAAAGACTACAAGTAAGCTATTACCTTTCCTAAGGGTATATTTTAAGTCCATTGAATTGTTTGCAAATATCTTTGCGTGACGTTATTTGCGGTGTAAACCTGTAGTATGGCCTGACAGACGTAGGATGCGCTAAAGAAACATCTCTTACTTCTGCACTTCCTTTACAAGTGTTATTATCTGGCGTTAATGTTTCCGCGACATCCTCCGTTACTGAATTCATTTGTTGTGCGTTTATCGACTTGATGACTTTGTTCCTGTCTTTAAAGAAGTCTTCATTTCTAAGTCAATGTGAAATTAATTTGTCTACAGACCAAATTTTAATTAGAGTAAACTGGAAAAGATTTATTTTAAAAAAACATTCATTCCTTCATTAAACTTTTGTTAAGTGAGTAGAGCGAAGTTATGCTCTTAAAACGATAGTTAAGGAACTATTAACAACTATTTATGGTTTAAAACTGTTAAAATATTTTTATTCTTTAGAACGTAACCTATTTTTTAATAGCATATATAAAATCAAAATAATCGTGGTTTTAGGCAGTTTTTTATGAAGTATTTCCCGGAACAACAATGGAATACAATATTTGCTAATCGAAAACATAGTTACTATAAAAAGCGAAAGAAAATGGATTAAGAAACAAACTGGTCTACCATTCATTGATAACTGGGTGTGTTATCAAACTTCGTATGCAACTGGTTTAATTCCATAATGTAGAATAGCCTTCTTATAATAACTACAAAGTAATAGTAATTATGTTTCACCCGATTTCATAAAACAAAAATATATTTTTCTATATCTGAAATATTTTTACTAAAATTATCACACCGGAATTTCAACCCAGTGACTTCGTGTAGTGTTCACAAACAGTTGGAGACCTTCATATTGGCAAACCTGGAATAAATCTATTTACCAATCTTCCACGAAATGCGTGAGAGAAAATAAAACCCATCGGGATCTAATAAAACCTTGTTCTTTTATAGCGAAAACATGAGAACTCGCCAAACCTAAAAGTAACTCTAATGCTTGGTAAGCATGTAAGCTATATCTAGATGAGGATCAGTTCCTAGCAAAACCATATAATCATAAACCTTACAGTACCAATGGAGTTGGAGATTTAAAGGGGTGGTTACGCAGGCTGATTATAATCTCATGGGAAAGCTATATCCACTGGACTAGGATATAGTAAAGGGTTATGGGTGTGAGGGAGCCGCGTTACTGTAGAAAACCTATTCTCTATCTGTGACATAGGTTATTCCACCGTGCAGAAATAGTATGTTGTAAGTAGAATAATAATAAGAATGGGAGAGGTTGAGATTCTCCTATAGTTAAAGAAGAATAGAGTCTATGACTATTATCGTTCACCAGGGATTAGATAGGGTTGTGGATTTTTGTAACACTAAGGTAGAAACAAAGAAACGCCTGGTAGAAAATTTGAGGGGGTCAAATCTTCAAGTATGCAGTTTTATGTGTCAGAAATGGATACAATTTTTATCGGTCTCATAAAAATGTGTCTGCTCTTGTCACCTCCTTGTAAGAAGGAAAATAAATGGTAGGTTAAATGGAGTAGGACTAAGGTAAGAAGCTAATTCCCTGGTATTAGGAATACAAAAATTAAATCATCGCGTGATAAGTATCGATTACCTAGTCAATTTGTTCTTAATTGAGATTGAGCGAGGTGTCTATCGTCTATTCGACAGGCTGAGGTACTAGTAGATATTTGAAACAGGAATACAATTCCAATACAACGTAAAGAACTTGAATTACCAGACACAATGCTTGAAAGTACGGTACAAATATATTTTAAAACATATATTTTTTTTTCTCTTGTAGAACTAGAAATTCGCTTTATTTAGGAGCAACATATTGTTATTTTGTAAAAGGGCATGAATCGCACTATCTGCCGTATCCGTTGTACCTGTGCGAGGCCTGATAATTCAAGTGTTCTCTAAAGAAGGCTGTGGAGGCGTGGGCGCTTCGCTTCTGCCTGCGCGGCCCACGTTGAGGATTACCGATTCTTTCTGGTACAATAAGAGGAGTGCCTGAGGTACGACAATGGCACTGTTGCTGACGCATCCTTAACGCCTTACAATCTAAAGCATTTTTCACAAAGACCTTTACACAATGTGATAAATTGGTATTAACAAAGCACCCCGTGTGATGCATGGCGTAATTGTCCGGTGATTTATAGAATCATGGATTGTTTGTGTTGACATGTTACCAACTGCAGGAGATTTTCATGTATATTTTTATAATTTTAGTAATGACTACAAAATTCAAGAATAATATGAAATTTATCCGAACAAACAAGAAAAATTAAAAGCTATAAAATTTAACTTTTAATAGACACAGATGTGTAACCAAAAGAGTGGTTCTGGGTAGAGAGGTTATAGGCTAGTAGCAGAGAGAAGATTAGTATTGTGTTGAACAAGGCGTCGATGGTTGTAATTTATAGCCCTATATACATTGACAAAACTCCTTACTTTATATAAAACAACCTCTCACCACAAATTCAACAAATTTTATTTTAACCTTATGTACATTTCGACTACAAAGTAATCTCTGAGTTATTTGTAAAAATACCTCTGAATATGATTACTTTGTAGTCGAAATGTACATAAGGTTAAAATAAAATTTGTTGAATTTGTGGTGAGAGGTTGTTTTAATTAATATAAACATTTACGCCACAGTTGCTTTAAGTTGTTGAAAACTCCTTACTAATTATACGTAGTCTGCATTTTAAAAGACCTCTGGGGCTTTAGTTTCATGAAGTTCATATTTTTTTCTAATAAAATCCGTGGCATGTCTTATTTTACACATACATTAAAGTAAAACTAGGATCCTAGTTCGATGGAGTTCCATTTTACACGTACTATACATTAAAGTAACACCTGGGATCCTAGTTCCAATGGAGGTTCATTTTACTCGTACCCCTACATAAAAGTAACACCTGGGATCTTAGCCCCATGGAGTTCCATTTTACACGTGCTGTACATTAAAGTATTACCAGGGATCCTAGTTCCATGGACTTTCATTTTACACATAATATTTTAAAAATCCGTTGCATCCTACCTCCGTCACATTTTATGCGGCGAGCGGCTAACGTTAAATTAATACAAAAAAATCTCTAAACAATAGAGACTTTAATTCCTATTAAAAAAATGAACAATAGTGACTTCAATTCCCAGAAAATAAATACATTATCATATAAACAAAAAATAAAACTGTTAACGTTACAGCCCGAATCTTAAAAAACCTTTTTTTAAGCAACAAATAGGCCAGGCCTTTTCTCTTTTTAAATATTTACGTAACCCTGTTAACATAATATTATAACGTTACATGAGATTTAAAAATATCTAATAAATGTTTAATTAAAAAGAGTGTAATAATAATTTTAATAGATTCCATATATGGAAAACCATATCTAGACGAAGTTCTTGAACAAGGATGGGCAAACAGGAAATGAAGGCGTGCCGGTAGGACTTTATCTGGTTACTTGATTGCGAGAGCGTCGTGCATTTCCCTGCCTTCTTCAACTACTATCAGGTCAACAATTAGTGGTAAACCATCACCGGGTTGTATCGTCTTGCAAATTGTACTTGATAAACAGTTTGGGTAATAAGACGGTGGCTAGGTAATAATATAATATAGCTCGCCAATAAGCGATCATTCAGAGGCGGCTGTATAATCGTGCTAGTTCGTCTCGAGCGTTAAACTCTTCAGCAGTTCAAGATTATTATTCTTTTGTAGGACACCGAAAATAGGGAAAGGTGATGTATGTAACCCGAGCGTTAAATTCTTTAGTAGTGGCATCATTGTTATTTTTTTTTTGAAGAATACGAAAAGTAGGGAAAAGTTATATAAAATTATTAATACACTCAACTTTATTTCTGCTAGAAATATTTCTATATATTTGAGTACAATTTTCTGCCATGCCTATCGTTACAATATTATCCCCTGTTAGCTAAGTATAATATATTTATCTAACAGAGGAGAATTTTGTAACGTTAGCATTGGCAGAAAGCTGTACGCAAATATATAGAAGTTATATATTTTAATCGAACGTTAAACTCTTCGACCATTCGAAAGATTATTATTGTTTTGTAGGAGACCGAAATTAGGGAATGGTGATAATGTATCCCGAGCGTTAAATTCTTCAGAAGTAGCAACAATGATATTCTTTCGGACGACACCAAAAATAGGGAAAGAAGATATACTTATTTCGAGCGTTAAAATCTTCAGCATTGATTGGATTATTTAATGGATTCTGAAAGTGATAACATGTGATACACTCCTAGTATTTTGTGATATAAGTAAGTTGTAAATATTTCTCACTTGGTCCTTGAGTAGCCTCTTTGAGTGATTGAGTCATTTGTGAAATCGTACATGATTGCAATATTTGGTCGCAGAGGAATTAAGCTCCTCAGGCCTTACTATAAATTGTATATTTCAAATGACGTGCTGTAAAGGTTATATTATTGCCTGGATTTTATATAAAACAAATTGTCCTAGCTCAGACATTCCGCGGCTAATGACGACTGCAAGAACACATAAAATTCTCTGAGTACTATTAAAATGCCCCAGAACTGGACTTTTAATTTTATAGTTTCCCTGTACTTTCAAACGGGTTAACATTATAGCATTTAGTTACGAACGTATTTTCCTCGAGATTATTACAGTCTATTAAATATGCAAAACTAACAATTTAATTTCCAATGTAATTAATTACATTCAATGTAATGGCTTGTAAAACGTAATTAGAGGGGCCGTGCAATGAAGATGGACGGCGGTAGGAGGTCGGTGCTGGGAGCAACCTCACGCCTGGCGCATTCGTTACCATTCGCAAAACGTGTGATTGCCATGAATGATGGTGTTTATTGTAAACTTGACAGAAAAACAAAATGGCGGCTTGACAGGAACACCCAGCCTGTATGTAGAGTCTGTATGCTCATTACACAATAATCGCTAATGCTTATTCCTTGCAGGATACTTCATAACGTGGAACAGTTTCATCTCTTGAATGATATATTCCAACAAAGTTAATTTATTTTCTTATTGCGTGGAATTTTAGGGTCGGTATGTTTTAACTGGATAATTTTAAGGCGTTACATTTCAAACAAAATACTTTGTTGAATACCTCTTTTGTTTAACTCTTCTATTCTTCTACTCAGCCATTCAGTTCTTCTAGATTATATTCTCTCGTGTGACTTGTGTTATTTTAGGCCTTTCTTTAAACTCTATTTTTAATGTGAACGTTTTTCTTTGGAGAATTTCTTCATTTCGGCTAAGGGAGTTTGAAGGTGGTGTTAAGGGACGATGCCTTGGCCATTGCCCGAGTCATCGCTTTCTTACACTTGAACATATTTTTAAAAATTTAATATTTAAAATATATGCTTTTACAATTATAGGCTACTTATATTTCCTTTTAATTATCTGCGTATATTTTTTATTTATTTAAATTTAATATATTTTTTGTTCTTGTTAGTGTGCTATTAAGATTTATTTATTGTTGACTATTGTTGTTTTAAATATTGTTATTATTTATTAACTGTTATATTGTTCTTTGTTGTTATTTTGTTATTTATAGTTTTATATTTTTTTATTGTTATAGTTTATAGTTTTTTTTTGTTATTTATTGTTATGTTTTTATTTGTTTTGTAATTTTTGTTTTATTTAAATTTATTTTGTTATTTTGTTTTATTTAAAATATTGCGTTTTGTGTTAGATTTTGATTGGCAATGATAACCACAGTTGGGTTTTCGCCTTTATTACCAAATTCAACAGAACCACCTTTATCTCTCTAACGGCTGCACACGCTGGATTATTTCCAGAGTTGAACAAATATATTATAAATAAAATGTATATTCTCTAATAACCTATATTTCTTTTGGTAGGCCTATTAAAAGATTTGTATGATACATTGAAAAGGATGTGCAAAGCATGTAATTCCATTAATAGAATTGCTCACGCACTCTCTTCAAGATAATTGCATTCCGATCAATCTCGACACAAGTAATTCCGAGAAAGTATAAAACGTTATGAATGATACTAGTTCCGAATATAAGTAACAGGCGTTGTAACGTTGAATAGGAACAGTGCATTACACAGTATAATTGCTTTTCCTTGTACGATGTGCACTGGTTTTTCCAAAGTCAATCTGGTTCATATATCAGCTGTAAATACGGGTAGATATAATAGGATTCAGTTAACCGAGCACACGCCTTTATCGCACCTAGGCCTACATCCTATTTATAAACAAACACCTATTTGACTATAACAGAAGCTGGAGATTTAATAGTGTCTTGTGTTGTGACCTTGCCAAGCGGATCTGTGCTTTTTTAAAATGCCGCTGCGTTTGGGTCGCAACTGTTGTGTATTAAAAAAAATCATAGTTAGTTTCGAATATGTTGTATACTTCTTCATTCCGTTGTACAGGAAAGCTAAATATGCGCATTTATAACGTACGTAAATTATATATCTAAATTTTTATGTATATTCGATTTTTGACAAAATATAACTCTACGAACCAGTTGTACATCGTAGTTCTTTGTATCTCTGCCCAGAATGCATTGCGAGTTTTTGTAGTTCAGGACTTCTTCAAGTCGTTCACGCAGTTGCGTATTCATTTCCCTTACTTTATGGATTACTAGTTGTTATTTTCTATTATTATGCTCTTTTTGCTTAAAACGTTTTTTTCGAAATGAATATCTCTCTTCGTTACGGCACGCTTCATTCCTTCATGGAACCTTCGTCATACTCTAGATTAAATTAAGTGTTAACATATGGTTTTATGCAACAGCTGATACTATGATTGAGGTTATGTCGTAGAACAGCTGTTTAACACTTAGATTATATTAGTTTATTTATTGTACATTATTAAGTTAAAATGTTATTCAATATTTTTTATCAGTTAATAAATATATTAGTATATATTTAATTTAATCTTACTTCAGTTAATTCAATATAAGGTTAATGACATGTATATTGTTATTTAAATTTAAAAATCGAAAACGTTTTTAGGGGCGTCTGAAACTTCATTATATGTTTAAGAACTAATTATGTTTTCTATTCACTACATTATTTCAATATTAACTTCAATAAATAGATTCGAGTAAAAACTGTATAGCTATATTCTTCAAATGAGGTGTTTGCTTCTGTCGGACAGTCTCCTTGACCGAAACATTGTATTTGTTTTTTATGAAGCATCTTAACGCGTTCCTTTCTCTCTAAAGAGAACTGCTAAGAAAAGACGAAAAATAAAAAAAAAGTATCTACAAAATCAATGTCTGTAATTTTCCAGTCAAAATTTCTATGTTTTCAAACGTATTGTAACAAACGTGTATGTCAAATTTTAAATTGGAGAGACATTTCTAAATTACATGCTCACATCGCCGACTGCTATATTTTATTTGCTCACTTCATTTATGAAAGTTCATTGTTGTTGAGATCTGTATGAATCCGACATTTTGTTCAGAATCGCCTGTGTATTTTACTGCATCACCTTTACGCAACGTGATTCGCGTAACAGTAGTCTTGCTTCTGAACCATTGAACTCTCCAGATTCGATCCAGTTTCACTTTCTAAGTGATTTTAACGAGCGGATACAACAAAAAGCGTGTAGCCCACTGCTGGACTACTGGTCAGTATCTGCAGGTATAATCTACAGTTTTCACTGACACGTAACGGCACCAACTGTGCGCCGACGAAAAAATATTACTAGCAAACAAATTGACGTTTTTTAACAATCGGTGGTTTTATCGACTCGTAATTTTTGGAAAGTGATTTGGTAATTGCTTCGACACTTTGAGGAAGCGGGCTCGATTCGTAACGCCTAAATGTCCATCGGTTACATAACACTGAGAGTGACGGATTTTACAATCAGCGTCAAGTTAAATATGATAATTTATTCGCGTCTTTAATCGGAACGGACAAGTACAAAGTAAGAGCTTCATAATCCATATAAACCAGATCGTAGCCTACGCGATGACCGTTGACAGACGGTTCAACAAACCTTCCGCCGAGACTGGGGATGAGCCGCCGCTCTGTCACATTCCTTGCTGACAGCGGTACCTCCTTCATTTACATGCTGCTACAGCAAAGTGGGTTTCGATTTACTTTAGCACACGTTATAGTTTTATTTTTATGGTCACGAACATCGCTTCTTGAAAATCGTTTAATTAAACTTATTTTTAGTAGCATGTCACAAGTGAAAGTCACAAGGTGTGTTTGCCATTGTATTACTTACCCAATAAAAACTTTAGTTTTAAGAAGCTAATAATAATAATGTACAGAATTATTAGTAAGAGGTATAATAGCTTAGAGTTACTATGATGCAAAATAATTACATAATTTTACTATTGTATTACTATTTAAAATACATTATTTTCTATAGTATATTTAATTATAAATTGTATATAAGTTACACACGAACAGTCGATTATACTATATATATATATATATATATATATATATATATAACGTTAGTTTTAATAGAGTAATAATAAATACACATAATTATTATTTTGCTCTATATTAACTTTTTTATGTAATATTATATGAATGACCTCGGTTGTTTTGAATATATATATATATATATATATATATATATATATATATATATATATATATATACATACATACAAACCAGCGACTTTATTACATCATTATTGGCCGTTTATCGCAATTCCAACGTCATTGTTTCTTGCAATCAATTTTGCAATGAATCATCTTCTTCTATATGTATTCTGTTCATAGCTATTCTAATCCCATTACATCATAATTTCCTGGGTCTTCCTTTTCTTCTTCGTCTTATTGAGATCCATTTCCTGGTTTTAATGGTTATCTATCATCCGCCATTCTTTTCATATATCCAAGAAAACTGCTTTCTTTCTATGGTGTCCGCAAGAGGTGTCTCTACATTCATTATTTCGTTAATTCTGCCTGCTCTTATATGATCCTGTAATGTGTATCTATAACATCGTCTTATGAAATTGTGTTCCATTGGTTTTATTCGTTTTTGTATGTTCTTGTCCACTTTCCAGATTTCAGAGTTGTCTTTTTGTTGTTTTCCTTATGCCTTTACTCCATAATAATGAATTTAGTTGACTTGTAATATTCTGTCATCTCCATAATTACTGCAATACGTCTTTTTTATCTATACATAAATAATTTTATTATCATATTACTAGACCTGCCGGTACACATACATTATTTTGTACAGTAGACTATATTTAATTATAAAAATAATTTAATATACTCGTGTAGACATGTCCTTGTGTGTGTGAGAGAATTTATTTCTGAACTCACACAATATTGATTTTATAAAATATTCTGTTCCTGGAACTATGTTATACAAAATAATTCGTACGTAGTCAAAATAAGATCAGAGATTATCTTTAAAGGAAATTGAACCTAAAACTTTTAACTGGGTATTTAATCGAGGTAATTCGCAATTTTAATTTATTCAAGTAAAATTTAGAGGGAAATTATTCGAAAATAAATTTATTAATGATAAAGTTCAATAATATATTTTACATTTCACCTTGTAACACATTGTAAAAGTGCCATTTCTCAATAGAACGACATTGGAATAGATCGTCAATCTAGGCGATCACCGACTTCAAAGTTATTGCCACAATGACAGGTCTTAACAAACAGGAGAAGAACAATCGACTTCAATTTTGTCCAATAATCTATCACCTTTTCCCACATTTTCCGCCTTAAAAACGTCACAATACGTAATTGTACAATAAGTTAGAAACGTACATTTTCATACCTACCCTCTCGACCTTATTCACGTAGAAAACATACGATCATTTCAAGGTTACTGCAGAGACTTTAACGCGGTCGTGCAGGTACTTTATTCAGGTAGTTCAAGATTAAATAACAGTAAATAAAATACATCTTGCGTGGCGCACACATCCTTGTCCGAGATTCAATTAAGATCTCCGCGGATAATGTTAAACGACATTGTAAATTGACAAATGTCCATAGACTGAGACAATTACTTAGGTCCATATGTAGAGACAACATTATATTGTATGTAGAAATGATACAAGACACGGCCAACACAATAGCAAGCGAGGGCGTAGCCTCCCATCCCGCTCTCTAAATCACTGTCTCTAATGAGCCTACCTGCACAATAACCTAACATAATCCGACATTGTTACGTCACGGCCATCCCTTTCTTGTAGTGCACCTATTTTATCTACAAACATAACGTTTCGTAATGCGGTCGCTGTACAACGTCCTCGCGGCAATTTAAGAACGACGACAAACGCATTTTCGTTTCAGCCTTTGACCACGAAACTGGAACAGAGTTCACCTCATAGAGTTTTTCCAATATATTTATATATATATATATATATATATATATATATATATATATATATATCGCAGTATGTTTTCTTGTGTATTAATAAAGAACAAAAGTCTAAATACAAATACAAGAATTATAATTGAATTTACAATTTTTTTAATATTCCTGATGATGTTGGGGTACTGTTAGCCAACGAAAAGCTTTGAATTGTAAATTCAATTATAATTCTTGTATTTATTTGTATTTAGACTTTTGTTCTTTTATATATATATATATATATATAAATTATTACATGATAATTGTATTTTTCATTCCTGATGATGTTGGTACTATTTAACAACGAAAAGCTTTAAATATAAATATTCTTGTATTCGAATAACCTATGTTGTTTTAAATTATTAAACCAGAAAACGTATTTTATATATATATATATATATATATATATATATATATATATATATATATATATATATATATATACAGTGGACAAATTCTGAATGTTTTTGTCAATAGTAAAAAAGAGCGAGTTTGATATATATTACATTTGAAAAATAATATGTAAAAGTGAAAAACATAATATCTTACGGTCTTCCAAAATGTCTTACCCCAAATAATAATAAAATTAATTTTTGGGTTTTGGTTACAAAAAACCTAAAGCTTCTAACTTTAAAAAAGTTTTAAAATTATGGTTTCGTAGTTCAGTATGAAAAGATACATAAAAATTCACTCTTAATTCTCTCACTTGAGGATATAAAATAGTGTGAGGTTTTTCCTGACCTTTATTCGTGGATATTCTTATAAAATTAATAATATAAGAGTAAAATAATAATCTAAGATAGGCTTCATAGAGTATAATTATAATATTGATAATTACGTAAAGTTTGTAGTCCAGGACGTTCAGTGAAACCTATTTAATCACTTTAACATTAGTGATGACTATCCGAACTTTAATTTTTTTTAATTTGTAAAAACTTAAAAGAAAACACTGATGATCGGCACATAGCGATCGAAAACGTTCTGTCTCATTACGTTTTTACAAATATAAAACATTTAAAGTTCGGATAGTCATAAACTAATGTTAAAGTGATTAATTGATAATTAAATCGACATGGACACTCTGGGTTTTCACCTCCTGAAATTTTTAGACCTGTTAATTTTTTAATAGTATTAGCCCTGCATATAAAAATATTAAAATCTATCTTGCGTGTGTTTAATAATAAAATTTAGTAATTAAACAATTAATTATAAAAAAAAGTAATCAACTCATCTTAATAATTCGAAAACTACATCCAGCTTACAGATAAAATTTATATGTCAAGTAGGTTATTTTCTTGATTTATTTGTAGAAAATTAAAAACATGAAATAACCAATTACTAGCAATTTTTTTCAATTCGTTAATTTTTTTAATTAAAAAATACATACGTTGAACAATGTAAATGGGGTTTTCAGAACTTTCCACTGGGAAAATTAAGACTCTTACTGGCGGGTCAGGCCTAATTCGGGATCCTAGGTATTGGAACCCCCTAAAAAACATTCCATCTTTATAAAACTCATTTAATTTTTATTTCTTTATTTTATACATGTTACATATTTCGAAAAATATATCTTTGAGATATCGAATATTTCTAAACTTTCTTTATACGTGTTTCATTTTCAGTTTGCAGTGCCCTTGTATCCTTTTAATTTCTTTTTTATTTAATTTTTCCTTTTTCCTTCATTTATAATTATGTATCAGTCATTGTATTGTTCTTGTTGGGTATGTGGGCGTCCGTGTGCGCTTGCGTGTGTGTAGTACAATACTACGGTACTGATTTGAACCGTAGTGAGATATTTATATGGCTTGGATGAGTTAGTGCGTTTTTATTATAGCTGCCTAAACATGTGCAAACCGCTCGTACAGCGATGGCTCATACTACATCGCATGAGCAACGGCAATGCTTACCACACCGCAACTCCTCGCGGTTGCTATGCATGCACCATTTCTATTCTATTAGCGTGCTCCAGTTGCAGTCTTTAATCATGCGCGTTCCCTGTTAGGACGCATGCGCATAAACTGTCTCACGACGTTGTCCGCTCATGTCCTACACATGTCCGTATTGGAAATAATACGTTTACTATTTATATATTCCAGATGGAAGATGTTTGCCGCAGTGGCTATAATTCCGAGCTGTCGGCGGTCAGCAACGCGTGAAATCCACCTAGCCGCTGCCATCGTCAACGTAGCTCCACTTCCTGCTCTCTTTATACTTCAAAATAAATATTTATAGAAATCGCGCTCTTTTACATCGCCCGTAAAAATCTCCATAGTAAAAGGCGCATCCTGGTGGCGCGGTCGTTAATTAAATGTCGGCTGAACGGCCGTAAATAAAGGAATACAATAAGGCGTAATTCAGCGTAAGACTGTTTGAAATATTGTAATTGCTTCCTGAATTGGTTTTCCTTAGTTTACGCAATTGCACGATCGAATTTACGACCTCTAAGCATCGACACCTAGAAAGTAATTGCGTAATGGCGTTTTGTTAAACGCGGGTCTGAAGTGTGGCTTTTGTAATGGCCAGATTGAAATCAGTGGCGTTCAGTCAATGTTCTCCGGCAGACACGATACGGTTGGCATACCTTTATCATCAGAGGACTATTTTTGTACACATTCCAATGTATACAGATGCTACACAAATAAAAGAATGTTAAATACGATTTCTTGCTGGATAGGATCAGCCAGACAGGCCTAAAGATTTTTTTGTCCATACAGTAATTCCTAACCTACAGACTACGAAATGTTGCATTTTTACTTTTTACGTAAACTAAGGAAAACCTATTTTAATTGTATTTTATTCATTTGATTTTAATCTCGTCAACAAGCATACATATTAGGTTTAATTTAAAGATAATTTCGACGTCGTTGATTGGACATTCCATCCACGTTTCCTTTGCACCTGTTTCTATCCTCGTTTCCATTTAACCGTTTTCATCCACGATTTGCACCCTTCAAATTTTCAGGCGTAAAAAACAGGTTGTGGTTGTTAAATATTTAATAGATATTCATAGATAAAACTGAATGGGTTTTTTCGCACTTTTGTCGTATTCAAGAGTTAAAGTCTATTTTTAATATTATGTAGTTAGCTGTCTTACGGTTTAGGCAAAAATAAATTATACACTATTTTCTAGCCTGCATTAAACTCTCTAAAAATCAAATATCGTAAATTGTACACCCAACATTTCACAGTTTCTAGCCTGTATGGCGTTATAATTAAACTATTTGTCTTTTTATGACGGCTTTTGTGTCACGGTCAACAGATCCTTGCAGACTGAAAAAATCCATTACATGTATTAAGCACAGGTTACAGGTTCTCAGTCTTCGATAATTGATTTACATTATTAAAATTATTCATGAATTTACGTACGAACACTTTTTATTAGAGTTCATAAAAGTACATATATCCAGAAATTGATTTTTAATCTTGCAATTTACACGATTTAATTACTTAATTACACTATAATTACATTTTATGCGATGCCTAAAACCTTTTTCGCGTGTAACCTGAAATATTTGGAAGGATTAACGAGGCCCAGGATGCGTGTAAAAGAGTGGCTCGTCACCGGAAGCAAATGTTGTCATTACTCATATTTATGCATGAATGTGAAACAGCGACCTGAATATTTCGCCTCGACAATCACTGGTTGCGGTATTCACGGTAATTATGTGTCGTTTGACTGAAATATTATTCTGTGTGCAACCGTAGGTCCACTCTGAAACTGGAGAAGCCGCTTGTACGCCCCAATGACGTCACGAGTTTGATGTTAATATTTTTAAACGCAAAATGAATGTAACCTACACTGTTGTAAATAAAGTTTTGTAATTCGCGTAGTTTCTTTTATCGTAATTTTACATCATTGTAGAAATGAGTGATTTCAATACCTACTGTAAACGAAGTTATCTGATAGTGCCGTCTAAAATTATGATATATCCCTAGCTATTTGGGCATACAATTGTATTTAGATTGATTTGAAGGTCTTATTATATATTGATATGAAATCAACAGGAAATAAAATGATTGAGTGAATTATGTCACTCAGGAGTTGATGCTATTTGTAACATGATACTCAGGCTTTGATGATTATGTGAAATTTGACAATCAAGGGTTGACGGTTAGCTTATCTGAAATACGATACGCAAACGTTGATTGTTATGTGAAATATAACACCCAGGCGTTGATGGTTATGTGAAATATAACACCCAGGCTTTGATTGTTATGTGAAATATGACTCTTAGGTGTTGATGGTTATGTGAAATGTGAAACTCAATCGTTGATGGTTATGTAAAATATGACACCCAGGCGTTGATGGTTATTTTAAATGTGACACTCAAGGGTTAGTTTTTAATCAAAATTTTTGAAATTATACTACTGGATATTTTCAATTATTTTCATTTTTTTTACTCCATTTCGCCTATAAAAAGACACTTATTATGGAACTTTAAATATACTACTGTAATAATCCCACAGGAGAAATTCCCCCTTTATTTGATGCTCAGCGGACCTGTGACGTGTTATACAAATATACTTGTACTGATCTTTCTAACCAAAAGCATGTAATAAATAAACGCATGAGTGTAATCACAGTTTGCGTCTATATGGTCTCGTCTTGAAGTTTGCCTCCCTCTCTCTCACTCTCTCTCTCTCTCTCTCTCTCTCTCTCTCTCTCTCTGTCTCTCTCCCTCCTTTCCTCACACCCGCTTGCGGAAGTATTTATATCTTATTGTAAAATTCCGTATATTGGTAAATCTCAAGTCTAATCAACACCTACGATTTACCGACCCCAAGCGGTAAAAGTCTGAACTAGATTATCGTTCACTTTGAGCTTTAACCATCTTACACTTGGTGAATCTTAGGTTTTACTTTTTATTAAATGCCAAATAATAAAATAAATCTTGATTCAGTTTGTTTGAAATAATAGAAGTGTGTAAGGCTTTGGTTTGGAATAAATTATTATGAAATACTCATTACTACCAAAACTAACTTTTATCATTGGTAAAGTCTAGAATCTCCCAAACTCAAATGGAAAAAAACTAGAAAAATCATTTTTTATTTACATACTCCTCACATTTCCCAACTCATGCACAGGATTCACCAATGTACGGACCTCTACAGTAACATATAGAGGGCCGACATCCTCTTACTGCAATAAACCTTTCGAGTAATGATTTAACGGGGGGATTCGAAATGAGCCCAGATACAAAAGCAACAATGCCACAGCAACGTTGAAGGAAACTAATTGCATCTGTCACTCGAATTTACAGTGCATTCAAGGAGTCTCTCGTGCTGCGCTGCGGCTTCGTCGGGCTTTCGATCGCCATCTGCAGATCCTGATGTATTGACAATTGCAGATCTCCAATGGATTGACAATTTTGAGTGATGGAGCCGATGTGTGCGCCACTTTCTCCGGCTTCACATGATAAATCCTCTGTCTAGTAGATTTCATTCATTAGTTATGAATCAATGAACTGTGATACGTGTGTCGGGAAAATGTCTGTTCTTCGACTCCCGCACACTTCCGCGCTTTCCAAAATGCGATCTGATTCTGTCAGAATAGATTGATGGGAAATAATACTGGCTCTATGAATATTTATATAGGAAGAATATTTCATTTTGTGTTTTTAGTTTTTTTCCAATAAAAATGTAGAATTGAATTATTTAGCTTCAAGTTTTTTTTTTATTTTGATACTTTCAATGTCGAAATCGTCAACTTTTTTTGTAATTAATACTTCTTTTTAGATTACTTGGTTAGACTATAAATAATTATCAAGAGACAGAACTTCATTTCTGCACCTTATTAAAAATATTAGCAAGTGTACTCGCCTTCTTGGTGCTAAGGGAAAGACATTCTTTCCTAAGCAATTTAATTGATGAAATCTCCCTGTACATTTCATGAAGTGAACATCATGTTAGAGATGAAATATAAAAAGTATAGGATTTCTTCAGTTGCGTACGTACGACGAGGATAGCTACAATATTTACTTCTACCTGGCTTCTTTAAGTCTTTCATTAAATCTCTTAGAACGTTTCAGGGATTTTCCACCGACATGATATTTTATCTAGTAATAATTCATTAACCCTAAAATACTTACGCTTAACTATGTTATCTTAACGATTTCATCGACGGACTCTAATTCCATTAAAATATTTTAAATGGCCGTATTTTCAATGTACAATCACAATACATAGGATGCGTATGGCTATTACTACTTTACACCACTGTTAAAATCTTTAGCAAGATATGTCCTTACAGGTTTATTTTTAAAGATACTTTTTTTGGTGAGTCTGGAGAGAAAAATGTACGAAAATATATCCTCGAGTTGGGATCACAGATTAAAAATAAAAAACGTTTCAGTTGGAGAAATTTTTATTTTTTATAATTCTTGTCATACTTTTAATTAAAACATATTTACTTACGAACAGTAAATTATATTTAAGAATCGACATGTTTTAAGTAAAATTTTATTAAAAAAATAATAATTTATCAGTAATAGGCTAATTTTACGCTTAAAAAATCACAAATTCCTTATATAAATGTAATTGTGAATAAATGCCACTATAGTTAAAGGCTGATAAAACATTACGGGCAACCTTCTAATTTGTGCAAATAATTAAGTATTTAAGTTTTAGTATCGTATAGATATACATTTACAAACATTTTTGTAGTTTTATTTCGACAATAAAAACTGTTCTTTATAAATTATAAAACAAATGGGTTTGATTTATGTAAATGAATGGGACATTCGCTGCGTTACTGAGTAAAACTTGAAAGCAAAAATTGTCCGCAAATTTAAACAAGTTCCTGAAATGCCTCCCTGACGCTTGCCTTAGGAATTAATGTCAGACTAATGCGCAGATGCGGAATACAATAAGGTCTGGAATTCTAGTAATGAAGTTCAAATTGTTTTTCCATTTTCAGTCCGAACCAACATTTACCACAATCTGCACCTCAAGTTTTTGTTCAAGATCCCGCCACATTCGGGTTGCTTTTTCATATAACGGGACTAATTTCAATGCGAAGAAGCTCTCTTGCGCTCAGGAACAACCTATTGTTGTTCTTGTGTAACTGCAAATAAAAGCATTCTTTTTGGTTAAAACCTGATTTAATTTTTTCGCAATTTAAAGTACGAATATAAATTGTTTTTGGGGTAAGAACTGGCTCAGACGTCAAAACATTGTGTAAGTTATGTGAGTAAGATATTGGGAAGACTTGAACACGTGGATAAGTCTGAAGAATATAAATGCACAGGTAGTAAGTACGGTACATCTCGAAGGGAAGGAAAACAACCATTTCAAAGGTCTATTCGCTAATTTCAGTTACTTTCCTACCAATAGGTTAACTCTTAGACCTTATTGACTATGTTTTTCAAGTAATAAAAATATCAGGCAGATTTAAAACAGAAACTTTCGTCATCGTTTACCAAAAGCATAATTACTGTCTAACAAGTAAAATGCTAGTAAAATAAAATTACTAAAATAAAAACCATAAAGAAATGTATAACAACAAACAACGACAATAAGTAATTAGAAACGAAAACGTAACAACAAATATATAAATAAGAATATATAAATAAATAAATCTATAAGCATAAGTTTTAAATACTTAAAAATAAAAATAAGAGACATAAGAAACAATCAATGAATAAAAAATGATTTAACGATAAATATAATGCTAAATAAATATCTATACACACACAAATATATAAATATATTGCTATGCTATATTTATTAATAATGAAAATATTTATATATAAGAAATACAAATATTAAACAATACATTTAATGGCACGGTCTAATTGCATTAAATGTTGGAATTAAACATTACAGATAATTCAAAGCCCACAGACCAACACTACCTAAGCACAAACATAAAATAGCCTTCTTTACACGAAACAACCTCAACAGACAAATAAAACCCAACATAACAAACACAAACGTAGACAACGTTTCTGATGTATAGACACTTGCGCCGGTTTCTAGATAGCAAAACACGAAGGCCAATTCACACATGTTACCAAGAAAAAAACACTCTCTGAATCAAACTTTTCACACCTCATATCCACAAATTGCTACCACACAAACATAATACTAAACCTGCAAATTCTACACAAACAAAACGAAAATACCCGATTCCACACAACCGAAATATACACACATTTTAAATTGTATCCCACTCATACCCAAACTCACTTACTTTATAATTCAGATACTTTTTTATATCATTACTCCCAAAACACCCTCAGAATCACCTAAAATAGTTACCCTACCCCAACCTCTTATCCCTAACTTTCCTCACACGATCTAGGAGCAACTTACCGCCAAGTTGGTATGGAACTTGTCTCACGAAACGATCATCACAACTTAAATAAAACCTTAGTGCTAAATATATGAGTTAGCAGAAATACTATATATATTTTACTCATAAATCATTTATAACAAATAAATCAATTACAATCAATGATAAATTGCAATTTATCACAATTTTTAATTCGGTTCTTGTTAATTAATAATGTACCCATAAATACCAGCTGTTAATAACTTACTAAATGGAGACACATACACGATAATTTTAGTAATTTTTCTGCTTGAAAATTGCATTCATAATTCTGAAAGAAGTGGAAATCGGTAATACATATAATCTAGGATTGAAGGAATTGTAAATATCGTATGATCACAAATACGTGTTTCACATCGGTTTTAGGCTTGTTATTGTAGACTTGAAAGCTACTTTTACCTATAGATAAAAATCAATTCATTTTATCTATTTTAATATAAATATAATATTTAAAACTTATTATTGCTAAACAATGTATATAAAATAAAAATTAAAATTGTTATATACTGACTGAAAAATCTTTATTGGTTAATAATGTCGAACAGCCCTTTACTTTTCAAAATTATTTATAAACACGTCTACTTTTGTTTTCGGTAATTTCATATATATATATATATATATATATATATATATATATATATATATATATGTATGTATGTATGTGTGTGTGTGTGTGTGTGTGTGTGTGTGTGTGTGTGTGTGTGTGTGTGTGTGTGTGTGTGTTAGGTGTGTGTTTAGGTGTGTGTTTAGGTGTGTAAATACGAGCGTGTGTGAGTGTGTGTGTGCGTGTGTACGTGTGTGAGTGTGCGTGTATGAAATCACCGAAACTATAGCATTATGAAATAGAACAATTGGGAGGTATAGTGTGTTGCGGGAAGTGTTCTGTGCTTAAGGAGGCGTTTCGCTTTAAGCAAAGTGGCCACTATTTCACTGATTTGTTTCGCGTGTAAAATTATAAAAATAACTATAATTAAGCCAATTTTGTGTATATTTTTGTAATTCAATTCTACGCGTGTCGTTAAAGTTTCCAGTAAATATTTGTTACTTTTCCGGTTCTCAATTTAAAGTCAGTTATATTATTAAAAGCTTAGGAAATATTTTTCATTTTAATTGCTTTTCTTATAATTATCTCTGTAATGTTAGAAAGATCCAGAATACGGGTTGAGAAAAAAGAAAACGGAAAACTGTAGCAACTAGCCATTACCGTTAGAACTGTTTAAAATGACCTTGAACTAAATAGAACAACATATATATTGATTATGTAACAAACTAAGTAATTAACTGAAATAATTATCGACAAATATTTCTTCATATCTTTAAATTGTGGCCACATGTTAAACACCTACATCGCAGAATCACCACTCAGTGACCCAGTGTCCGTCTCAGGTTAACCTCTTGTAGGCTATCAGCAGGTCCATATTTGTCTTTATACTTACACAATTGGTTCTATACTGTTTCACCTGCCCTATCGGGTCCTTTTAGTTAAACAATTATATTTCGATGCTCACTCTAAAGGATGACCACCAACTAAATTGTCTACCTTTTGCTTCTTTTTCGGACAATTATATAAATATTTTAGTATTTCAATTATTTATATTTTATTATTTCAATATTTCGTTATTTGCAGAAATAAACAAATACAGTAGAACCTCAGTACGTCAGACCCACTTAACTCGAATCTACAGATAAAGCGGAATGATTTTGAAGTAAAATAAAAAACAATAAAGAAGAAGTAACAAAAATCAAATAAGTGCAGTACATACATAAAAAAACTAACACAACAATAAAAACGTCAAGGATCTACAAAATAAACAAAATAATATAGGTAAAAGTTAAAGTAGTGTACTCAAAATCTCACAAAAGTTAGTCTTTAATAAGAACACAAAACAAACTAGTTTCAGCGACGAAGTCGCCTTCCTCAGTGCTTGGCTACTACTAACATATTGTCAAGCTAGTGTACAAATCAACTAAAACAAACAAGATAAAAATACAGTCAAGCATAAAACTAATCTATTACAACCCCACTTGCTCACTATATATATATATATATATATATATATATATATATATATATTATTTATTTATTTATTTCATTTAAAATTTTACATAATTGCTATTATTAAAAAAATTAGTTCTACTCAACCCCCCTTATGTCACACTAACATGAATAGACAAATCCAAAATACAGTCTAAACAGTTAAAAAAACAATCATAAATTATATAAAAATATCAGCTAAACATAATACCCTAAAATCTAATTAATACATAATTGAAAACAAAGACAAGACAAATAAACAAAACATCAACACTACTACATAATTAAACAAGGTGACAGTAGCAACACAATAAACGCTTATTATAACACGTACATTAATTTTAAAAATAATAACAATAACAATAAAATAACAGTTATGAATCACAAGCCTATCGGAACAACAGGTATTTCCGAATTCTGTGTTGTTCCGATAGGCTTGTGATTCATAACTGTTATTTTATTGTTATTGTTATTATTTTTAAAATTAATGTACGTGTTATAATAAGCGTTTATTGTGTTGCTACTGTCACCTTGTTTAATTATGTAGTAGTGTTGATGTTTTGTTTATTTGTCTTGTCTTTGTTTTCAATTATGTATTAATTAGATTTTAGGGTATTATGTTTAGCTGATATTTTTATATAATTTATGATTGTTTTTTTAACTGTTTAGACTGTATTTTGGATTTGTCTATTCATGATAGTGTGACATAAGGGGGGTTGAGTAGAACCAATTTTTTTAATAATAGCAATTATGTAAAATTTTATATGAAATAAATAAATAAATAATATATATATATCTAGTGAGTAAGTGGGGTTGTAATAGATTAGTTTTATGCTTGACTGTATTTTTATCTTGTTTGTTTTAGTTGATTTGTACACTAGCTTGACAATATGTTAGTAGTAGCCAAGCACTGAGGAAGGCGACTTCGTCGCTGAAACTAGTTTGTTTTGTGTTCTTATTAAAGACTAATTTTTGTGAGATTTTGAGTACACTACTTTAACTTTTACCTATGTGAATAGTTCTCACTAGCTAAGCTCTAAATAACTAAACAAAATAATGTTTTATGATTCCTATACTGAATAAACTACGGGATCGCACGCACGAAAGCGGCTCACAAAATTACAGATTTGTTTCTCAAGAAATGAATTGCAGTGGAGTTTACCTGCATACACAATTTATTCCGTACGTTCATATAGTCTTTATTTGGCGAATATAGAGGAGTTTTGTCTGTAAGTACAATGTGTGGCTAACCCGTATTTTCGATAACCCGGATGGGTAACAGTCCCAGTTATTCCGAGTTATCGAGGTTCTACTGTGTATAAATATTTTAATATTTCAAAGCAATATTTCGTTATTCGCAGAAATAAACAATTTTTTGTTGTTTTTATTTGCAAAATACAAACACGTGAATATTTTAATGTTTCGACATAATCATTATTTATTTTGCAAAGAGACATACACAAGAATATATATTAATATTTCGATGCAATAGTTTATTTTAGATAAGGAGCGCCTAACTAGGACGAGGCGTTGTATTCCATGCGGGACGAAGCGATACATCGAAGTACCCCATCCCCGTATACAGTCGATAGGTACTTACCTTCAGAGTGTCAATGAACACTTTGGGTTTGATGGCCTTTTTTATTATTTTACTTTCTTCTCATTCTTGCAAATATAGCAACAGTCGGTGGCCACGTTATTTCGACTCCTCCGCATCTTCATTGCACGCATATTATCTTCATCACATTACAACCCATTATTAACAATTTCCGGTTGCATATGTTGAAAACATAATTCTTTTCGCTTCCTATCCAACAGCACGCAAATTAAGAAGCCCGCGTTGATTAACGCGTCAGAAAATCCATTAGCGCGTACCTCCTGGCCATCAAACTATTCCCTGCTTAAAGCTACGCGCCTTCTCGTAAACTAACTAATGTATATATTACTACTACACTATCGTGGCATCAGTTTAATTAGCTCGTAGCCACTGCGCGTAAATAAGTCAAATGGGAGTGACGTTTTTACGAGCTTCGACGACATTAGTAAAAATATCTATTAAAACAGAACTATCGCTTTATCTGCATTCCGGAGGACTAGGCTCTTCAGGATCAGTGGGCCGCGCTTGTGTTAATTTACTACTCTTGGTCTTGCGACTTGTTTAGTGAGACATTATTCGTATATTTTAGGCCTAAATTGTGTTAAAAATAGTTTCGACGACTTCAGAAATGATTTTCATCTTGTGTAAAGTGTATAGCAGTGTGAGCAGTGTGACGTCATTTAGGGCGTAAAGTAGTGGGACGGTTCGTGGCGATCTGAACAAAGCCCTTATTCCTTGTTAGACGGAAGGGTGGAGACGAGGTGCGTCAGATAGTTCCAGGGGATAAACCCGCACGAGGATCACAACGCTAGATATAGCAGTATGCCTACACATCTAGACCTCGAATATTTACTGGAGTAGCGGGTAACTTATCATCACGTTGGAGGGCAGCTGTACTTGGGGAAGCGGTCTTGTCCATAACGTTATAACTGTTCCCTCTCCCAGTACCAAGGGATCACTTGCGATTTATTTATTTATTATTTCAATCTATTTTTCCTTATCCTTTCCTTAAAAAAGGAGATGAATCAGATAGACGCCTCCAGGACGTCCTTAGGGAGAACATCCACTCGGAGTCGAAGCTCTATACACTTGATGCCCTGAGATCGTCTGCAGATACTCTACTGGAACTTACTGCATTTTGTACCTGTCCCTTACTCTTACCTATACTCGCCCTTTATATAAATTACTACGCGTTAATTAAATAATATTTTGAAATCGAACCGATGCTATGTAAAGATCGTAGCGACTGCTTAACCCAACCTAATAAACATCACCTAACATAACCTCACCTACAATACCTTGCTTTACATAACCTTACCTAGCTTATCTTTACCTAACGTGACCTCACCTAACTTAACCGAACCTAACCTTACCTAGCTTGTCCTTCCCTAACGTAAGCTTGCCTAACATAACATTACCTAACTTGACCTTACCTAACTTAACCTTGCCTAACATAACTCCACCTAATCTAACCTTACCTAACTTAGCCTTACATAACTTAACCATACCTAACATAACTTCAACTAACCTCACCTTACCTAACTTAACCTTGCCTAACATAACTCCACCTAATCTAACCTTACCTAACTTAGCCTTACCTAACTTAACCTTGCCTAACATAACTTCAACTAACCTCACCTTACCTAACTTAATCACCTAACATAACCCTACCTAACTTAACTTTACCTAACCTAACCTTACCTAACCTAACCTTATCTAACATAACCTTAAATAATATAACCTTACCTATCATAACCTCACCTAACATAACCGAGGCTGCATGTTGTGTAATTCTGCGATGGATTTCGACTTTAATATTCAATGAATATTGAAGAGTCAATGTTAATTTGACTAAATTTGATTTTAAGTATTTTAGAGATAAGTTGTAATTTTATTGTTAAAAAAATTAAATTAATATAACGTGATTTTAACAAACCACAAAAAGAATTTTTTTAAGATTTTAAGTATTTTAAGATTTATAATAAATAAATATGAACAGATTTAAAACGAGAAAATGACGAAGGTTTTCTCGTTGAGGAAGACGTGCGCTGGAGCGGAGATGGCATGCGAAGGCCGCATCATGTCGATGGAAGATGGGAAGCTGCAAACTCATTTCTCGTTGTTTATCTCTTTGTCAGAGCGCGGATAATTACCGCGAGATATATGCAGTGCCCTTTAGATTATCCCGTAGCGTCTGTGCTGTATAATCTAGACCACATAATGGCCGATATTGATGAGGTCGTCGCACCGTTACACGTTTATTGCCATTGTTTCTTCTTCTTCTACCGGGATAAATGGAAAACATAATCAAATAAATTAACACCTGATATTTCAGGCTGACCTATGCGCGACCCCCTATTACCATAAAGTGCTCGGGATCGCGTCAATTAGAGGAAGGCAGCGGTGCTTGGCTGCTCGTAGAGGCGAGCTAATGTTGCGCCGGCAAATTTGAAGATACCTGCCTCGTACGACGGTCGTTACATGGCTCGATCATTATGTACTTGGAAAATATTGGCACAACTTTATAATTATATTAAAAACAACTCATATCGATAATGTTCCATGTTCCGATATATAACACTTTAAAAGTTTGTATACTTCAAACGGCTTGTTTGCGAGTCAAGTATTGTCATTTATTTATTAAGGGGCGAAGTTTCGGTAAAATATTTGTTACCATCTTCAGGTCGGTTGTACAATTAATTAATACTACAATCATTATTACTAGTTGTAGTAATTATTATTATTTAACAAATACAACTAATTAATAGTTATAAACTAGCTATTAATTAATAGTAATAATATTAGCTATAAGTTTAATAGTATAAATTAATTTAAAATGATATACAATCACAGATAGCATGTCGCTATTTAACTAGTTTTATTTTTACAAAATATAAACCTAGGGAGAATAATAAAATTTTATTCACACAAAAACATTATCTTGAATCTTGTAATATTGTTAAGACAGAGTTTAAAGAATCGTACTCTGAGCTTCAAGGTTATATTTTTCAACACTATTTAATCGATCGCTGTCTTCCACGGTAAAATTTTTAAATCGAATTTAAATTAAATTCTCCATGTCCTAAGCTTGAACTTTTGAACATATTTTAGGACTGAATCTTAATGTAATAATATTGCCTCACTGGAATACACAGATGATATATATAAAAATTATCTATATTGTTTTCCAAAGATTTTTAAATCAACACAGAACTAAAAAGCACAGACATATTTCGAAGTCCTTTTTTTGCAACTAATATGAGTTCGATCTAGCAGCTTGCTTTCCGATGGCGGTTGAGATTTCAGACTGGTTAAAGTGAACGACGCTGACTTGATGTTCTAGTACTGATGATGATGTGCAGTTAATGTTGCTTTGGAACCAGGTAAGGCATAGTGCTCTTAAGTCGACGCACTGGCACTAGTGAGCCAGAGATTTAGGGTTCTTGTATTGCCGGAGACTTCTCTCTCACACTCTTTATTTTTAGATCTTTTATGTATGCATAGTTTCGGACGTACCAGGAGCCCTCATTCAAGTGTAAACTGATAGCTCAAGTTCAATATGGAATCAAATATAATAAATAAATGTTGTTATAAAATTCATGTTGTTTTTGAAATTTTCGTTGAATATAATATTTAGTATTGATTTTCTATAAGTTTTATGAGTGTCAAACAATTCCATAGCGGAAATGGTTAATGTTTTAACGATAGTAACGATAAAAAGAAAGCCTCTCCCTCTGTAGATTATTTTGTGTTGCCATCTATCGGATGTTATCGACATTAAACATATCTCCTAAATACATTGAGGTATTATAGTCAACAGCAAAGAGAGGGAAGTCATTATGGAAACAGCTAAATAAAACTTCCTTTAGAGTAGAACAAACAGATTTGAAGGAACGGTCAGGTGTGTTGAAGCAAAAGACGGAGATTGGACATCTATGAACGGTCAAGTTACCTGTCCATATCGGCAATCTGTTTGAATTTGCATTAAACGGAGATATTTATATTATAGTAAACATAATCGAGGACTCATTTTATGGACTTATAGTTGAACTAATAAACTGACAGCTAAATAAAACTTTCTTTAGAGCAGAGCGAAAAGATTTGAAGGAACGGTCAGGTGTGTTGAAGCAAAATACGGAGATTTGACATCTATTAACGGTAAAGTGACCTGTCCATATCGGCAATCTGTTTGAAATTTCAATAAACGGGAATGTTCAAATAAAAGTAAAAATATTCGAGAATTTTTTTATGGATGTATAGTTGATCTAATAAACTACGTCCGGGATACTCTCGCAAATAATAGAGCAAACTCTGATGCAATTAGGCCGTATCTAGTATCCCAGATGTCCTTTCGTCTCACGACGCAATTTATGCGCTATAAATAAACACTTTGTTGTATAATTAATGCAAATTTATGCGAGACCAACTTTACTCGGGATTCATATTTAGTAATGCCTATCGGTGTTTTACATCAGAGTCGCGCGAGCATGTGAATATATACTTGTTACTGATAGGCATTTAAACGCTATTGTAAAGTAATAAAACTCGGTGAAAGGCGAAATAGCCATTGTGGAAGCCAGTAATTAACAGTCTTTCTGTCTCTATCACAGAGTACAGTCTAACAAAACTATTGAAGTTTATGGTTTTTATAAAAGAGTTATCAAAGTAAGGGCGTGTAGGGTGTTAGAAATATTCCGAAGCTCGTTTTTCCTACAAAATTCTAAAGTATTTTACGTCAAACATTTTATTTTAGTTAAAAAATGGAATAATTACATCGGAGCTACTTGGCTGCAGAAATTACTAGCGATCTCCATTTATCAGGAATAAACGTTTATTAAATAATAATAAATACCACTCAAAAACACCTAACCACAAATATTTTTGTCTTGACCTGATAGACATTTCAGTTGCCAAGTAACCATCCTCAAAGGCATAACAACCAAAATTCTTATAGCTAGAGGGTTTCGAGTTCTTGAATAAATCGTATTTTTGGGGGAATTTACTGTTTAAGAATAGTTTCTGTTTGCGCAATTTAAATGGCTCTTCCAATAATTGTCAGCGGTGACTGTGTGTTTCAAAAGGTCTCTTACCTATTTAGGCATTAGTTACACAGAGGTACTGATTTCAAAATTACAACCCCGACTCTTTGAGCAGTGGGTCTATTTTAAAAAAATACATACGTAAACAATTTCCGTGTGCCGTACATGCACAACTAATGTAAAATTCTTAAATCAAAAACTAATTACATAATTAAATTTCGACAAATTAAAAAAAACCAATAGAAAGCACATTAGAATGTTTGTAATAATTAAAATATAGTATACAATATCCAGAGCACAGTGGTACAATATATTACAATAGAAATATTGGAAAGAACCTCAATATCACAAACATAACTGATAGTACAAGTTATAAGATTTTAATTTCAATGTACTCAAGATGTATAATTCGATGACCGTGTCATCTTCATCAGAGGGTCTTATTACAAAATTACAATATAGAAAACAATAAGTTACAAACTAGACTGACACCAATCGTTCTCTGATTTGGTTCCCAGAGAACGGTTGGCGTCACTCTAGTTTGTAACTTATTGTTTACTAGATTGTAATTTTGTAATAAGACACTCTGATGATGATATCATCGAAATGTACATAAGGGTTTAATCTTAAGTAACTTGTATTATTTATTAATTGTGATTGTTTTTGTGGTGTTGGGGTTGTTTCCAATATTTTTATTGTAAAATGTAGTGTAAAAAATAAAATGTAAATATTTTTAGCAATTGTTTACTAATTCCGTAAATTAATTAAAATTTATTTAATAAATATTCATTGGTACAAAATTATTTAAAGAAATTATAATTAGAAAGTTATTTCAATTCGTAAAATCTCCTTCTATTTCATCACAACGTTACAGGCCTATGTCTTACTTCTACCCAAACGTTCAGTTGTTTTGGCGGTTTTTTGCCGGAGCGAGATGAATACACTCGGAACTGCGACAGTGGGATAGGAACGGACGTCAGCACAATACACGTAATATTTACGTTCGCCCGTTTGGAATTCCTTTTACAGAATGGAGGAACCTGGCCGCGTAGGACGCCGATCAGGATCCATATTTAATGATTTACCTTGAACCGGCCTTGGACCAACAAACGAACGTCGCTGCTCCAAATTTGATGTTTATCTTGGCTTCCCGGCTGCCCCTATGCCGCCAATCACAGTACAAGGTCGCCGCTATGATTATATTTTTAAATCCGGAACTAGATTGACGCATTATTTTATAAATTTTTCAAATAGATTTTCCAACTTATTTATTGGACGCACGATGATGAAATAAAATTCTTTTATTACCCAGTAAGCAACGGGGAAACCCACGAAGTGGGCGGAGTTTCAGGAATATAAATTAGTTGTTAATGTATTCGTAACTGATAACTCTACAACTAAATAACTAGAACAATAATGGAAGCAGCTGATTCGCCGCAGCGACAGATGTTTTCGCGCTGAAACCCAACATTGCAGTAAATCGATTAAAATGCCATTATTTTATATCACGAATTATAAATGCACAAAAAGATCAAAGTTAAAATACAACTTAATTCCATTACTCTTTAATATGCTTTAGTTCATTTTTCCAACTGGTTTCGGAAGTTAGGCCGTCATTAAATGCAGTTTGTTGAGTTTCAACAAAGACTAGTTTTATGCAGTACTAAAGGCAGACAATGTAATATGACTAACTTTACTGAGATATAAATAGGCTATGCAGCATAACTGAATTATTATTATTTGTAGTCGATTTCCTCATTAACTTACACGACTAATTTGCACATAAATTCTAGAGATATAGTAACTTCGCACTAGTAATAGACGCTTGCCTACAGTAGCACTTACTTTTTAGTTTATTGTGAACAGCCGTTTCGAGAGATGTGTTCCATTGCCAACTCAAACCATAAATGACTTGTTATAGGTTAGAGTGGGGTGAGGTTAGGCTTCGCTAGGCACTTATTCAGAAGGTTTTGAGGTTATGATGTGTGTGCGAGTTATAATTTAATTGGGTGTTGAGTACTTGTGTATAGTGTAGCTTTAGATATCGGTACTTTTCGGCTGTTTGTTTAGTGGGCTATTTTTGTAGTTAGCGTAGAATATGTTGTTTTTTGTTACTTTTGTGTAGTTGAGGTTTGTTGATACGAGGTGTTTAGCAACGTTTTATTGCTTGTTAAGGCTTGTGTTTTAATGTGTTCTTGGTAAAGTGTGTAAAATGACTTTCCTCAAGAACCACCTAACATCGTTGTACCACTTCCACAATACCCTATCCAATCCCACCCCACTATCTCCCTCTCACACCTCAATCTAGAGGTATGTGACTGGCCGAGCTGACAATTACAATTTGTAATGTCTGAGTATAACTGTAATTGTATAATTACAATTTCTAATGTCTGAGTATAACTGTAATTGTACAATTACAATTTGTAATGTCTGAGTATAGCTGTAATCGTGCAATTATAATTTGTAATGTCTGAGTATAACTGTAATTGTACAATTACAATTTGTAATGTCTGAGTATAGCTGTAATTGTACAATTACAATTTGTAATGTCTGAGTATAACTGTAATTGTACAATTACAATTTGTAATGTCTGAGTATAGCTGTAATCGTGCAATTACAATTTGTAATGTCTGAGTATAACTGTAATCGTGCAATTATAATTACAGTAACTGTCTGATCTCCCGAATTTCTTAAAGAAAAAAAGTGCTCGACAGCCGACTGCAATGTTAATACAAGTCCAAGTGTTTAAGTCAGATATTGTTTTAACCATTACTTGAAGTAGGGCTATGGAAAAACTGCAAAGATAATATAGGCTGTGTACTTTATAACCCACCCTCCTGTCGTTTCTTGTCGTCCGTTACCCATACGGTGTGAATTTGAAATTTTTTTTATCTGTTGAAATGAAAGTGTAAAAGAAACCTTGTATCAAAAACAAATTTGAAATTAGACCAGTCCTTCATCAAGAAGCTTCTATAGATTAATGATTGTTCTCTAACTATATTTATGTAGATAATGTTTATGTTTTTGTGTGTATTATCACTATGTTGGCTTCTGTATTTTCTATTATGAATTTCCTTGACCTATATTGTATTGTTTTACAAATCATAACTTGACAATGCAATGTTTTAGGAACGTTGGTAAGGTTGAAACAAAACTATTGTTCTGTAAGGATTTCAGAAAACACTTACCCATGCTTCCTGCTTTGGGAATGAGGATTCGATAAGGCCATGCCTGGTCATATAAAGTCCACTTACAGAACAGGTACGTTAAAGTGATGACTAGATGAGGTGGGTATAAAGGGTGACGTTAACACGACGTGTCTACAAATCTAGAAACGGTTAAGAACGATTGTTAGGCCGTTTTGTAAATTGGGTGATTTACTACGATTTTTAAAATAGAAACTGATATGAAATTTGTTAATATCCCACGCTTCAAGTGTTGTTGGATTCACCTCTTTCTTGTTCTGATGAGATTCTAGCGAAACGAAAAACTGCGATTTTATGCACTGCAAAATGAACGAATGTAGGCCTTCTCCGGAAATTGCATGTTCATCGTCATTATCATGATATATATATATATATATATATATATATATATATATATATATATATATATATAGCAATATATTAAAACAATTTCTTACAATATTGTATAGCCTACTTTCATTAACATTTTGTGTTCTTTTCATCTTCACCAAATTTTTATTCTTCTTTGCTTGTCCACCGTTAAAATTAATTGTTTCGGCAAGTTTTTTTGTCATCTTCAGGCAACGGTTCAATCAGGTCTTAATATAAGCGCCTATAACACACTACAAACGTCTACATATAAAAAACGTGACGTCCATAAATGTCAAGTGCTAGAATATTGATTGCAATTATTATTATCAATCTTCGGATTTATGGTATTGCACCCAGGCTTGGGTGTAATAAAACTGCAGTTAGGTCACGTGTTGGAATGTCGTTCTAGTAACGGTTTTGTGCAACTGTATTGTTTTTTTATATTTTTATGGCAATGTGTTATGTAGGCGTGATGGTGGATAGCGTGAACAGGTTGTCCTCTCGGATGAAGATGGCGAAACAGCTGAAAAAGGAAGAAAGGATATTACTGTTTTCGTAATTTATAAATATTGTACTATATTAATAAAACGTTATCCATGGAGGTATTTTCCTAAATTATATTTCAACTAAATTCGTTAAGTTGTGTTGTACAACCCTTTTTCTAAATTCCTGCTATTAGTTCACACTCTTTTGGTATACATCTTGTAAATATTTCCAATCGTTAATAAAATACGTTTTTATTTATCCAATCAAGTTAAATACATTTTTTTAAACCTGTGGTGGATGATAATTGGCGTTGAAAGTTTTTTTCAAAACTTTATTCAGTAATTAAAGTATAGAAATATGAAGGATTTAAGTCGGATTCGAACGAAGAATCTTCATGTTTAAAGTCTAACGCTTTTGGCACTGAGCCAACTTTCCCATAGCTCGAAATGTATTTCTGAAAAGAAGTATATGGATATTTCTTTTACTCCCATCTGGTTGTCATCGAAAGCTCTATTGTACAACCTTAAATTGTTGATATGGTTACCACACAATATTATAAATAATGCTGAAGGATCAAAAACGAATGACCAGAATAAAATAAATAAACTGGGTTTACGGTCTCTAACCTAGCTTAGCAAACGGATAATGTGATAGGAAAGCGAAAAGAAACTACAATACATTGCAAGCGAAAAAAAGAAAGCGTATAAATAGTAACAAACATAAATATAAGTCCAAAACTATACATAGGAAGGAAAACCGAAAATTGTAAGGAAATTCACTTATTATTTTGTGACTTAATATTGTTATTTTGACATATGTATATAAATATTTATATTAGTTGTAATTATAAAATAAAAAAACTAAAATAATTTTTTTTGGTTACTTGAGTAGGAATTGGGTTAAAAATAAAAGAAATATAATAATTGTTCATACAACATTTTACATAAGTAATCTACTTTATGAATTATTAAATCTAGGAGACTATACTGGTGGGTAAAGTCGTATGACCAGGACTTTAGTTAAAAAGAAACTTTGTAAAGCCAACAGAAGCGTTTTGGAAAGCGAAAGTCATCAAGGTAATTTACGATATGTATACTACTTAGGTTCACATGGACGCTGTAGCTAATAAATGAAACCTACAAAGAACAAATGAATCTAGGTTTTATGACAAATGAAATAGTTGAATGCTTATGTTTTTAGAGGCAGTGTACTTATTGGCTCAAATCAAATTTTGTAATTTTTTGGTGGGCCAAACTGAAAAATTGTACCGGAAAATCTTAAAAGTTTGTGTCACGCTCTAACACTATAAAGGTATAAATTTTTGCCGTATACAGCTGTTTTAGCTTAAATTAAGTGATAACATGTGATTTCATACAACAGCTGATTTTATGTTACATGTTATGTTGTTAGAACAGCTGTTTTAATAAATACGTTATGTTACATTATTTATTGTACATTATTAAGTTGAAAGTTTTTTTAATGAATTTAATATTTTTTATCAGTTAATAAATACATAATTTATATTTTTATAAATCTTATTAAAATTTAATCAATGATATGATTTAAAGATTAAATCATTAATTTTAATGTTAATGAGATATAATTATAGCCCAATGTGTGAAATGTATACCCATAGATCAGCTGTTAAAACAATTAGTTTATGTTACCATATGTACGGTACATTTTTAAGTTAAAATGTCATTCAATATTTTCATGACTTAATAAATAAGCTATATTAATTTTTATTTAGTAGATATTACTGCAATTAAAGCAATATAACCATTAGGTATAATGTACTTATATTATAACTTAAAAACGCCTTTAGGTCTGACACCTTTTATAAACAGATTTTTATTGAATTATTTTATTAATACTTATTTAGTCAAATTTTTAACGTCTAATAAAGGTTTTATTAAAGGCTTTAATTAAAGTGAATAATTATTTGGCGCAACTGACCAGGAAAATCTCTGAGTAGGCGTTTCGCTCCAACACATTTATATAGTGGTATATATGCGGTGTGTACAACTAGTTTAGCTTATATTAGGTGATAACATGTGATGTCATACATCACATTTTATGTTATAGGTTAAGTTGTAAAACAGCTGTTTTAACTCCCTGGTTATGTTACATTATTTATTGAACATTATTCAATCAAAATGTTTCGATGCAATATTTTGTATCATTTAATCAAATACTAATTTATATTTCAAAAATCTTGCTACATTTATTTCAATAAAATGAGTTATATACTCATATCTCATATTCGATAACATTTTCAACATCTAATAAAGGTTTTTAAATAATTAATTTTTTTATTTTAAATAAAATAGCTAGATTCTATTAAAACCTCTAACAGGTTTATTCTTCAAATGAGTATCGGCTTCAGTGAACTACTCCCACAGACTGCCATTTTGTTTTTTTTTTAATTAGAGACTTTAACCAGAGGAGAGAGTTGATTACTTTTTGACGATATATTTAAAAATAACTTCGTAATTGATATGCGAATGTGTGTTGATTTAGGCTTGCAGTATATAATATTTTATTATGTTGTAGTTATATGGTTTTTATTGGGTGTAATCAATACATATTAATTCTTCAAGAGAATTAGTAATATAGCTTTTGCTGCCCCATAAATCATAAATAGAGTTAACATACTAATAATCTATATTCGCAATGACAATTGCAAAATATCCATCCGACATCCGACAAGGAATAGGTTGGAAATAGAAACACGTACCACATAGTACCATCAGTGAAACTAATGCAAACTTATGGGGGGAAACTAATGCAAGCTTAGTGATAATACGCTCTTAGTGATAAGACATTGGTATTACCAAAATTATTACAAACGACCCGGCAAACTTGCGTGAATGAGTGTCCTTGATATTTTCAGCGTCTTCTGTTTGTCCGCAAATTGATAAGCTACCGTCAAGTATAGTATGGGTTGTAAGTGGAGGTATTCTCGGCAAAGGAGAATCGTCCTTGTGGGTAAGAAGGCTACAGCGTCGGCGTAGATTGAATAATGGAACTAGTTTGCGTCCAACTCGGACTTGGCACTAGTCCACACTTGCGCCGTTCCCGTCGCAGCCCTACCAAACGCAAAGCTTTCATTTCGTCCGAGAAGGGGCACGATTTGGTAACGTCTCAGCTAGGTGTAACTGCAAACAAAAGTGGTAAAACAAGATGGGCTTTTGCGGAAACAGGTGTCCTGTCGTTACGTCGCCGAATGTTTATTCGTTGCTTCGTTGGTGTCTCTTCGCGATCGCAACAATGCGCCTGATCGATACGAATACATATTCCTCCTTTGGAATTCAAGTAAATTTGTTTTTGTAAATCTGCGTTCACTCTCTAAAAGGAACATCAGTTCACTTCAGTTTTATTTCCTTCTGGATTCCTGATATTATCCAAGATGTTTGTTTCACAAGCCTACACACACACGCACGCGCGCGTAAATACAGTTAGCAAGTAAATACTACGTGAAAATCCAACTAAATGATGTCTAAAAGGTTTAGAAAATATAGTGTTATTTAGTGATACTAGTTTCTACTTTCATCAAAGTAAAACGTGGATATTTTCCGAGCTTTAATGAAATTTCAAAAATGATTTTAAATCGGGTATCATTATAAGTTGGATGTTTACCTTGTCTCCGATAAAACATAACCTTTGTGATAAAACAGCTGCTCTGCCACATAAAGCTACTTAATTTATGGCATTATATATTTTCATTTTACAGCTAAAGTATGGTTATAAGCGAAACGTTTAGCTAGGTTTAAAGCTAAAGTATCGTTATATATTTAACTCAGCTAAAGTTTGACGACAGTCCCGTGACGTGACGGGAAAAATGAGTTTTCGGTCTTGCAAAACATAAAGTTATACTTAACCAAAAAAAGTGTTCATTAAAATAAATGTTGAAACGAAAAAAATGAATTTAGTATAGAAATAATCCGGTAGTTGAGTCACTCGTGCAGAAAACCCAAATAAATAAAGATGCCAGCCCCTACGCCTGTGAGCTCAAAACACCCTCTAATATTGAAACAAATATAATCTATTTCCTCATTGCTCACCTTATCTCTAGGTGAAGCATTGAGGTCATAAGTTCAATTTCGCAACTGAGGTCCAGCTTTCATTGCACTATTTTGGTAATTTGTCGTTAATTTCTAAGTTTAGTTATATTAAAGGACGCGCTAAAGTCAGTTGACTTATTCCACAGATGAAGAAATAAATTTGACCAAGATCAAAAAATTGTATTTGAAATAACCCCGAACGCTCCTTTCAAATAAAAATACATACAACCTCCTAAATTATAGCCCTTAAAGAAATAATATATTAACCCAGATTCCATTAGACCATCTTCTTCTCCACCTCACTAACTGGCCGACATAATGCCCCCTTATAGAACGGACACTAATAAATGTCTATTTCCAGGATTTAAATGACAAGATTTGAGTAAATAGGACGGAAGATATTAGAGAAAAGAAGATACGTCATTGTTTCAAAAGGTTGCAGATTCCAAGGCGTTGTAGCTGAACGTGTTTCAGCGGTAAAGGAGAGCAGGAAGACGCAGCGGTTATCAGACGAAAAGTACAAGAATGCTCCATTTATGGAAGAGGCGGGGGAACAAAAGAAAACATTCGCATGCCAGAGATGCGAGCGTTGCATTTATGTGATCGGAAAGTAAAAATGGAGGCAGCGTTGGAAACGGGGATGTTAATGAGAACAGAAACGGTTGCTGTGAAACATTAGGGAAGTAAAATCGTCAGGTAAAAACAAAATACTCTCGAGTTTCACTATTGATAAAAATAAATAAATAAATAACAAGTCCAGACAAGTAGTTTGGGTCGTGTTTTTCTTTTCATTCTTTTAGCGATATTAAAAAGCTTACTATTTGTGTAAATTATGAAATTGTAGTGAGAAGATAAATTTTAAAAAACTCCCATATAATAGGCCTACATTTTCAATTACCCTTATGCATATTCAAGATTTAGCTTTTATCATAGGTAAATTACCTTTAATTGCTCGTTTTCGAATATAAGTGTCTAAAAGGGTGACAAAACTTTGTGGTAAATATATTTTATTCTTTTTGTTACAAATTTGTGTTATGATATTTTTGGTAAAAATAATAATAACCTTTAACAATCCACGAGGTAGACAGTTCGTACTTTAAGTCCAACACTGAATTCTTGCTCCGTGTAGTGATTCAAAAACGCCGTTTCCAAAAAAAATCCACTCAATTTCGCAACATGTTAGGAATCATTTCTTATAGCCTAACCCAATCTATCCTAACTAGATTGTATTAGTAGCTAAATCTGATATAGCTATATTGTAATGCAGTATTATTCTATTATTGTTTTGCAGAGAGATTTGAATTAGTAATGCTATATTTGAGTTTTAAAGCGGGGGTATTTTTTTAAATATTTCTAATTTGTTGCAAGTTGGCACCATGTTTGATCAATTTTCTGTGATTATAAGCAATTTTTACACTATCAAGTATAATTTGTTGTCAAACCCTGTAATGTCTGGCAACCGATAGCTACCAATTTTTTGCTGATTCTGTTGAAAACATTTTATTATTCTAGACATTGTGAAACTGCGTTCCTATACGCGTTATTACTCAGTGCCTGTTGGTAAAATCCACAAGAAGATTTTATGTAGATTGTTTTTGCCATTTGCGTCTTTAGTAACGCTCGGAGGGACGCGCGTGCGCGTGAAGTGTTCCTTATGGCAAGGCAAGACTGAAAACATGCCGTAAAAGATAGTGAAAGATTTTCAATGATACTAAAATTAAGCAATACTTTCATTAGGAAAAGTTTCTACTAAATATGGACTTTAGTCAATGTAACTAAGGATCGACTTTACGATGGCGTGAACAGTCACTTAGCCAGCTATTTCCTAAAATGAAGTAGAATTTACCAGTGCTACTGAATAAGTTGTCTCTAAGAAATCAAAGTATTTCATCAGGGTACGGACGGTGGAGTACATGGAATCCGATTCACATTGATTCAAAAGTGGGAGCACCTTGTTTTCATCCCCTTCTCCTTCAAGGAAGGACTTGAGTACCACTGAAAATACCCTTATTAAAAAGGACTTATTAGCAAGGAAGTCAATTTATCTATCTAAATTAGTAAAATATTCCCCAAAGAAGTAAAGATAATGCAAGTAAACCTTGCAGGATAAAATATTACCCCAGCCTTGCAGACTTAAAAACTGTCCCCGGTGCCAGAAGGTTTTAACTATTTGAAGCATTCCGTACAATACACAGCGTTTACTATCTAGAGCTATTTGTAAGTGTGTAAAGGTCTAAAGACCGTCGCAAAAACATCAGTCTTGCCGCAGCGTGCGTAATAACTCCATATATTCTCTATGTTAACACCTCGTAGACGTCGCTCGTTGCAGTCGCCCATATTTTACTACTCCCACAGCCCGTCATATAATATCCACAAGATGAATGCTTCATGGAAGTTGGAATGGTACCGCGCGGCCCGTATTTCCATGATCCACTCCTTTCTGACATCGCGTCGTGTATTTAAATTGCTCCATTCAAAATATTTTTAAATACAAAATGCAACGCTAATGCATGTAGCCGTAAATTATAGGCGTAGGAAAGTGGAAAGTGTGAATTATTACTTTAATATTTAAAGTGAAGTTACATCTAGGCTTGAGGTTCTGCATTTTATTAATCTTAATTTGAAGTACATACACTCGTGTATTTTCGCACATAAAAACACACACTCACACACACACACACACACACACACATACACACACACACACACACACACACACACACGCACACACACACACACACACACACACACACACACACACACACACACACACACACACACACCGATTCCACGTAATTGCGATGCCCTCAGAGCAGACCCAAACTAAAGATGATTTGTTGGTGTTTTAAGACTCTTTACTTCCAAGCCATCTTCTATTAATATTGTAAAATAGTTGTAAATAAGAGAGCTCTAACCTTGGAATCGTTGCAGTGTTCTTTTCAAACTTTAGAGGATATCTGATATCGGATTTAGTAGAAGATCCACTTAAATGTACAACTGTCTTCTAAAAAGGCATTTTTGGTTGGTCCCATTCCAGAGCCACTTAATCAGCGTTACTTCAGGTTGGAACCGATTCGTGTCCGTGCTATTCTCCCTTTACATCCGAAATTCAGTTTCTTACTTTCGTGCAATCTTTATTGTCGGTCACTTACACTTAGATTGTTTTCTTGTCACCATCAGGCCTTTATCTTCCGGTAAGTACGGCGTTTGCGGAGCAGTTGGTAAAGGAGACAACAGAGTTGGTAAGGTTTATAACAGAATTGGTAAGGGTGGCAACAGAGTTGGTACAGAATTGGTAAGGGTGGCAACAGATGTGGAAAGGGTGGCAACAGAGTTGGTAAGGGTGGCAATAGAGTTGGTAAGGGTGGAATCAGAGTCAGAAAGAGTGGAAAAAGTTGTCTTGAACCCTATCTCTCTACCAGCTGAACCTAATCTTACATTCTTAAGTGTGCGAAGATTTCTTAAAAATATTTAACTGCTGGGTTTCTCAACCTTTCCGGCTGTGCGCCCTCTTTGTAACACTGACATGAGGTACGCCTCTTCTCAGTTATATTCCGTCAAGAATTACAATCTGAGTACGAAACTGAAGTATATAAGCCTACATAATATCGTTTTTACAATAAAATTGAAAACGGACTCTATAATAAATTAAGACTCTCACTTATGCTCCAGCGAGGTTATTTTTGAGCACAGAGACCATAACTCTGTAACAAAGGTCTATCGATCCTAAACATGATTTAAGGGTCCTACAAAAACAATGACGTAGTTCTGTACGCACATGATACGTGAGTCTATCCGCTGGTACACTGATGTACACCTCTCTTCTGTAAGCATTTGTCTACACCTCCCCTAAAAACATTCTACTTCAGGGGTTGGCGCCTTAGAGATTGAAAACACCAGTTTTAAAGTATTTAGAAAACCATTAAATGAATTCAAAATATTCCATCTCATATTAGCTTCTTAAGTAGAATTTACCAGTAATTAAAAATCCTCGTATGTTGACGTTTTCCACTTTATCAGAAAAATTGGTTAAATCTAATTCATCAAATACTATCGTTACACAAATAAATTTTAAATAAAAAGTAATTTTAAATAACGAATACTGTTTAAATTTTAAAGAAATTAAAGCTCAACCTTAAAGTACTACGACGTGTTTACTGTATAAGATTAAAAATAAAACACTATATTTGTTTACAATGCTATATAAGGTATACCTGCAAAATATAGATTTAACACACAAAAAAATTAATTTTACTAGCTTGGATATTGAAGTAGCCTTATTTGAACTCACCTAACACGATTTCACTTTATCAGGGAAAGTGTAAGCAAGATATAAAACTAAATTTTCGCCAAAAACATCGTTTTTGTGTAATCATACAAGTTTATCAGTTTAGTAACTATTTGTTTATGTGTAGCATATAATTATTTTTTTAAATTAATAAATTGCATTATTTTACTAAATTTCTGGGGGTTTGAACATTATAAGGATTACTTCGTAAACTTTTCGCTTGTTTCTTTTTCGACTTTTACATGGTTCATATTGTCCTTATCCAGTAACCGGTTACTTTTTTTTATAACATTATTGAGACTTGAAAAGACTTGATAAAATAAGGGATGTAAATCAACCCTTATGAGAATTGGAAACAAATTAAGGGTTCCATTGATTCTCTTTCTTGTACCCAACAGATTTCGGGCTAAGGTATTTTTTCAATTAATTTTAGAGAAATGGAATGCTAGAAGTTATAAACTGTCTTAGTTCTTGTAATAATTTTATCGGACAAGGTATCCGTCAAGATATATCATATACATATCCTTTTAGAATATCTGTCTTTAAAAGTACTAAATTTCAATTTAGGAGTCCAAACATTTTTCACTCATAATTACAGTGAGTCACGTCATACTGAGAATAAATGTGGCATTCGTATGTCAAAACCAACGCCGGCTTATTTCTGCCTCGTAAGGCGTTTGTATAATTTAGTGGACTACATCCTACGATTCAATCTCAATAACTAGGTAAATTTAAAACATTGACTTAGCTAATAATTTTCTTACATCTGGGCCAGGTCCTTATGTAATTACTTTCTTCATTTGTGTCTCAATAGTCTAATTATTTTTAGCAATCGTTCTTTAAGTTAAAGAATTAAAGTCTCCTCCGATTTGGCATTTCGCTCAATTACCGAGTGAAACTGACCAAAACCGTTCCGAAATTCGACACAAAAATGCCAACCCAATTACCCGTAAAATCCCTTCACCTACAAGGGTTAATAAAGAGGTTAAGATTGGAAGTGGGAAATCGGCTGTTTTTTTAATGGCCCGACAATTAAGCCGAATCGATCGGACGCGTTTCGGTTTGGGAATTTAAAACATACTCGTTATATCTCGATTAATGAACGCGACCGGAATTTATCGACTGAAAATCAGCCGACGTAAACAACACCAGAGCAGTCCGTTGTCACTGGCTAATGCAAGGTATGCTGTCGATTGCGTCAAGGTTCGAGTGCTCTATGATAAGCCAAGACGTTGATTGGCTGTATATAAGGAGCCTTATCCTAGAGGAATGTTAACAGATGCCATACATCGCTTTGGAACGGTAATTTTCATATTATCAAGAAGGCAAGTACATCCGCTCTCTTCTAGGCGTTGTAAAAGTATAATAAAGAACGTAAAAATACTTTAACTATCCATAGTGGTGAGAAAGACACTATATAGTGAAAACATTTAACCACTTTTTAAACCTGTTTAAATGACAATATGTCATATATATATATATATATATATATATATACCTTTAATTTCTTTTACAAAACGTGTTTTAGAGCTTAACTTGTCACATGGTGGTAAATATTAATCAATAATATAATAAATAAAACGCCTTTCTATGACATTGACAACGTCATAACACAGTTAAATTGTCTCCACAATCTAAACGGGTTGTTATTTAGATGATGATGATGATGATATTGCTATCGAAACACAATTGAGTAATTAAATTATTAATTGTGGTTAGCTTGCTTTATTAATTATTCAAATTGCTTAGGTTAGTGTAGGACAGAGACTAATAACGTTCGGTTTTATTGTTGTTTTGAGAATAGTGCCTTGCGTCGTTTGAAATCGTTTCGGCTTAACGACATCTGCAACACAATCTCGATCCTTTTCAAGTTATAGCCCACGTCTAAGAATTTTGTTTAGTCATGGCCGACTTTATAAATTTATCTAAATCAAATAAATTTACCCAATCCTATTAATTAGAGAAGTTTTATAACAACGTCCAATAAGTACTTCGGGCTATAATTTATTGGGACTCCGTGGGTTAAATTAATTTCTAGTTACGTTGCAATTGCTTTGGCTCAGCTGGGAGCTCTCGAGCAGCCGAGTGACTTGTGTGCGCAGGTGAAGGCAATGCGTTGGACTGGGCCAGAGACAAGCCATGGATATTTACGCAAAGTGACAAGGCTCTTTAAGCCTAAATCCAGGACTTTTGTTATGGAAAACTTCGATTTGTATACACTTCAATATTTTAACTTTTCTATTCTAATACGAACAACGCGCTTTTGCTTGAGTTGCTTTTAAAGGGAATGTTAAATAGGCACAAGTGAATAGGCATCTATCGTGTTGGTGGCGTTTGAAGACTATCACATCTCGCGCGGCTAGGGCCTTTTCCTCGGTAGAGAATAAAAAGTAGTTGCTTCTCGATAAAACAAAAATTACTGGAGAAGATTCTGTGTTTATTCGTGAATTTTACATCTGAAACTATTATCACTTATAATTTAATGTAGTAAGTCTGTGATATGAACCACTAGTTTCCAAACTATGACTACTGGCGTGTTCTTGCGCGTGTGTGCACGAACAACCAGAGACAGAACTTTGAATCGTTATTCAATGTACATGACGCGACAAAGAACGTCTTTCAATGACAACAATAAATTTATTTTTATATATTTATTTATTTATTGTTACGTTTTGCTTCTAATTATTTATTTCTATTAATCACTTTAACATTAGTTTACGACTTTCAATCGCTATGTGGCGATCTTCATCAGTCAACTAATGAAGTCAACAGTGACTGATGAAGATCGCCATATCGAAAACGTTCTGTCTCAGTTAGTTTTAACAAATTTACAAAATTTAAAGTTCCGATAGTCATAAACTAATGTTAAAGTGATCAATTAAGTTTCACAGAACGTAATGGACTACAAAATTCAAGTATTTATTTTTTGTTTGATTGTTGTATACTTCGATTTTATTTATTTTAGTAATTTTATTTTACGTAAAGCTCTACCCTTGATCGGCTAAGATGACCAAAAATGGGAAATCTTGGTTTTTTAAAAAAAAGGAAAGAAATTTAAATTTTAAATTTGTTAAATCGTATTAATAATATTGCGCTTTTACAGTATTGCGCAACTCCCTCAGCATCGCCCACGTAGGCAGCGTTTTGCTATTAGTTCTGTTTAAGGTCCTATAGTGATTTAAAAAGTTAGATGGAATTAAAAAATGAAATCATTTATATTGATGTGAAATTGTTTAGAACAAAAACTCAGTCGTTTTAGCTAGTCAAGAATAATAAACTGATTGAGATTTATTCCTACAACTAATTTGTCCTTTTCAAGACGTTATAAAACGTAGGGCCTAAAGAACGTAAACTGACAATGTCCATGTCAGTACTTACAGAGGACTGATTCACAACCCCTTAAATATAATTGCTTTATTTTATTTTTATATATTACAAAGTATGAAATATGAAGTTATAATACGCTAATACATTAGAGTGTCTTTATTTCCTTGTTGCATTATTTCTATGACTTTTCTACAGGGCATTGGAATAAACAATAACTATCTTATGGAAATTGAACTATTAAAAACTTTTATAAGTTTATGTTATGTACCTGTCTAGGTTTTAATTAATGTCTTACATGATTTTAACCTTTATTTCTTACCATAGGAAGTTTACACTCCGGACTGCAAGCTTAACACACCTTTTATTTCTCGTCAGAAATGGCTTACAATTTTTTTACTGAAATTGCAGCGAGTTTATTCTCTACAATTAGCAAATACACTTGTTTAGGTTGATTTTAACGCGTGGAATACGAAAGAGCTTGTGAAAGGACGTACCTTATGGCGTCGACGAATCCATGAGAAATACAGTGTTAGTTTATTTCGCGGCGTATGTTTTACGCGTACCGTTCCTTCGCAGATGTTTCCTGGATCATGATTCGACCGCTACAACTTTCTAGAACGTGACCGACTGGACATCCCACGACTACATCAAAGGGCTCAACACATTGTCTTACATTTAATTACAGCAGGCTGATAAGGAAGGCTACATTGACATAATCTCTGAGAATGGATAGAGACGTAAGCGAGTGCGTGATAGTTGTGGGAGTGGGCACTCCCTGACACGCTAACTTCTTAATATTAGCAAACTTGTAACGTGTACACGTGAAATTAATTACCTCCCGAGTATGTACAGATAACAGTGTTGCAAACATGGTACGCATAAATACGTCGGTAACGTTCTCTCTTTTTTTGTAATGCCTGTGTACAACGATTTTAACGCTGGATAAGCTAAGAGATTACCTGAAGAAAATTTAGCGTCTGATAAAATAAAATGCTTATAGGAAAGTTTAATGCTAGACTAAACAAAATGCGAACATTTGAAAAAATGTAACTGGTCCCAGATTACCGCTATTTCGAATATTAAACATTGGATGTTCATCACATGTTTCTACATTTTAATGTCAGATGGAAACATCTAAAATGCAACCATTGCACTCTTTATTTGGTAGATTTTAAAATCGGCACTTATATAGGTTTGTTTATAGTTTTTAACCTATAGAATTTAAAGATATAATAACTTACAGAGTTTTACCGTATGCGCTAAAATAGACGGCACTGAAACGCCTTAAATTTTAAAAAAAATTCATTCACAGTATTTAATTCACAGTTTTACAAACACAAGTAATAACAAGCTAAATCGGCTATAAAGATCTTCTATATGATCTCCGTTCAATTTGAGGTAACACTCGTACCGTTCTTGTAGGTTTTGCATTATTTAGGTGAAGTGGGGTTGTTATATGCTCGTTATACTCATGGTTATTATTTTCTTGTAGTTGGACGATGGTGGTTGGTAGATCATCGAGTGAAATCTTCTCTTTCCCCATTCCCAGACGTAGGTGCCAGGGGTGTATGATTGGGGGAGTAGGCTGGGTAAAAGTTTCTTGATAGAAAGCATTGTTGTCTAAGGCAGTGTGATTGGTTACGCCATCATGCTGAGATTATTGTGAACCAAAAAGTAGAATTCGGGGACAAGAAAATCTCCTGAGGTGTCCTATAAAACGATCAAGAATGAGCCCATATAGGTTTTGATTTACAGCAAGAGGATTTCCATTATTATCTGTAAAGAGTATGATCCAATTAGGCCTCGACACAGTGCACCAAATGGTTACAAGCCTACTATGCTGTGGCCTATGTACAACACTGTCAGGACGTTCAAACCTAAGAAACCACTAGCAGAAGAAACCGAACGTTGTTTATGAAACCACTAAGCTGCGCATGACATTCATCCGAAAACCATACGTCACTCAGTAACTCAGGTTTACCATACCACATTGCTAGCATCGAAGTGCGATACTAAACTCTGGCTGTTTCGTTTATACAGTTCAAAGGTTGCACGGTTTGTATCTGGTAGGGAAAACCACCAATCTTTTAGAACATTCTTCTCGTCGACGAATTGCTTAAATTGAGTGTCAAAGATAGTCGGCTTCTTTCGGTGGCAGTGACACTTGCTGCAACACTCTTTCGTGCTTTTCGTAAAGACAGCAGTTGGGCGTCATGGAAAGCTCCCCAGCTGTGTGAAAACACTAAAGGATCTTCGAAATTTATCAACAACATTAATAATCACAACGTTATTAAGCGGGATTTTGTGAAATTGGAAGAATGCGGTGTCCGAAAGCACAATGAATTGTAATGCAGTTTGTAACAAACTTCAATTGACCAATTCAGCACGTCAAATTCCAAATGAACGAAAAAATGCTTTAGGATAAAAGTTTTCTCAGCAGTAGTTAGCACCACGTCAGCAAACACTAACCTCAAATGAAATACAACGCGAATACGTGGCAGTAAACAAAAGTCGGCACAGCTGATCGAGGCAACTACAGCTGATTCAGTTTCAGTACTGTTTATTTTAGCGCATACTGTATAGTGCGGACCACGTAATCGTGCACTTGACCCTGAGAGATCGCACGAGATTTCTCGTGTACTACCATTTCCTAAACCATGTTACATATTCAGAATGTTCTATACATCAACAGCTTCTGCATCCGTTATGTCTACACATATTTCATGAATGTTTTTTTATTTCGTACTGAAGCTAATTTATCTAATATCGATCGTCTCATGCATTTCAGTGTTTTGACGACCCTTATTATGTTTTTAGAAATGTATTCATAATAACCCCTACCTCCCGTCTCGCCTACTTCGGTATCTCAAAGACAAGTGCACGGTTACAATATGCGTAGCTTTAGAATCTTAAAGAAATGAGAAGAGAATGAAAATAGGGCATATGTCAAACGTTTGTAAAATATTGTTTTGTAAGGAAGGGAACAAATTAAATTACTAGATCTAGTGTTGACAAGTATAAAATTAAAATCTACTAGCTGTGTAGATTTTTAAAAAAAAATTTTACTTTCACAAATTTTCTAAACTTAAAACACAAATGTTTAAAGTGAGCTCACTGTAAAGCTTTTCTGCAGGAAATTCATGTTACGTCCTAAACGTTGCTAAATTAATTTAAACTAGGTTTAAGTCGTGCATCACGTGAGGTACAAAGTAGCTACAACGTCATTTGATACGAGGTTTGGACCTACTGTAGCTCTACGGTTGTTAATAATGGGATGACGTGAAAACAATTTGACAAATTATGTTTACAAAACCGCCATAAATAGCTTTTACTATAGCGACACGTTACATATACAACTAATAAGGAGATTTAAAGCTACTTGAAGTCATATTTAAGGAGGTATTATCGACTAAAAGCGTTCCCGATTTGTGATATGAGCAGAAAAACATTTTTTATGTCCTAACATGTGTTTTAATTAATAAAGTATTTTTTAAACGATTTCAAATAAATACTAGAACAAGTGCGCTTGTGATATATATTTATGTACTATTGAAATATATATTTATGCATTATTGTTTTAAATGAAAAATACATTTTCTTTGATATGTTATGCAACTATTTTCATTCGAGCTGTATTTTAAAAAAAATATCTAAAATAATAACAATTTTAAGTGAAAATTACAGTTTATTTAGGCTACCTCTCATGGGGGGAAAATTACGTCTTTTTTTTGAGAAATATCTCGAACAGACGACGTATACAAATGTAGCAAGGTTTGTCTGAATCAGCGCAATAAAGGATTGGCAAACACCCCAACAATACAAAAATATTTAAAAAATAAGTAATATTGCATTAGTTATTTCGATTGCCATGTCGTCATCATCACCACAGAGTCCTCAATATGCAATCTAGAATACAATAATTTACAAACTAGACTTACCTTGATTATGCCATGGTCACCGAAATGTACATAACTTAAAGGTTAAATCTTGGGTGAATTGTAGTTTTAGCTATTGTCGGTTATTTTTGTAATATTGGGGGTTTCGCCAATATTTTTATTGTAACATATTGTACAATACATGTTATAATATAAATATAATATTATATTTTTATTGTAATATATTGTACAAACATATTATAATATATAATATAATATTATATTTTTATTGTAATATATTGTACAAATATATTATAATATATAATATATTATTATATTTTTATTTTAATATATTGTACAAACATATTATAATATATAATATAATATTATATTTTTATTGTAATATATTGTACAATACATGTTATAATATATAATATAATATTATATTTTTATTGTAATATATTGTACAATACATGTTGTAATATATAATATAATATTATATTTTTATTGTAATATATTGTACAATACATGTTATAATATATAACATAATATTATATTTTTATTGTAATATATTGTACAATACATGTTATAATATATAATATAATATTATATTTTTATTGTAATATATTGTACAATACATGTTATAATATATAATATAATATTATATTTTTATTGTATTATATTGTACAATACATGTTATAATATATAATATAATATTATATTTTTATTGTAATATATTGTACAATACATCTTATAATATATAATATAATACTATATTTTTATTGTAATATATTGTACGATACATATTATAATATATAATATAATATTATATTTTTATTGTAATATATTGTACAAACATGTTATAATATATATTATAATATTATATTTTTATTGTAATATATTGTACAATACATGTTATAATATATAATATAATATTATATTTTTATTGTGATATATTAATCAGCACACATAATATTAGCTTTGTGTTGTTGTGATGGGGGAGTTTTACTTGCAGGGTGGACAGCTCGTCTAGTGACCTAGGGAAGATGTGGTTCAGGGAGGACAAGAACTATAACCTATCCCACGTCATAACTGAATTCCTAAGAGGCTTAAACGAGCACACTTGAATAAAAAATGGGAAAATATTTTAATGAGAGTGTACACTTAAAACATTTTTGACTCATGGATCAACCGTATTTTTATTCTAGAAAAGAATATATTGTTTTTTAATTTTATTTTATAATTTTTCAATGTTTGCTTGATGTTATAAAACCATGTTCTTAAATTGGCTACATTAGTTGATTTTTACGCTCAAAAATGTAAAGTGAAAAACGTAGGCCTTAAATAAAGTACACTAAATTACAAGTTCTTAGTTTTGTTTTATTTTAAATAAATAAAACCTCTAAACCACAAATAACTTTTATTATAAACCTTATGTACATTTCAATTGCCCAGCAATCATCTTCAGAGGTATTTAAAAAATACAACTCTTGAGTTGATTACTGGACAATTGAAATGTACATAAGGTTTATAATAAATGTTATTTGTGGTTTAGAGGTTTTATTTATTTAAAAATAAACATTACGCAACAGATGCTTCATACAGTTATAAATAAAATCTACCAGTTAAGCTTGTGAGGTTATGTTTTTTTTTTTTTAATAACTTGGGAGCGGGTTTAAACTGCCCGAAGCACCGCTACCTTAGGTATATTGTACTTACCTCCCTGATCTAGTCAAATAGCCCCTTCCCTCTTACCAGGTTTAGGAGTTTCCTGACTAATGTTTTACCTTCAGCATCCACCAGAGCTGTACTATCTCCAAAGAGGTTGAAGCGCCTCTCGGCAAGTGCTTCACATCTATAAATGATGTGTGTGGCAGTCTCCAGTTCCTGTCCGCATAATCTGCACACTGGTTCATCTTTGAAGATACCCGTATTATGCAGATGTTTCCTTAGTCCACAGTGTCCCGTGAGTAGACCTGTGGCTATCCTCAATTCCTGCCTAGACAGATAGATGAGACTCTCCTGCAGCCCCAAGGAAGGTTTCCTAAGGGTTAGCTTACTGTATCTCATTCCTTCAGCCCTGACCCAGTGCTCACAGTGTCTTTCAGCGATCCACCTTCGCACTGCAATCTTGACCATGGATTTGGAAATACCTACCGCAGGCTCAGGTCCAATTAAGGGAGTTGAAGACCCCTCTCTGGCCAGCGCATCTGCGGCTTCATTTCCAAGTATCCCCCTATGCCCTGGCACCCAACCTATCTTGATTTGATTGTGCCTTGCCAGGGCTTCTAGGTTATTTAGGCACTCCCTGACTATGGCCGAGGTGACCACATTTCTGCCTGACTGTCAGAGAATAGCAACACATGAAACACGAATACAAACTCACGTAATAAATCTATGTAAAGCACTAATGGCGGTGCAGATAGAAGTGATAACCTATTTGCGTGTTGAAGAAAGATGAAAATTATCCAGTAAGGGAAAAATATTTGAATTTATGTTGTTACATAAACATAAAATATATTACTTTATTCTAATACCTAATCTCAATGAATAATAAGATATATATATATATATATATATATATATATATATATATATATAAGTTACGTGTTATATTAAGCTCGAAAGGTTTTTTAAAATGATTTTATTTTTACAAACCTTTGTTAATTAAGAAACATTTAATTTTGAAATGGTTACAATAATTTAGCTTAATAAAAACATAAATTCAAATACAACTGATGTACACTCAGCTGGAGCGGAAAACGTCTGTGCGATACAGAGGCGACTTGCACACTGCCGGGGCTCTGTTCTCACCACCTATATAATACAAAAGCTGCGTAAGCAGGAATTTTCCTAGCACGCATTTAATTATGAAATGTTCACATAAATTGTTCATATAACTCCTCCGTCCCTAAAGAAAACTTCGGGGGTTGGCGAAGTTTCGGCATCGGTTGAGGTCCTCTTCATCTTCTTGATGAGGGCGAAGTATATAAGGCTGCTGAATACGTCTCCGTAAAGGGCAATAGTCCAGATACTGATGTGGTGGGTTATTTCCATAGTTGGGTCAATTCTCGAGATGGTTTCCGTGTTTATTTTGTCCAACTCTAGGCGTTTAACGTTTACTGAGAATTCTGGGATTTTACTCATTGAAAATTGTAGTTTGGACGTGTCCATGAAAATAGGATGGCCTCCCGAAGTTGTTGATGTATGGCTCAGTTTCATGTTGTTGAAAAAGACGGAATCATTATTAGTTTTTATCAAATATATGCCTTGAAGGGTGACGGTGGTAGTTGCCTTGCGATTGGTAATTTCCAGAGTCGGCTTGTTGGGGAAGGTCGCTAGGTAAAGGTTGATTTCTGGGATCCAGTTAATTAAGTTGTCTGTAACTTCCAATGCAGTATATTCACAGTTGCTGGCATCGTTGTTCCTGATAATGGACACTTCACAGTCTAATTTATGGTGTGTTAGAATGTCGAATGAGCAAAAGTATATGGAATCGGTTTTACAGTTACATTCATTGTCTAAACCTAATATTAGAGTTAGACACTAATATGTACCTTACTTTTGGTATAATTGTTACATAATCTGTTTCATATTTTGTGGGTATAGAATGTAATTTATACAATTTAAATTGAGTTTTTTCTACAATGGGTAAATTTATAAAGTATACAATCCTTTCAGAATCTAGTTTACAATTAACTTTAATCAGGTTCTCTAATTCCCACATATTTTCTATTTTAGGTTCTAAAGGTAACCTCTCATTATAATATTTATAAATTTTGTTTAATTCTTCATATAATTCTTGGGTTAAGATAACACTAGGGTGTACAACACCTAGTTTACAAAATGTAAGAGAATTTTCTAAATCTGTGATTACCTGTAACATCATGTCATATAAAATGTTCAATTGGTTTAAAATACTTCTAAATTTTTCTAGTTCAACAAAGTCATTTACATTACGATTCACAATACTTAACTTATTTTTTAATTCTACGAAATTTTCATCAATTACAATAAAAGTTTTATTTAATTCTTTCATAATATTATTACTAAAGGGGTATTGAGATTCAATTTGATAATTAATTTTAATTTGCTCATTTTCAATATCTTTAATTATTTTGTCATATTTTTTACCATCATATGCATCTAGATTGCCTGTTAAAGATTTGATAACGGATCCTAGTCCGTCTATAAGACCTCTTTTTGTTCTTTTGTTACCATTCTCTCTTAAGAGTATAATTTCTAATTTTTCTTCTATTACATTTTTACTGTGATTAACATATTTAAAATAATTAACAATATCTCTTATTCTATTACTGTTATCAGTTACATATTCATTGTTTAATAAGCTACCGTTACAATTGTAGCAACTAGTTTCAAAATTTTGCAATACATCATAATAATAAGCATCAATGTTTTTTAGATGAGCTACTAAGTTTCTTACATTAAAATAGTGGACAAAGGTAAGGTAGGAAGATTCTAATTTGGCCGGCCCAAGGTCTATTGGGATTATTCCTAGGTTGTTATTGATTTCTCTGATCTCTGCTGAGTCGGTGGCTGTGCCAATGACGAACAGGAGGGACAAGTGGATCCAAAATACTTTGCTCATTTGAACAATTTTCACTTTTCACTTTTCACTTACACGATATTCACTCGCGCTCTTAATAGATATGCGCTCTATTAAGTTGTTGTAGATATTCACTCTACTAAAGTTTTCTTGATGTCGTTACAGATATGCGCTCTGTAATGAATCGAGTTTTTTTTGCAGTATCTCGGTTAACGATTGAAATCGATAAAAATTATGTTCATTAATTCTCCCGAGATGTCCTACCGACTGCGCCAGTTACGTTTTATATTAAGCTTGAAAGGTTTTTAATAATGATTTTATTTTTACAAACCTTTGTTAATTAAGAAACATTTAATTTTGAAATGGTTACAATAATTTAGCTTAATAAAAACATAAATTCAAATACAACTGATGTACACTCAGCTGGAGCGGAAAACGTCTGTGCTATACAGAGGCGACTTACACACTACCGGGGCTCTGTTCTCACCACCTATATAATACAAAAGCTGCGTAAGCAGGAATTTTATTAGCACGCATTTATTTATGAAATGTTCACATAAATTGTTCATATAACTTATATATATATATATATATAGGCCTATAATAGCTGACCCGGCGAACTTGGCCTAAAAGTCAATGAATGTGTTAACATTTGCTAAACCTAATTTAGTATTTTATGAACATAACAGCTGAACTTATAGTAGACGATCGAGAAAAGTTTGACAATAATAGTTCTTGATTGGTTGTATTTATTGAAGTGCATTCGGATATACAATATTTTTTATACATTGTTTGAAATGTGTTAGAAAATAATTTTAGATTGTTGAGTGTTGCCTAGCAACCAAAGTTTGAAATTAATTTAATGAAATGTCTTAAGACAAGATTACATAGAAAGTCATATTTTCCGCTACTTTGACACTTAAAAATTATAATATTGGAAAAAATCATGTCGCTAGAAACCTTCCTAGGAATGTACTCAACAATTTGCCAAAGCTTCATGGCGATCGAATCGGTGGTTTAGTAACATATAGGGCTCATACATACATAGGTTACATACATACAACCATTCATTTATATATATATATATATATATATATATATTCACACACACACACACATATATATATATATATATATATATATATATATGTATTATATATATATATATATATATATATATATATATATATATATATATATATAATACGTTTTCTTGTTTAATAATTTAAAACAACATAGAATATTCAAATACAAGAATATTTATTAATTTATATTCAAAGCTTTCGTTGGTAAACAGTACCAACATCATCAGGAATGTTGATGAAAGGTTTTGAATATAAATTAATAAATATTCTTGTATTTGAATAACCTATGTTAATTAAATATATATATATATATATATATATATATATATATATATATATATATATATATATATATATATTACACACAATTGGGTTTGTATCATGTGTACACGTTTTATGAAAATAATAAATCAGTCTGAACTAACCCTTTTTTTTCTTTTATAGGCCTATATGCTATATACCATACACATATCGGTATACCTGACTTGTTATAGTATGTATATATATATTATAGCTTAGCTTCTATATAAATAAGACATTTTACAAATCTATCCTGATATCATTTCTGTAAGTGCTTAGAACAGAAAACAAACTATAGTTACAAATTTCAAAAGTCTAGTTTAAATTAAAGCTCAAAATATTTATTGCTAAGAGTATTTATCATTTAAGTTAGCTCTCTCAGTAGCACCATTATATTATTAATATCTACAACCAATATTAGTATTTATTGAATGCATCCCCCAAATAAAGTTGTAGATTTTAGATTTTCATTCAAATTTTACATCTTTACTCAAGGGATGTATTCAATATAGACTAATATTTATACATGATAATTATAAAACAATGTGGGTAACCAAAACATTCATTAGGTGTTTACTGAATACAATTGTTTAACAAATTCAATTCAAATCAGTTCTTTAAAAAGTATAAGACGAGCCTAAAAATGATTTCCTTCCAAAAACTGGATTAAAAATACAGAATTTATTTTGTAAATGTTATATTGAGTTATTTGTATCGAGATTTATTAAAATTAAAATAAATTATTATGTTTAATAACTGATTAAAACTATTTAATAAATAAATAATAATTACGATTAAAGCGGCTGTTCCACAACATAACCTATAACACAAAATCAGCTGTTACATGAAATCATATGTTATCATTTAATTAACTTGAATCACCTGACGGACATATATACTGTAAGGAATGGGTGGCCACCTTTTTAACCCCAAAAGGGTGCTTTAATATTTTCAGCGAATGCGAAGGCCGCATAACTAATTCCACACATATATCAATAAACAAAATGTTTGAAATACGTATATCATTTAGTATGCCTCGTATATACAATAATATTAATCAATAAACTTTATGTAAAAATTTTCATATACATTTAATAGCAAGCTAAATGTACAAAGATCAAAATAAGTATATATTAAATGTTAAGTTCTTATTTAATCGTTGTTTACTTTCATCAGATCACAGTATTCGAAATAAAACTGAAATAATGGGTCACTTTGCAAGTCGTAGAGCTCTTACTGTGGGTAGGAGCCATGTTTATCCTATAACCTATTCCTACCTATATCTTTATGTTTTACATTTATTAGTAAATCAATCATCTAATATTTGTAACATTCTTCTGGAGCCGCACGGACAGCCCCGGGTCGCTAGTTTGCCATCTCTGCTGTAAGGTATGCGTTGCAGAAATAGCGTGACGCGAAAGGATTGATTTAATCTCATGGTTTGTTCACCGCGAGTATAGAAATTATCACTTCAAAAAAAAACTCACAAATTATTCATTTATTTGCTCAGGCGCGTTTTACCGATGATGATGACATTGTCGTTGAAATGCATCTGAGTAAATAAATAAAACCTCTTGATTAAAAAAAAATTCAATCCGTGTACATTTAGATTTAGAGGAATCGTGTTTAGAGGTCATTTTTATAGAAATAAAAGTTATATAAGAGATCCAAGTAAAACGTTTCTCTGGTTAAGAGGTTTTATATAAGAAGTAGAATAAAAAAATTACGCTACAGTTATTCCAAGTTGTTGTTCTCAAAATGTTGTTCAGATAGTTTTTATAAAAAAACTTTTAAACAAATTTCAAGTAGTTAGATTAGTTTATAAAAACAAATTTTAACTGCAACGTAAATCATTGTTTTTTTTCATGCGCTGTAATTTTATGTTTTCAAAACGATTAATATGGTTAAAAGTTACAAAAAGTGTTACAAAAGAGCCCACATATTTTATTGGTTAGTTTGTTGTCATTGTAAAAATACATATATTTTAATATTTTGCATTAGAATAAAATTTCAATATTTTTACTAACGAAATTCTTTCAAGGCAAATGTAGGAAAGAATAAAGTCTATTTTCTTATAATCAACACAAAACAAATACATTTAAAATAATTTTTATTTAGTAGGCTATTGTCAGAGCTCGAGTTATTAGCACTAAAAATAAACGTTTAAATAAACAATAGGGAACACTTAATTTCTTGGAAATAGAATTCGTAAGACAAATGTTGAGCTGGACATACATTTCTTGGCAATATGCCAATAAAAACTGTTTGTCTTTACCTCCCTTCTTTGTTAGTTGGATAGTTCGACCCATCTATGTTTAGTGACATCGTGACTTCACTTGAGACTAGTTACCGGCGACGAAATCAAGAAGGCTTTGGCCGATCTAACTCTAGTATTTAGGTTTTTTCCGACCGCGTACGTAGTGTGTACAATTCTCTTCTAAAGTTAATGTTTTGTGAATTTAATAAAGTATAAAGCGTACATTAGTTCATAATGTACTATCAACACGATTTGTTTATTAAATAAATATTAAGGTAAGACAAAATAATTTAACCAAGTCTTTATTTTAACTCTGAAGCGAGGTTAACCTCAATTTTCCAAACTAATTTTATGCTTGAATAATTTATCAATACAAATCATGTGGACAAGTCACAGAATATTTCAGTAGTTTAATATATCTAGTTTTAGTAAGACTGAATATTTAATGTGCTCTATTTTGAAATATTTACAAAAGTTTTGAAAATAGTCAAAGCCTAGGCACGCTACGTTTGTTTCGAAAATAGTGGCTGTCGTATATTTTACCCAAAGAAGCTGTAGTGATGGACTTGTGAATTATCAATCCAGGCTTTTTAGCTATATATTTTTCAAATATAGCTATGGTTTTTCCAATTTTGTTTGCGAAATTTTTCCTACAACGTTGATGAATTAATATAGATTATTTTTGTAACAAAACTTGGTAATTGGTTATAATAGATATTATTATTTATAGTATTGGTTATAATTTTTTTCTGTTCTCAGTTATAATTTTATAACATTTAGGCAGTCTCAGCTATATTGTTGTGATTACATTTCTTTGCATGCAAATGTTAGGTTAGGTTAACCTTCATAGGCTCACTCTGATTTGTTGTAGAATTCTTTGCCCAATGTAATTATATGTACAAGTTTTATAACTGGATTACAACTAAATCGGATGTGAGAATTAAGATCAATATTATATAAGCGGTCTAAATAGAATTATATATTGCTTCGGTAAGTACTAGCTCATAAATCAAGGTTATTTCATAATAACCTAGACTTATTAATTCTCTTGCTACTAAAAGTTTAGATTTTATGTTGTTTTGGCCAAGTTATTTGATTGAAGTTATATTGACTGAACCAGCTGGTACAATTTAGATTTTTACCCAATGTAATTTTGTGTATGAAGCAAAAATCTATGAGTGCCTTTTCCTGTTTTGTTACTTTTAAATTTGGAGTAAAAGTGTTACTTCAAATTATAATACAAATTTCGTTCAATCAAGTCATAATTTCCACCCCGTTATACGTTTCCATTATCGAACATACTTTTTTTGTTTTGACAAGTTACAAACCTATTTAGCTATATTTATTGGTACTTGCAGCAAAGGTAGGTTAATTTAGTTGTTTAAGCATTCAGAGACTGTTTGTTCGATACACAGTCACACACATACACACGTGCGCACGCACACACAGATTAGGTCTCTAGATAATGCTAAAGTTCTTCAAGACCATTAGCATTCCTGGCTAGAGCCCTACTTTTTGTCTCTTCCAGTTGTTTCCTATTGTGCAATCCTATAGCCAGCGCAGCCCTAAGTAACCAAAAATATATGAAAATAAATTTCTGAAGTTTATTAATAATTTAAAACTATGGGATGTACAAATGGTTGAGGCTTCAATTTAATGACTTGAATTTCTGGCTTTGCTCGCCATCAAAAAGCAATTCTGGCTTTTCTTTTTTGGTGGTTTTGTGGTTTGAAGTGCATAATGTATTCTTTGGTTTTATTTTGTGTTACTTGATTGATTTCTTTATCAGTGTGAGAGGTTGAAGATAAATCGTCCGGAATGTTTCACTTGTAAGTCCTTCTCTCTCTTTCTCTCTGTCTGCCAGTCTCTGTTTTCTCTCATTCCCTCACCTTTTACTAGCCACGTTTACGTGCCCAGAAGGTGACTGCCAGGTATTTGTATACGTTTCATTTTGACAAACACACGTCCCGATAGATCGAAAAGCAATAGATTTCTTTTCAATCTTATTTATCTTGTGTTTCTCTATTCTTTACATTCCGAGCGCCTGTTCTTGCTGATTAATTGGGTGACAGTTTGCCTGCCACTCCATGGCACTTACAGTTTGCCTGTCACTCCATGGCACTTACAGTTTGCCTGCCACTCCATGGCACTTACCGTTTGCCTGCCACTCCATGGCACTTACAGTTTGCCTGTCACTCCATGGCACTTACAGTTTGCCTGCCACTCCATGGCACTTACAGTTTGCCTGCCACTCCATGGCACTTACAGTTTGCCTGCCACTCCATGGCACTTACAGTTTGCCTGCCACTCCATGGCACTTACAGTTTGCCTGTCACTCCATGGCACTTACAGTTTGCCTGCCACTCCATGGCACTTACCGTTTGCCTGCCACTCCATGGCACTTACAGTTTACCTGCCACTCCATGGCACTTACAGTTTGCCTGTCACTCCATGGCACTTACAGTTTGCCTGTCACTCCATGGCACTTACAGTTTGCCTGCCACTCCATGGCACTTACCGTTTGCCTGCCACTCCATGGCACTTACAGTTTACCTGCCACTCCATGGCACTTACCGTTTGCCTGCCACTCCATGGCACTTACAGTTTGCCTGTCACTCCATGGCACTTACAGTTTGCCTGCCACTCCATGGCACTTACCGTTTGCCTGCCACTCCATGGCACTTACAGTTTGCCTGCCACTCCATGGCACTTACAGTTTGCCTGCCACTCCATGGCACTTACAGTTTGCCTGCCACTCCATGGCACTTACAGTTTGCCTGCCACTCCATGGCACTTACAGTTTGCCTGCCACTCCATGGCACTTACAGTTTGACTGCCACTCCATGGCCCTTACAGTTTGCCTGCCACTCCATGGCACTTACAGTTTGCCTGCCACTCCATGGCACTTACAGTTTGCCTGCCACTCCATGGCACTTATTTCATCCACTGCCTCCTTCATAGCAACGTTGCACAGAAGAGGCCGCACCTGTATTTCTGAATATTCATTCAATACTTTCATCTTTGTACTCTACTGTTCCCAATCGATTTACCAATCTAACAGGGAATTTTAAATTTTCTTATTCAAAACCGTTGATGAGGTCATAATTATTAATTTAATACGTTACGGATCAGATAAATGGTAACAGTTTGAAGAAAAAGGTTGATATTACGTTTACCAATCACAGAGTAAAAAATTACAAATTTTACGTATAATACTGTAGTACAATTTGATGAATGTAGTACAAACTAAATAAAAACAAGGGATAAAAACAAAAAATTGAAAGTAAATTCCTACTTACGTCAACAAAATACTTTTATTTTAGTTAATTTTTATAAAATAATTACAATTAATATAAATAAACATAGCCCATAAGTTAAAACAGCGACATAACCTATAACATAAAGTCAGCAGATTTGTTATATCATATGTTATCACTCATTTTAAGCCAAATGGGACGAAATAACTATATTGCGTACCTTGCCCCTTTTTAAAAATGAATTAATATTTGAAAAAACTGTATTAACATGAAGTGTCATCCACTACAGGATTTAAAAAACTTGAGTGGATAAATATAAAGTATTTTACTAACGATTGAAAATTTGAACACGATTTGTATATATATATATATATATATATATATATATATATATATATATATATATATATAAAGGTTTTTTAAATTAATTAGCTTTAACGTCCGACAGTAAATCGCACATTTATGTGACGACGTAAGCGACAGTCTGTGCAAACAGTTTTAATACAGAAAAGCCGTCATTAAAAAAACACTTGGAATAAAATGGACTGGAATCGCTGCAGAATCGAATCCATATAAATATTTACGAGTATATAATGAGCGGCAAAGAATTTCCAATATACGCGCGACACGGCTGTTTCAATTGGCCTTACATGTGTCGTAAATTGTGAAGGCAGGGCACCAGCAATAGTTTTACACGCGGACTAGACCTGGGCTAGTTGTACGGGACGACTCAATAGGGCGTGGGTCTGGGCTTTCACCCGCCGCAACGCGCATGATTGACGCAACGTTTGCGCTAGATCTTGCCGGTGCGCCAGGCAAGTTTGTTTTTAAAATGTTCCTCAATCACCAGTGATAGAACTGTATGTACATAATACCTTAAGTGTTTTGATAACAAAATTGTATCGAAACCAGCCGGAGACTGAGTATTTTCTATTATTATCGTTGGTTAAATGCTATTTATTAAAAAAAAAATGTAATTAAACGAAAATTAACTTCAGATAAGTTTTTCGTCGCTTTTTTTATATACAATTTAATTAATCCTGTGTTATAGTAATAAGAAAATTCCCTTAAGAATAATAAATTACGATTTCACATATTTTGTTTGGAAAGTAATATCATTATTTTTTTTCAAACCCATTTTAACTAGTAAATACACATTGAAGTATTTATTCTCAAATTCAAGAGAAAATAAATGCTTCGATGGTTTTAAAAGAATATGACTACATTTATACCGTCTCTTAGGTATAACATTTAGATTTTACAATTTCGGAGCACTCATATTCAATCTTGGAGTAGTAAAATTAGTGTCTATACTTGGCCGTGCAGACAAGTATTTGTGAAGGTAAGGAAATAATACCGCCACGTTTGGGGTTAGTAAATTTCTTTACATCAAAGTTGACCTTCTCAGTACGCTCTTTTTTCTTCTAAATTAGAGCCTCCTCACATTACAGTCTTTTCTTCTATATTAGAGTTTTCTTGTTATTACAGTCTTTTCGTCCTCTACTTTAAAGCTTCATCTTCTATATTACAGTCCTCTTCTCATTACATTCTATATTAGAGTAATGTAATATTAGAATGTAATTCTTCTTCTATATTAAAGGTTTCTACTTATCACAGTCCCGTCGTCTTCAAAATTAGAGTCCTCTTCCCATTACAAACTCTTCTTCTATATTTGAGTTTTCTTCAAATTACAGTGTCTTTTTCTTCTGATTTTAAGTCCTCTTCTCTTTATAGTACCTTCTTTATATTACAGTTTTCTTATTACATTCTATTCTTCTATATGAAAGACCTCTCCTCATTACAGTCTCTTCTTCTATATGAAAGTCCTCTTCTCATTACAGTCTCTTCTTCTATATTAGAGTTGTTTACTTACTAGTCTATTCTTGTATATTACAGTTTTCTTCTCAATTACAGTCTCTTCTTCTATATCAGAGTTTTCTACTTATTACAGTCTATTCTTTATATTACAGTTTTCTTCGTATTACATTCTCTTCTTCTATATGAAAGACCTCCTCTCATTACATTCTCTTCTTCTATATGAAAGACCTCTTCTCATTACAGTCTTTTCTTCTACATGAAAGACCTCTTCTCATTACAGTCTTTTCTTCTGCATGAAAGCCCTCTTCTCATTACAGTCTGTTCTTCTATTATAGAGGTTTCTACTTATTATAGTTTCTTCTTCTATATTACAGTTTTCTTCTCATTACAGTCTCTTCTTCAATATAAAAGTCCTCTTTTTATTACAGTATCTTCTTTATTTTACAGTTTTCTACTTATTAACAGTATCTTCTTCTATACGAAAGACCTCTTCTCATTACAGTATCTTCTTTATATTAGAGTTTTCTACTTATTACAGTCCCTTATTCTTCAGAATTAGAGTCCTTTTTCCATTACAGTCTCTTCTTTAATATTACAGTTTTTTTCTATTACAGTTTCTTCTTCTATATGAAAGACCTCTTCTCATTACAGTCTCTTCTTCTATATGAAAGCTGTCTTCCCATTAAAGTATCTGCTTCTATATTAGAGTTTTCCTCTTATTACAGTCCCTTCTTCTTCCACAATCAGATATAATACTACACAATGTTTTTACTCGTATCACATATAATATGTTTATATGATATAACTTTCTTCTCGATATTTGGAATGTCCTCATTCTCTACTCACAAGTCTGTAGTTGAGATACATTGGCTTTTCTTTCTCATTTGGTTTCAACTCATCTGAATTTCTTCCTCTGGTGTGTGTTTGAGCACTCCGACCATCCTGTGCGTATTGATATGTTCCTTATGATAGGAACGAGGACACACACACACCCACACACACACACACACCACACACACACACACACCACACACACACACACACACACACACACACACACACCACACACACACACACACACACACCACACACACAACAATGTTAGTATGGAGACTATCGTCTTAGGTGTTAAAATATAATCTATAGAGCCGGAATAAAGAAACCTTGTTCTACCTTAAAGAAAGGAGTTAAAATCTATTATTAGCTTACTATTTATGTCTTACGTATGAAACGGGAGTTAAATACAAGCACAATCTGGGAGCTATTTTGTAGCACAGTTACTGCGTAGCTATCTACAACGGAAAATGTGCAACTGGTAACAAATGGGTTGGAATCTTCCGTGGTATACTCCACAAGCAACACGTAAACAGTGAAAGCGCATGTAACATGCGTTAATCACTTTTCGTGGTTAAATGAGCTCAACTCTTTAAGTAGAGCCTTGTTAGCGAATACGGGAGTAGTAAGGGGTACGTGCTCTCAATGGATCTATATTTATTATAATTATCCAAAATTGTCTATATCTGGCCTGATAAAGGTATAGCAAGGTCTATATATTCTATTTAAGCATGTGATCTTTTAATTTTAGACTAATACTAGAGTTGATATACGAATCTCAGCCGTAAGAAAAATAGGAAAGGACATAATTTATTTGATTAAAACACTTATATTTACGACGTCTTATGGACTTCTGCCAGCGTTGGAACCGAAATCAATTAAGTCATAACTGAAGCAATAGATGGTGTCCCGGACTTGGTCGTATTTCCTCCTCCTAACTACTGAGTTTCTTTTTCGCTACTCAGGGTTTATAGTTTTATTAGCATAACCGCTTTGATTTACGAGGGCGCAAAGTATATAAAACCAGTTGTGCGGGTGAAGCGTACTTTCAACGAGTCGCGAACCTACCTTCAAATAAGATATCACCGGCATTACGAGTGCCACTTCAGAATTACCCTGCCCTAATCTGAATAGAGCTCAGCTTCCGAAGTACCTGTCGGTTAGGTCATGATGTACGGCATCACGTCCTACTGATATCATAACTTAATCGTCAGCCGGTCCGGAGCACCTGTCTGTAGACAAGTTGCAGTCTTGCAGAAGTCTCCCGCTGCGGAGTGACATCAAGTAGATGATATCTTTTCAGAATAACGCAAAATTAGTTGAAGTCCTGTTTCTCGACGTTATGGCGGAGGCTGGTAAGCTGGTAGGGAGCAGTTGGGGTTAACGGTTTCTGGATGTAAAATCCAGCGTTGAAATCTTTTAAAGCCTGCGTTGAAATCTCTTTGCACACTTCACCGCGTTTATGGCTCGGACTGAATAGTTAAGTGGCAACCATTCATGAATTCATTGAAATCTCTGCAACGTACTCAAGAACTCGCAACGTATTCTCAGAAGAACTCTCAAACGGAGAACACTAAGTAACTGAGCGTAATGGCTTGAAACATCCTGAGAAATGTGGGCTTTTGCAACTTGCATTCTTGGCAAGGCGGTGAATACAAAATTCTCAGTGCATAGAAGTATCTAATGACTTACAAATCTAAGATAGAATAAGGAGCAAATTTAATGGGATCAGAAGTTATAAGAGCTCTGCAATTGATATGGATAGGGTACCCGAGCGGAATGACTTGAAACATCCCGAGGGATTTAGTCTTTCGCAATTTGAAGCATCCTGAGGGATTTGGCCTTTCGCAACTTGTGCTTCAAGCCAAGGCTGTGAGCACAAGTTTCCCAAGCCATAGGATCTTATGGCTTACAAATTTAAAGCAGAATAAGGAGCAAGTTTTACGGGATCAGAAGTTATATGAGCTCTGAAATATAGAGGGCTAGGCTTGGCCTGAGCGGCACGGCTAAAGCATCCTGAGAGGTCTAAAGAAGAAGAAGGGCTAATTTAAGCGGATTCAAGGTAAAAGTTTAGTAGTCAAGGGCAAGTAAGAATTAGTTACCTACTGAAGCTCAAGAAACTGGCGTAGAATTTTTTTAATTTAATATTACATACAGTCCAGTACATATATAATACTTGACTTCTTTAATGTTATGTCCGTTTTAATACATCTGTTTTAATACGTCATAACCTCCTTCATATTAAAAATTATGACTGATTTCAATATTATATTTTATAATTGTATTTTTTGAATTAGACTACCCAATATTCCATAAAGGTTTTCCATATTGCCAGCCATATTGTAAACATTACTATTGAATAAATGACTTTCCTTTGCAATGTATAGTATGAGGCAAAAGTTTATAATTATGTCTTGAAGTTAAAATGAAGTAGTCCCCCGTTATTTTATGAAAGCTTTTTAATTTCTTCTATAAAACTACTAAATACCAACGCTATCAACTTATTTTAGGCCCGTTTGAATGATAATTATAGCCGAACATAGGCACGTACTGGCAAGTACTCGTAGAATTGGAGTAACACTCTATAGGGAGACGGGTATTAGAAAGGTATTCCAAAGCCGGTAAGGTGCCAAGAACGACCGGCCGCTGCGTTACCACTTCGACAGGTGTGTCGCTACCGTCGTCTGGCCGAAGTACGAGTATAACACATGACGGTGAGGTAACATGTTGCTTCAGATGTTTGTTGACGATGCCAATTCCGGTGGTCGTCGAAACGTTGACGGTCCTTTAAGCCTCTTCTACCATCCTAATTATATTTTTATCATAATATTGAGAGACGAAATCGAAGAGCTGTATGAGTGAGTGAGTGATTGGTAAGAAGACGGATCACGTGACCAAAACGGGATCCAAGTAATCGGGTTTTAAACATTTTTCTTGAACACTTCCGGAGTTGTAAAAATCACAGTTGGGAACTATTCAAAAATTTACTTGTCTCTTTTGAAATCGACAAGCGTTCTTTTACGCGTTTCTAATCGTACTCCACTTTTAAATAGTATAAATGAAGTCATTATCATGTTAAGACAAACTACTATATATATATATATATATATATATATATGCGGATACGTATTCCTTCACGGATGCAAAAATATGATGAATAGTTATTATTCGTTCATTCTGCAGTGCATTCTACGTTACGCTAGAATCTCATCTAGCATTGACGAGATGAACCCAACATCAGTTGAAGTTGTTCAAATAAAACACATAAAATACAGCAGTTGTATTTTCTACAGCAAATCATAAAGAAATAGAACTGCTTTCATTGGTAACCCTTTCATATAAAAAGTGCCTAACTTTAAGAACAAACTGTTATGAAACAATTTTGAAAATCGCTCCACTGGTATCCATGAGATTTTTGAACTATTAATATACTGGTAGGACATTTGGGGCAATATTTTATAGACTTCTTGGTTTTGCCGCTTTTCCAATGCACATTAAAGGTAGCCTAAACGCGCATGATATTGCGCCTAAACTATAATTATGTTACTGACACTGTTACTTTATATACACTTATGTCAGGCTCTGAACGTTCCTTAGCACATGCCAAATATTGGTTTTTTGCAACATTTAAATAATTAAACCTCTCATCTGCTTTAAATATTCGATCCTTTGTGTATCTGTCGATCATAATTTGAAATTCTGTTCTAAAAGCGTCAAAGCATTAAAGTCCGCGGACATGTTTCCCTCGCATGAATTTAGTTGGCGAATGGCGTAACCTATCCAACCATCCGCTGCTAGAAACAAAACCCTTTCCGTCTTCGTCTGACAGATCAGAGTCCGGTCAATGGTACACCTTTATTTCTTTGTTGTGCGAAACAAAGAAACAGCGCTTCATTACATTTTTCATGTTCTGAGTGTTCGTCCTTTATCTGATTCTGAATTTCGGTTGAACGATCCAATAGTTTGTCCTTACACTGATCCCAAGCATAGTGGATATACCAATATTAAAGTCTCCAGCAGCGCCTTTTAGTAAAGCGCCGCCCTCGACGCGTCTTGCTGACTCGAGTTTTTTATACAGTAATACTAGTCCTTAGAAATTAATTCTAAAGGTGTGAACTTATGTTAACAGTAGCTAATGTCTTTTCGGACACTGCGTTTTTTTACTACCTTACGCGCTATGAACAGTATCTGGAGTAAACGACTAACAGACTAAACAACAACAATCTCTCCCTCCCCCTCTTCGCAGGATGTTTACCGCTTTGAGGTATGAATCATGGGACAGACCGACCTGGCCGGCCGGCTCATCTGGCGTATATATGAAAATTTTTCATACTCGGGCGATCCTTCAGTTAACCCCGGTTTCGGTTAAGAGAGGTTCGGATAAGAGAGTTTTTAGTGTGAATATATAATATGTTTTCTTGTATAATAATCAAAAACAACTGAGGTGATTCAAATACAAAATATATTTGTTAATTTTTATTCAAATTAATAAAAAATATGAATAAAGAGTTATAATTATTTCTTGTATTTAAATAACCTCAGTTGTTTTATATATATATATATATATATATATATATATATATATATATATATTAAATATGGTGATATGTTTTCTTGTAATATAGTTAATAAATTAAAAATATTTCAAAAACAAGAATACTTTTAATGAATATATTTATTCAAAGCTTTTCGCCGATAAAATAGTACCAGCATCTTCAGGAAAATAATTATCTAATCTTTATATTTTTACAAAATTAAATCATATGTGCTACAAACGACCATATGTTTATAAGTATTGCACTTTATGTAATACTTTATGTATTACACAAACGTATTACAGTATACTTTATGTATACTGTATGTAATACTTTTTTCTATAGCATCAATGACCTTATAAATAGTTTGGTGCCTTGATCTCATTTGAATTTGTTCATCAATTAATTTGTCTTTAACTTTATGCTTATAAATTTCCAATGTTTCACATATATTCATTTTTAATCTTTTATTTAATTCTTTTATTAATTTCATATTTTCTATTTCCGGAAACTCGTGTCCATTATTAATACAATGGGTAGCTAAATTTGATTTATATATGTTTGGTTTGATATAAGCGTTTAAATGTTCTTTGTATCTTTCTTTTAATTTCTTTTTTGTTTGTCCTACAAATAATTTATTTCAAGTTTGACATTTTATATTATATACTCCATTTCTTTCGTGCATATTATTTTGATTTTTGTTATTGTTTATTAAATTTTTAATTTTATTATCAGTTTTATATGTAATTTGTAAATTTGTTTCTTTAAATAATCTTGTAATTTTATTTATTTCGTTACCAGTGAATGTAAAAGTTGTCCAAATATTTTCTCTCTTATTAGGTACAAAGTTATTTTCGAGTTTCTGTTTTCTTATTATATTATTATTTAATTTATCTATAGTTTTTCTTTTATATCCATTTTCTAAACCAATTTGATATATTATATTTTTCTCTTTTATTTGATCATTTAAGTTCATTGGTATTTTGTGCATTCTATGTAGTGAATTATAAAGCGCTGCCATTTTTTGGTTGTATGGATGATTTGAATAATTAGGTATTTGAATATAATATATATAGAAAACCAACGCAGATAAATCAAATAATAGAATATAAGTTAATATTCAAGCAGATAATCATACTTTCAGAAAGTTTGAGTTCCAACGATTGTCGAAAACCTTTAGAATATGACGTGAATGATACAGGTAGGATATTAGCTATTACTACTTTGGTTTTAAAGGTTTGATAAAGAGGAAGTTATATGCTGTTTTGCATTACACCTTTATATTTTTATATTCAAACCCAGCTATAAGTTGTGCGCGTGCGATTGTGTATGTATGTGTAAAACTAAAAACTATACTGCTAACTATGTCTAAATTGATATTTTTGAATTAGTAATCTATATTGTTAATCTATTGTTATTTTTGAAATAAGCCGAATATGTTCAGATTTATTTAAGTGCTCCTGACATGTGCACTGTGTTGCTAAACACTTGAGACATGCGTACGAACAGTTTTAGTGGACGTTTACATCAGACGAGGCACAACTCACATTGTTTGCTTTCACTAAAAACGTTTGTCAGAGCGAAAAGAAGTCATTAAAACTTACTAGAACCAAGTCAGTAGATTAAAGGTGACAACTTCACCGAACCCAGTTGAAGTTACTGGATAATAACCAGTTAAAGTTCAACCGACCGCTGCTATTAAACACTCCAAATACAGAAACTTTAGTTCCCTCTTGATATTTCTCTGTTTAATTGTATTTTATATATCTTTATTACGGGCTGTTTGTGGCTTTTAAGGTCTTGTAATTGGCTTTATGTAGGACGTTTGATTTTAATTGTGGCGTGGAGAAAATCGCTCTAAACTTATGGAATCTATTGTTGGGTATTTGTGGACAGATATATTCGCACTTTGTCCTGTCCTGTACGAAGGTTGGGTCGTGACACATTTCTGGTATCAGAAATGGTAAAAAAATCGTTACCGAATATTTCAGATTATTACTATCAAATTAAATAAAAAGAGCTACCATTGAGGTTGCTTAGGACCTGCGGAAGTGGTCGTCAAAACGATTCACTGCCGCTTCTAAGTTTAGAATTCCTGGTTCTGCAAAATAGGTTATTAGGAGCCTGTGTGCATGAAGCCTTGAAAACATTACCTATGAATAATTGTTTACTGCAATTTTAAGTTTTCATTTCACTTATATGTGGACACCATCTTCAATCTGACTAAATTATGCTAGATAATGCGGCATGTTCCTTTCTATCGAATAGACCAAGTTAAATACAATTGAATCAGATATTCCACCACCCGTTTTAGCCGTTGCTTTCCGTTCATTCAGGTCTCCCATCCTTGCTGTAGCTTCTACCCACCTTTTTGTAATTCCTTAGAAGTATTGTTGAGAACACGACTGCCCAGGAAAAGCAAATAATTCTACGCACACACAGATAAAAGTGTTTTTGCATCTGTATAAACCATTCGAATCTTTCATAAACCATCCTACTTAAAACATAACTCTGCCATTTTCAGTTCGCTGCATAAGTTGAACAAATTGCTAGCGTACGGCCGGCAAGGTGTGGTCCTAAAGCTTGAGGCTCTGACTTCAGGCGGACAATCATGTCCTATAAATAAATCTCCGATACGAAACAGTTGTGAAACGAGATCAGTAGGCAAGGCCTCGCAAGCTAGATTGTATGTGAGGAATATTATAAGCTTTAGCCTATAGAACGGGAGCGATGCAATAATTTAAAGCCCGTATAAACATGGATGACCATGTGAAAACATCTGGGAGGTAGAAAGATGTCAAGATTCAGTTTAAAATATGTACGCTTTAATTAATCAGAATAAAATTTTTGTGTTACTTATGGATTCTTATATACGAATATATAAGTTACAGTCCTGCAAAAAGGTTGAAATGAAAACATACTGAAACAAATAAGTGTAAAAAGAGACACTGAATGAAGAGATAAATACACGAATAATTCCTTATTATGATCATATGCAAGGAATGATTGTGACACGAGTACCACTGAGAGGTGGTAGAGTAAACTAAATAGAACCAGAGAGAAGAATTGTTCTAGATTGCAATGAAACAAAACAAAACAAAAATACTAATGGCGATGGGAGAAATGAAATCTCAATAAGGAAGAATTATATAAAGATATGAGGTACATGGCAAACATAAGCTGCGAAGGTTGTAATTATCCACACCCGGAACCAAGTGCCGAGTCTGAGGGTAAGGCCATCATAGAGAAGTAAAGGTTCGATTGCACTACCTGGACAGAACTGATCAAACGAGTGTCGAGGTACGGAAACCTGATCGTTTGCAATGTTCTACTGGTCCTGAGTAGTTTTGGAAAAACAGTGGCTTGGAGATAATCTTGTTCCAAAGGAGGTGGGCGATCATCATTAAGGTCCCAAGGCTTTTGCATACTGGTACCACGGGTCGTGACACCAAGCCCCCATTTCGGGCCTGACGCTTGTCACGAGTATGAGGTTGGATTCATAGGAGTAATGGTTTCAATATGCTGGACTGGAGATTCGCCTTACTAAGCAACTATTTTCTGTTCTTCGACAAGGAGGTCAGATCGGAAGACAAGTGTACTCCTTGTCATCATTTTTCTTTTCCCTATCTTTTTCGCTTCTTCATTCTTTTATTCAACACAGTGGCTGAATGAAGACCACGTATAGTTACGTGAAAATCTGAAATGAAAACAGGCCTATGCATGACTTGTTATCTTGTACCGTTGGAAATGTTTTGTACGCGCCACAACAGTGGAAGGCGAACATAATTTTAGAGATGCTTTCTAATATTAATCTTCCTTATTGCAGTCTCCCCTCTTTTCGGGCCCCTACGGTTCAGTTTGGAGATTTCAATGCTAGGGTATATCGGAAATAATATATTTTGTAAATCAATACTGTAATATCTGTGTCTATAAAAGATGTCCTGACTGACTGATGCATAAACAACGCAGAGTTAAACTATAACACGTACGGGAGAGAACCTTCGTTTGGTAATATAGAAGCGAGCTAAGAAGGGGTTTTCAAAATTTTAATTTTATAATGTTTTTAAAAAACTACTTTTGTCTCAGAACAGCTGTTCCGTGACGCGTGAGCGGTCAGCTGTTTTTAATTCGGTAAAGTAATGAGTTTAAGTAAGTATCTATCGTTGTTGTAAAAATGGAAATAGTTCAGTTAAATGTTAATGGGGAATTTAAAACTCAAAACATAGTTCCTCTTGGGGGTGATGTAGGCGTCTTGCCTTACATCGTGCATAATACACAATACAGTACTCGAGTTCGTCGTGTCTTGGATTAGATTTGTTATTTGAATTAGTTTAGTGAATATGTTTAGTTTTGTTAGGGCCGCAAAGTAATGTGTTATAAATTTTCATAAATAATGCTTTTGTTTATGGGTTTTTATTCATAAATATAATATATAGATGACTCATATTATAAATTAATAAGTCAACGTAAGTTAGCTTTAAACACATCAGAATAAACCAAATTTACGAAATTTACTTTTAAGTAACTAATAAAATCACTATGTTAAATGAGTTTACTTAAAACCACACCAGACTTTAGATTATTAATATAAACTAGTTTCGGCGAAGATGTCGCCTTCCTCAGTGATAGTGAGTAACTGAGAGTTAATGTTACACAGTCACTGATGAGGACTACATCATCGCTGAAACCTTTCTGTTTTAAGAAACTAATTTGTAGTAAGAGATTTTGAGTACTCAATAAATTACCAAAAATAAATTATAAATAGCTGTTAAATTACATAAAACAACACAAACGAGGTGTATATAGATCATCTAAAATTATGTGTAGGCTATTCAACTTGGCGAAGGAGCAAGGAAAACTCATATAGCGATGTGGTATCACAATTTTATAAAAATAACTTTTTTGTGAGTTTATGAGGGAAGGTAATTGTATTAAATACTACAACTTATGAAGTAGGTCTAATAAATAAATAAAATTGTAGTTACATAAGGAATTTAGAGATATGACTTTAGAAGGCATCAAGTTCATTGGAATAATTTATAGTCCACTGACTTTAAATGTTTAGACCAAGATTTAAAATTATTTTAAGTTATTAGGTACGATTCTTAATATAATCATATTTATTTATATTAGAAATATTATTATGTAACATTTGAGTACATTCTTCTGTATTTCCTAATATCAAAACATTCTTCGTTGACGCGTTTCGGATTAACTCCCTTATCAAAACTTTAACTGTATTCCTAAATTGTCAATACTTTAATTTTTTTCCTGGCGAAAATGTCGGTTATCATCGCTAAGTCAATACCTTAAACCGTATTGATAATGTATAAAGTTTGAAGTTTTGATAATGGAGAGATTCCGAAACGAGTCAATGTAAAACAATATTTTGATGTTAGGAAAGGAAGAAGAATGTACTCAAATGTATAACTTTTAGTCACTGGAAAAACTATTATATTAACGTAGGCCAATAGTTTGAAAATTTAAAAATTAGTCGGTAGAAGCCGCGACGGGAGGAACAGCTGTTGCAGACGCTTACACATGCTGATGATGGTTTCGCCAGATACGTGGGGGAGTCCACAACTACGGCATGGCCTGGAGCATAGGCGTGGCGAAACCTTTCACTTTGGCTGCAGTCGGTTATATAAACATCGCATATAATCACCGCCACTGGACGAGGTCACAAACCCTGACATCTCAATCGATTGTCAATCTCGGACCCGGTTATGATATATATCGTAACGATGACGACCCAGATATTCGAAACTAGCTCACGCACTCCTGACACGCGTCGGTTGGGGAGGCGGTTCGAGATGTTTTGCTAATCGTGGAATTTCCGACGGGGCAAACTTTAAAACTTGTAGATTCAATTTGGTTTTCCTATGTTCTTTACGTGTTTCAGGAAATGGATTGTGATAAACAGTGACTTGAGAGGAAATCAGTGACCAGTGTTTTTGTAATGAGGCTAAAAGCCATACATGACTAATACTTTTATATATTTTGGAATAATATACTTCTTAATTAAAATACAAAGGTTATGGTTACTAATTTCAGCAAAATCTAATTAATAATTACTTACTACACACACGAGCGCACGCGCCCGCAGGAACATACCTATTATTATTTAAAATTGATAATATCTACGTAATAGAGTACAAGACTGAATATTTCACTAAAATTCAATTTAAACTTGTTGAATGTGTTTGAAGAGTTTTAAATGTTATTTTAAAAACACTGTTCATGAGTAGAGAGCCGACATGATGCTGCTGCGCAGTCTTGAGTAACAGATCGTACAAATCACCTCTGCATCCTAAATTCACGAATTTACAGGCCGTTGGAGAAAATATATAATTATAAAAGTTAAATATAATTATATATATATATATATATATATATATATATATATATATATATATATATATATATAGGCTATATATATTTTTATATATATATATATATATATATATATATATATATATATATATATATAGGCTATATATATATATATATATATTTATTTATATATATATATATATATATATATATATATATATTTATATATATATATATATATACATGAGAGAGAGAGAGAGAGAGAGGAAAGAGGGAGGAAGGTAGAGAGAGAGAAAGAGAGAAAGGGAGGGAGAGGGAGGCGAGGCAAACTAAGTGAAGATCTACAACATTAGATAAAAATCCAATCAACTTAAAAACGACACTATTCATAACGGCAGCCGTTTCATCGTTATTTCAAATTCACAAATCCTTGCTTTGCTTTTATGTTACAGTTCAGCCTATGGTGTACAAAACAAAAATTATATACAGAAGCGAAACTAATAAAATTGCAACTACTATAATTTATTCTGTCGCGTAAATATAATTATTCTGTACTTAGTTACATATTTTGCTACTAGGTATCACTAGATTCCGTAAAGTTGAATGATTGCATGCACCATTGTTTGCCTATAATAGAAATTTACTCATTATGCTATGAGTATGGTTTGGTAGATAGCAATGTAAAGCTTCAGTTGAACCAGTATTCAAAGAATATCTACATTAAATACGCCTTAATTGCTGGTTTTGAAATCCATTAGTTATTTTTAGATATTGAGTTGATTTTAGAGCTAAAGTATTAATTTGAAATTTTTTAGAACTACTGGATATCTTGAGTATATTAGTCACATGTTCTACCCACTTAGCCGACGTGGGAGTCTATACATTCTCACTAAATACAGTATGTGTTAATTTCGATATTAAATATCGAAATATCACATTTACTGTTTCCTAGGTTAATTGGCAACGTGTAAACTAAAATGACATTTTGCAACTTTTGGAATTTGTAAATGTTTACAGAAATACAACATCCAATCGGTGCTTCTTATTTGAACTATTGCGGTAATGTAGGCCTATATAGAAAATGTTGCGCGCGAATGTACGCGGCCATGTTTTACTCCAGTTCACGCCCGTGTTGTGACTTTAAAGGAACAATTACTCCATCTCTATCCGCAGTAATGCATGGCAATGAATTACTGCGCCGAGATACTGTAGATGCAAACTGTGTAACAGGTCAGCGGTCGTTAAATATTTCATATATTTGATACGAGTGTAAAGATCTCTGTCCCAGTTGCATAGTAATGAGGCTTTACTTTGTAACGCGCTGCTAGCTTGTTATTTATGCCCGTACGTTTAGGCTTAAGTCATTGTAATGTGAGCAATTTGATTTGGAGCAGACTGTACGCTTCCAAGTAAATAATTGTTAAAGGTGTTGGAATTTGCGCACCCAACAATATTGTTAACGCGATCATACATACATTAGCTTCACGCGCGTTTCTCTTTAAATGGAATGTGGTATTGGACATCATCATTCCAACTAGACAGTATTCTAAAATATAATATAACCTAACAAAATTAACTCCTTACGCTGAACACTTGCGTTATCTTTAGGCGTAAAACATAAAATGAAATAAATCTCAACAGTGTGTTTTTTCGACATCGAAAAACGCGATCGTTGCTATGCGTAACACAACTCTATTTTGCAAATAGCTAAGACAATTGTTCTCCTTCTAACGAAGACATGGTATTAGCAAATATAAGGAGACAAGAGAAAGACACTATACCGGTCAAAAAATAAAGGCGAATTTAGTGATAAAATTAAGTTGCACCAAAAAGAATAAAGCGGGCCAACGGGTTCTCACTATTGCTACCGAACTAATATCGATTTTAATTGTTCATGTTCTGGGCAACTATATAAGTACTGAGCAACTCACAGAAGGGGGTAGTGTTAACTGTCCTATAAAAGTAACACTTAATACTTGCAACTATCAGATTTTATAAACAACTAAATTGTACCGCCACTGGTCAAGGAAACTATGTTGTCAGCACATGATGAAAAATTTATAAAATCTATTTGTTTTGTGTGTTTCATTGTTCAACTTAGGTTTATGGCCTAAAAGTTATTTATGTGTTTTACTAGAAAGGGTTATGAGTGTTTTTTTGAAGTAAATATTTTTGGCGGCCTTGAACAGAAATAGAAAACTGTACGGGGAAAAATCTTCCAATGGCGTCAAACTCTAACATATCTAGGCCTATGTGTTTTAGAGTGTGTGTATATATATATATATATATATATATATATATATATATATATATATATATATATATATATATACATGTGCCTGTGTTTGTGTGTGCGCGCCTGAGCGGGTGCGTGTGCAGGTATTGGTACGTGCGTGTGCGTGTGTGCGTGGGCGCGCGCGCGCGCGTGTGTGTGTGTGTGCTTGCTTGCGTTTGTGCCAGTACGTGTCTGTGGGCGCGCTGTATCAACTATTATAATTTATATTAAGTAACAACATACAAACAACAGCTGATTTTATGTCATAGGTTATGATACTTTATTCATCAAATTCATTATTATTGATTTTTATGTACATTAAGTGGTATCAGGTTTGTACCTTATATCAAAGGATCAAAATATTAAAATTAAATATATGCCATTTAATAAATTTATTAATTTACATTTCAATAAATCTTATTAAGATTAATTCTATATAATGATAATGAATTATATGTTTTTATTCCAGTTTTATAAAAGAAACCTTAAGAGCGTTTGGTATTTTCTTGAGAACCGATTTTAATTGGATTCGTTAAAGAATCTACGTGTGTAAAGAAAGAACGTGCGTGTGTAAGGCATTGAGTAATTTGTTCAACATTGTATAGAGGTTTTTACCATCTGGATTGCATTATTATAACCTACATCAACTATACTCTATAGAATAATTGATTGAGTAAATTCTTGAGATGAAATACTCACTTCTCTCGCCCAGTCTCACTGGCTGCCACATTGTGTTTGTGTGAATGTGATAATTTGAGAGACGGTCTTATCACATGCAATGTACACATTTCTGTCATTTGTGTTTTAATATCATTCAAGTATCTATTACTATATAATTTAATATATTCATTATTTTCTAATATGCGCAGTACGCTGTAATCTTTTATTATTGTTTGTTAAGTTTTTCAATTTCAAAATATGTTTTTGCTGTTTAGTTTTCGAGTTTTAATTTTCAGTTCATTGGTTGTTTTTAATGTGTTTCTTCTTATAAGATTTGTTTGTTATTAAATAAATAAACTTGATAACGCGAATGCCAAAGAAAACGAGATAATATTTTAACGCTTTGACGTTTAGAACTTTTAAATTTATATTTTATATTCAGGTGTATTGCATATTCGGCTAAGTGGGTATAACAAGTAACTAATATATTAAAGGCAATTAAGGCGTATTTAAGCTTATTATTCTTTAATACTGGCTCAACTAAAGCTCTGCATTGCTATTTCCCAAACTATGCTCATGACATAAAGGGTAAATTCCTATTAGAGGCAAACAATGGTGCATGTAATGAACTCTACGGGATCTTATATTTTATATTCAGGTGTTTTGCATATTCGGCTAAGTGGGTAGAACAAGCAACTAATATATTAAAGGCAATTAAGGCGTATTTAAGCTTATTATTCTTTAATACTGGCTCAACTAAAGCTCTGCATTGTTATTTCCCAAACTATGCTCATAACATAAGGGGTAAATTCCTATTATAGGGAAACAATGGTGCATGTAATGAACTCTAGGGAATCTTATATTTTATATTCAGGAGTGAAAATTTGATTCCTATGAATTTCTTTCTAGCCCAAACGAATGGCCTATTCTGGGTCTTTCGAAAATTGCCACGCTTCATGTTCTTTTTAAAAGATGAAAAATAATATTTTCGTTAATATTGTAGTGTTCATTAACTTTCCAACCAAATCTTCTTCTGTTTTTATTGTTATAGATTTTATTACTTTAAAGTCGAATGCTGCCCGTGTACAGTTCAGTTTCTCTATAACAATTTATTAAACCATTAAAACTGTTTTTTTTTTCATTAACTAGCCGTTATAATTAAATCCACGTTTTACCGTTGAAATAATCTAATTGCAGAATCAGTTCATGTACAATACAACCCCGCCAGAAAATAAATAAGGACAAATTGTTAATAACCTCGGGAAGCATGATCCATGATCCAATCAATGGCGGGCACTGGTTACTTAGTGTTTAATTAGGTTTGGCTTGATTAAAACGAAACTAACAGATAAGTAAGTGCGCATACAACGTGCAGCTAATTGTGTGGAGAGAGAGAGAGAGAGTAGAAGAGAGAGAGAGAGAGAGTAGAAGAGAGAGAGAAGAAAAGCTAGATATAGTCGTCCGTCTTGATCCCAGAATTAATCTCGAAACTATTGCCACACCGTGCGTACTGCAGTTTAGAGATATGATCGGAATTAAAGTAGTAAATAGATAAATAAAAGGCAGCCGAGGCGTTGGTAGTAAAACGCCATCCTCGCCTTTAGCAGGCACAGACCTTTAACACGGGTAGCCTGAACATTCTATTAATGTCGGTGGTAAAGAGAATTATATACATCCTAGTTTTTCTGTTCGAAAATATGGCGTCGTAAAGAATAAATATTATTTTAAACATGCATAAAGTGAATTATCGGAATGAGTTTGTTCACGATTCTATTGAACGGTAACCTTTTCTCACTTGGAATGTGTCCAGACTGACTCATCTCGTTCTAAATGTACGTATCGGCTGCTTTAGTGCGCAAAAAAATTTTAAATGATTTAATTTTAAGAGTTAAAGAATAGTTAAAGTGTTGAATATTTCACTATTTTTAATTATTAATAAACTACATTTACCCAAGAATTGTCAACGGACGTTCGTTTCTAATAAGCACTGTAGTCTCTAAATGTGAACACGATATCAATATCCTTCAGATAAACTTGCAATAATTTCATTTGATATTTCAGGCACATGGAAGATATCGCAAACCAGTTGTAGCCTATCTGCCCGAAGGGACTGGTAAGTGTTGAAACATATATTTAGCTCTTTAATTTCAGTTTGTGAACAACAAGCAAGCTTTTAAATTTAACCATGTTTTTCTAATTTATAAGTTTAATTAATGACTTAATAAATGCCCTAGGCAGTACTTGATTTTATGCTTTCGGAAATTAAATTTTTTATTTATTAGTTCTGTCCTTTAACATTTCTAAATTTGCATTTTTTTTACCTACTTTAAACGAGTACATGGTCGAGATATGAGTTGTGAGTGTTTGTGATTTCAACGAAAAATTATAAAATGTTTGTTTTCAGTGTGACCGCGTAATTGATTGTTCACCTGTACTCTTGTGAAAACCTGATTTTCTAAGGGATGAATTTATTTATTTTCAAAATTCAAAAATAGCCCTTCTTAGTTTGAAGCGGGGACTATAGAGAAATTGAGTTGTTAATCACATGTATAGTGCTTATAAAGTCTTATTCTATTATCGGGTAGACACATTCAGCCCTTTTAGTAGATATCTCTAGAGACACATGAGGAACATGTAAACGGAGTAGACACCTGTCTTCACCCCATTCGAGAGAAAGTCCACTTCAAGTAAGCATGTAAGGGGATGGTTATGTATTTCTCTTAGTTCAAACTAATTCAATCTACCCATCCCCATAGCTTTACCTCTAGTATAAAAGTAAAGGTTATACCCTTTATGACCTTTGCCTCTGTCAGTGCGTTCTATGCCCATGCCTTAATCCTATCTATATTCACAACCCTTCTTCGTCCTTCTTATGGTATTCTACAGGCTGAATGGCCTAATGTCTTGTTCCGGTCGGTCTTGTAGAAAGGTTTGGCCCTGCTGTTGAAAATACCCTTTTATTTCAGATCGGAAAACGTCCTTTTCGCAAGGGTTACCAACTTATCTAATGTAAAACTTGATAAAGAGATTCCAAGCCTCTTCTAGCCTTGAATTGCAAGATTTAAATCTAATTTCGTTTTAACATAACTATCTACATATTATATACTTCACACATCTTCGTATATGCCTACATATTATATGCTTCGCACATCCTCGTTTATGTCTACATATTATATACTTCGCACATCCTCGTTTATGTCTATATATTATATACTTCACACATCCTCGTTTATGCCTACATATTATATACTTCGCACATACTCGTTTATGTCTACATATTATATACTTCACACACCCTCGTATATGCCTACATATTATATACTTCACATATCCTCGTTTATGCCTACATATTATATACTTCGTACATCCTCGTTTATGCCTACATATTATATACTTCACACACCCTCGTATATGCCTACATATTATATACTTCACACACCCTCGTATATGCCTACATATTATATACTTCACATATCCTCGTTTATGCCTACATATTATATACTTCACACACCCTCGTATATGCCTACATATTATATACTTCACATACCCTCGTTTATGCCTACATATTATATACTTCGTACACCCTCGTATATGCCTACATATTATATACTTCACATACCCTCGTTTATGCCTACATATTATATACTTCACACACTCGTATATGCCTACATATTATATACTTCACACACCCTCGTATATGCCTACATATTATATACTTCACATATCCTCGTTTATGCCTACATATTATATACTTCACACACCCTCGTATATGCCTACATATTATATACTTCACATATCCTCGTTTATGCCTACATATTATATACTTCACACACCCTCGTATATGCCTACATATTATATACTTCACATATCCTCGTTTATGCTTACATATTATATACTTCGTACACCCTCGTATATGCCTACATATTATATACTTCACACACCCTCGTATATGCCTACATATTATATACTTCACACACCCTCGTATATGCCTACATATTATATACTTCACATATCCTCGTTTATGCCTACATATTATATACTTCGTACATCCTCGTTTATGCCTACATATTATATACTTCGCACATCCTCGTTTATGTCTACATATTATATACTTCACACACCCTCGTATATGCCTACATATTATATACTTCACATATCCTCGTTTATGCCTACATATTATATACTTCGTACATCCTCGTTTATGCCTACATATTATATACTTCGCACATCCTCGTTTATGTCTACATATTATATACTTCACACACCCTCGTATATGCCTACATATTATATACTTCACATATCCTCGTTTATGCCTACATATTATATACTTCGTACATCCTCGTTTATGCCTACATATTATATACTTCACACATCCTCGTTTATGCCTACATATTATATACTTCACACACTCGTATATGCCTACATATTATATACTTCACACACCCTCGTATATGCCTACATATTATATACTTCACATATCCTCGTTTATGCCTACATATTATATACTTCACACACCCTCGTATATGCCTACATATTATATACTTCACATATCCTCGTTTATGCCTACATATTATATACTTCACACACCCTCGTATATGCCTACATATTATATACTTCACATATCCTCGTTTATGCCTACATATTATATACTTCACACACCCTCGTATATGCCTACATATTATATACTTCACATATCCTCGTTTATGCCTACATATTATATACTTCACACACCCTCGTATATGCCTACATATTATATTCTTCACATATCCTCGTTTATGCCTACATATTATATACTTCGTACACCCTCGTATATGCCTACATATTATATACTTCACACACCCTCGTATATGCCTACATATTATATACTTCACACACCCTCGTATATGCCTACATATTATATACTTCACATATCCTCGTTTATGCCTACATATTATATACTTCGTACATCCTCGTTTATGCCTACATATTATATACTTCGCACATCCTCGTTTATGTCTACATATTATATACTTCACATATCCTCGTTTATGCCTACATATTATATACTTCACACATCCTCGTTTATGCCTACATATTATATACTTCACACACCCTCGTATATGCCTACATATTATATACTTCACATATCCTCGTTTATGCCTACATATTATATACTTCGTACATCCTCGTTTATGCCTACATATTATATACTTCACACATCCTCGTTTATGTCTACATATTATATACTTCACATATCCTCGTTTATGCCTACATATTATATACTTCACATATCCTCGTTTATGCCTACATATTATATACTTCGCACATCCTCGTTTATGCCTACATATTATATACTTCGCACGTCCTCGATTATGTCTACATATTATATACTTCGCACATACTCGTTTATGTCTACATATTATATACTTCACACACCCTCGTATATGCCTACATATTATATACTTCACATATCCTCGTTTATGCCTACATATTATATACTTCGTACATCCTCGTTTATGCCTACATATTATATACTTCACACATCCTCGTTTATGCCTACATATTATATACTTCACATATCCTCGTTTATGCCTACATATTATATACTTCACACATCCTCGTTTATGCCTACATATTATATACTTCACACACCCTCGTATATGCCTACATATTATATACTTCACATATCCTCGTTTATGCCTACATATTATATACTTCGTACATCCTCGTTTATGCCTACATATTATATACTTCACACATCCTCGTTTATGTCTACATATTATATACTTCACATATCCTCGTTTATGCCTACATATTATATACTTCACATATCCTCGTTTATGCCTACATATTATATACTTCGCACATCCTCGTTTATGCCTACATATTATATACTTCGCACGTCCTCGATTATGTCTACATATTATATACTTCGCACATCCTCGTTTATGTCTACATATTATATACTTCGCACATCCTCGTTTATGTCTATATATTATAAAAAAATATTTTCGCACATCACCTAAAATATCAAATTGATCACGACGGATCCAAATTTTTTTTACAAACTGTTTAAAATTGTTTCATCTAGACCTGCGCGTCTTCTGAATACAATGTCCTGCTAACAAATATTCTAAATTAAAAAACGAACGAAAAGAAATAAATTGTCATCGTAAAATGTTCGGCAAATACATTTACAACGTAATGTTTTTGAAGCCAAGAGTATGATAACATTGTTATAACTTCAGGGTTCATCAGCGTCTGATAATTTAACCTAATGGTTTCCTAAGTTTAGAATACATGCAAGTAAAGAGACTTGTACGCTTCCCCTAAGGGAAATTATTGAGACAGAAGTTCAGTTGATGTAATTGAATGTTTTTGAAATACGAGTAGTTACTCTATACCTTTGCTATTAAGTTTTATGGGCAACATTTTGAGGTGAATGCATCAATAAAGCTGTTAAATGGTAAAGTTTAAAATGTAGGTAACCATGGCAACAAGCTCAAGAAATGCGCATAATGAGATCGGAAACAGCTGGGCTAGCCACATCTTTCACTAATAGTGCGACGTTGGGTTTAATCTGTCATGCTGTAATTAATCGGTCGCTTAGTAACTTACGCACGTACTTTCAGCACGTAGGTTTTTGAATTAATTCCAACATTTACATGCAATTGGTTTTACATAATGTACATACAGGTAATGACGCAAGTCGATAAGTTCATTACGTTGCAGACTGTTATAGATAAACGAAGCAAAAACCTGGCGTTAACTTTCTCAAGTGAACAACCGCCTTTTATAAAAAAACCTATTGGTTTTCGTATCATGTGGTCAGATCGGCTAAGAGTAGCATTAGTGACATCTGCTAGGAGTAGCAACAGTGACATCTGCTAGAGGTAGCAGTAGCAACATCTGCTAGGAGTAGCAACAGTGACATCTGCTAGAGGTAGCAGTAGCAACATCTGCTAGGAGTAGTAATATTTAAATCTGTTAGAAGTATCAACAGTGACATCTGCTAGGAGTAGCAACAGTGACATCTGCTAGAGGTAGCAGTAGCAACATCTACTAGGAGTAGTAATATTTAAATCTGTTAGAAGTATCAACAGTGACATCTGCTAGGAGTAGCAACAGTGACATCTGCTAGGAGTAGCAACAGTGACATCTGCTAGAGGTAGCAGTAGCAACATCTGCTAGGAGTAGCAACAGTGACATCTGCTAGAGGTAGCAGTAGCAACATCTGCTAGGAGTAGTAATAGTTACTTCTTTTAGAAAATGCAATAGTGCCATTTGCTAGGAGTAGCAATAGTTCTTTTTCTTCTAGTCTTGAAACGCCCGTCCATGAAAGTTTTGTCATAGAACGTTGTGCCACCCAGTAGAGTCCCGCCCGTCTCCGCAAGGTGTCATCATTAAGGGATGGATTGAGAGCACTACAGATGCCCAGATGATAAGCCGTACCTTCATCTGGACAGAGATAACAGATGGAGTATTCCTCGAAGTTCATTCGATGTAGGGCTCTGGAGATAGTCACGGCCGTTCCCCATCCAAAATGTAGCAACGGCGACGTCCCTTGACAGTCCAGTGGGGATGGCGTGTGATCATACGATCAGCTCCCATTTATTCCTAGAAGCTGCTGCTACCCAGGTTATCTCACCATTTGGCTGATGGTCCGTTTTATTAGGCTGCACGAAGCTGGGTACCTTAAGGGGGATCCACTTGAGAAAGATCACAACCAACTTTAGCGAGCATGTCAGCGAGCTCGGGTCAGGAAGACATTGTAAACCGCTTTAACGAGCATGTCAGAGAGCTCGGGTCCAGGGAGCCATCGTAAAACAATTTCTTTCCGGTCAAAAGTTGAAATAGGACCTCTTTGCACCTTGCGATAACATCCTCTTCTTGTGGTAATGCAGAAGTAATAGTCTGCAGCGTTGAGGTTGAGTCAGAAAGAAAGAACGCCTTCTTTGTAACGCTACAGGTTGGGAGACTTTTAACACCTTGACACATGGCTGCCATTTCACTGTCAACAATATTCATGTGTAAACCAACGGGGAGCTACCCTTCTATGAACGTTGTATAGAATCCAGCTTCGTTGTAATCTGCCATGGCCGATCCGTCCATGTAGACGTGGTCAATTCAGCTGCCAACATGTCTAAAACGTTTGATCCTGAGAAACATTGCGGCATATCGGTTTTACTTTGGGGGATGCCAAGGAGGACCAGGTTCACATTAATATCAGGCATCTCCCGAAAGATGGCAGAGCTACAAAGAGCTATCGCTCACCCTTATCGATATGATACGTCTCCTGTTGATCCTAAATTTCTATAGTGACCTATTTTGAGTCTTAAGCCGGGCATTGAGTGTGCGATACGTTTCCCAGAAGTTCCCGATCCTGCAGGACCTTTCGACAAATTTCAAGGCGGCCCTGAGTATTCGGTAGCGATTGGGGTTTCTACACACAATCCATAAGGCAATATTTGGAAATGTGTCTAGTTTCTTCTTAGAAACTTCAATATTTGTTGTGTAGATCTAGCAGAAGTACTCCAAGACAGGTTTGGTGAAAGTCCTGTATATAGCTGGTGGGACATTCTGAGACGATCCCTATATTGTCCCTGCAGAACGTCTCAAGATTTTAGCATTTTAGAGGACTTTGCTGCAATGTAATCGATGTGGTGATTCCATGTTAACCTGGTATCCAGCGAAACGCATAAATACTTGGTCGTTTGCAAGTGGTTCTGAAACAAACGAGTGTTGAATCACGTTGTTTTTTATAGACAATGTGAATATCTGGGCTACTGTCTTGTTCCTGCACCCCAGTCATTGCTAGTGCACCACAGGTGGAGGCGGGGGAAAAATGACATACCCAAGAGCCTGTACGTTACTGCTAGTGGCCCATATTGCGAGGTCTTCTGGATAGCAAAAAACTTGGACGCGATGATGAGATCATGTACCATAACATTAAAACACAATTAAGTACACCACCTTGGAGGAGACCTCTTTTGCTGCCGATAACTGGATGCCGTGTCGCCATGTCTTCTTATCGGACTTTGAGAAATCTTTGCGACAGAAAGCTAGACAAGTAAGATACTTCCGCTCACGTTGATATCGGCGAGTTTATTCTTAGGGATTGTTCTGCCGACCGAGTCGTATGCGCCTTGGAAGTCAACGAAGCATGGTAATGTAGTAATTTTCTTCTGGAAACCTTGTCATTTTATAAACTTTGTCGGTTTCACGACCTGGTCTAGTGTAGACTTATGTTAGCGAAAGCCGGCTTATTCTTTCTCGAACATCTGATGTCAGACTATGAACTCTTGACTGCCTGTTCTCCAGTTTTCCTCAATGTCCTTACATAATAAGAGCTAAGACTAATAGATCGATAGCTCTTGAGGTCACAGGGATATTTACCTTCTTTATCGATCGGTAAAATTTCTGCCTTCCTCCATATGTCAGGTATGCCACGATGCCAGGTCCGGTGAATAGTAGCTTGAAGAGTGTTCATGATATGCATATATACACTGGTGGTGAACTTTGCACGTTTTGCGTACAGCAATGGCCTGCTGGAGTTAACGTCGCTGTCCAAGACTTCAGTGGTCGTTCCAGATGGCACCGAGCGTTTCCCTCGGCGTGAGAAGTTTACGTTGCACGTGCAGAAACGTTTGCACAAGCATTACGCCATTTCCTTCTAGCAGGTGATATTTTCTATTGCAACGTTTGTGGCAGTAGTGAAATATTCGCTAATATGAAGCGGCGGGCCTTTACCTTATAAACTTGTGTGCCAGTTCGTATGTAGCATTAAGCTCGGAACAAAATGTTTCAAATAGACTTAGGCCACTTAACTCTGAAGGGAGTTACGGCGGAATGGAAAAGAATTACTAACAGACCTTCGACGTAGATACATCGACCAGCTTAACCGAGGAATTAATATTATTTGGAGTTAATTAAAGTAGATAAGGAGGGCGGAACAAGTGATTCTCACGACTTGCCCATTTGCTACCACGTAAAGTCGCATTGTCTGACGGTAACCACATCGGCTCTCTGATAATTACCGCGGCCAATTAACTTCAGATTATCTCCTATAGATAGCGTCACGGGACACGTAACCTTTGCCGTTCCAAACATAAGAAATGAGTAGGGCGAAACATTTGTAAGAAATGTTTTACTGGTCGCGGAGTGTGTGCGCACGTGTGCGTGCTGGCGAGATACCAGAAGGGACAGCCCTGTGCTACGAAGCTTGTTTTCAAACTTGAATATAAATTTTTTATATTAAAATTTGTTCATATATGTTTCGTTCTTGCCCGCAAACATACTTCTTTATCGCCATATATTATTACATTTTGGTAGTGTTATCTTCATTTTTTGTATCTCTTCTATATATATTTATATTTTCTTGTCGTCATTACTACACTTTCTTATCGTCATCTATTTTGATATTTTGGTAGTGTTATTTTCCCTTACTGTATGTCACTTACTTAATGCTCATTTTGTCATGTTTGTTTACTTCTTGTCCCCACATACACTTTCTTATCCTCATCTATTCTGACGTTTTTATAGTGTTATCGTTACTAAATGCAGTTTAGTTTATCTTCAATATAACTCCTATGCACCTCCTTTAAGAACATGTGACTTATCCCAGTGAGAGGGCTCTCTAGATAAATAGGTTATATGTTCCATTCACCTGTTAACATCACCACAGCCTGTCGTTTAGAAGCGGGAAAATTCTCTCTAGAAACATGTAAATTTAAGATAACACACTTTCTTTCTGTGCTGTTTATTTAGAAAGAGAGGATCATAGGGTTAAAACATCGATACTATCGACTGGTCGATTTCCTAAATGGCATATTTATGTTTTAAGCAAGTAGTAATATGATAGTGAAATATACGACCCATAAACGTCGCCACGTTTGATTGAGATATACACTCAAGGTAAGAAGCGAGGAGCTAGCACGCAGTAGTAAAAATAGCATTTTATTCGTTTTTTTAGCATCGTAAAACCCAGTTAGATCTGCGAAATGGCGAAACATGCGATACAATAAATTAGAACAGTCAATACTTCCTCCGTGTACAGTAACTGCTGAAAGACGTAATAAGGTTGTCGTACAGCTGTAAACTGAAACACGAGATGGAGAGTTGATAAAATTACAAAATTGGAACAGATTTTTATGAAATTGTTCGTAATTAGCAAAGAACAAATCTTTATAGGCCTTTATGATTCGTATAAAAGGCTACAATCATCAATTTTTGCAGCATGTCGCATTCCTTCTTATCGAGGGCACGGTTGTTCCTTGAGTACCCGCTGCGCTTAGATCAATCATGTAGTGGGTGTATACGTTTTGGCGTGCATCAGAGTGTATATTTCCTCGTTCGCGCGTGTCTACGTATATGCACGCGCGTGTTCGCGCCTGTGAGTTTGCGCGTGAATCCTTGTGTATGGCACAAAGTATCAATATTTTTCAAAAATATTGTTTTAGTAGTAATAAATTATAAATACAGTATATATATATATATATATATATATATATATATATATATATATATACTGTATTTTCTATTTCATACATTCTCATCGGCGTTAATATAAATCTAATTGAAACTTTAAATTCAAAACTGTATTGCAATGTTAAAGGCGATGCTGTGTCCTGATTTGACTTCCATTTCTATCCGAACGCGAACGATTTCCATTAGCTACTAAAAAGGATTCTACCAAGTTTGTACGGTCTTGGAAAGTGTAACAAGACAACAGAACACAACTATTCCGTACGAAACACTCCGGAGAAAAGTAAACAATTGTACTGACAAACCATTGTACTTAAAAGTCAAAAGAGACAGTAAAAACTAAGTGGATGGAACCAAATTCGTTGCGTGCGTCTGTGTCGCGGAATGTACCTTGGAAGGCTCTATTCACACTTAGCTAATCGTTGTCCGTGCAAGGCAACCTGTACGGATTGTGTAAACCTCTTGAAGCCGTAATTGTTTCAGCTGTATTACGGATCTGGTGTTGGTGTGTAATATTTGGACCAGTGATACACCGTGCAACAAGTCAACTTGCTTTTAGCCATGTTGTACGCCTCTTCGCAGTAGAGGCAGACTTACACCGGAAGTAACTTCGGAAATATATTTAAAAACAATAAATCGTCTCGATTTTCAAAATTTCTCTTCATATTTTAAAGGGAAACGTATTTCAATAATTTTTTTTGCGGCAAAGCAGAAGACATCAGATATTATAAAAAACAAATGTCTGAATTAAGGGAACAGATTTAGAGATTTAAATGATAGAAAAGCAAGAATGAGCCTTTGTTATGTTGGCCAACAAATGGAGACTTTTGCATTCCTTAGCGGAAAATAATTTAGACTTGGGAAGAAATAATGATCAAGCAAGCATTTCGGTGTTATTAATACTTTTTTTTAGGGATGGGCCGATTCCTAAAATTTTCGATTCCGATTCCGATTCTAAAATTTTCCTTTCGATTCTCGATTCTTTAGCCGATTCTCGATTCTCGATTCTTTCAAGTTATATTAGCTTATATGCTAGTTCTCTAATAATTAATTTAGTTAACATCTTGGTCATATGGCAAAACCTTTTAAAAAAAACCTTTTAAAAGTTCTGTTTTAATGTAATAGGCTACACAAAACCTTCAACCGTGCGAGTGATATCTGTCTATAATATAATTTATTAAGGTTAAGTTTCGGAGGAATAATACAGTGTTTCTGTTATCCGTCTATTCGCTCAACCGTCATGGCCACGGTTCCGACGGTGACGGTTAATCGAGTTTTTACTGTACTTTTTTGTGTTTTGTTCTGACATTTAGTGAGAGAGAGAGAGAGAGAGAGAGAGAGAGAGAGAGAGAGAGAGAGAGAGAGAGAGAGAGAGAGACGAGCGATGTCAAACGACCAGAAATGGTTACGATCTTGATTGCTGTTGCTTCATAAATAATAATATTTTCGTTTACTTTAATCATTTAATTCATTCAAATCAACTAATACATAAATAAGACATAGTTGGTAATTAATTATTTTTCCACACAAATATAATAAATTTTGGTAATAAATTTTGTTTGGTAATAAATTACTCCACACGCATATTTTAATAGTTAACAAAATAGGAATCGGAATCGACGCTTTTATGAATGAAGAATCGAGTATCGACGATTCCTCGATACCACCTAGAATCGACGATTCCTGGAATCGAGAATCGGAATCGGCCCATCCCTACTTTTTTTACAAAGTAAAAGGTGAGGCAGATATAATTCCACAGATAATTTTACGAATATATATTTTAATGAGTTGAATAATATTGATGCAATAGAAATCTATGTAAAAACAGTAGAATGGATAAAAAACGTGTTTTCGATTTACATCAAATCATCATAAGCTGTGTGTGTGTCTTTGTGTGTTTGTGTGTGTGTGTGTGTGTGTGTGTGTGTGTGTGTGTGTGTGTGTGTGTGTGTGTGGGGGGGGGGTTGTGTTTGTGTTTGTGTGTGTGTGTGTGTGTGTTTGTGTGTGTGTGTGTGTGTGTGTGTGTGTGTGTGTGTGTGTGTGTGTGTGTATGTGTGTGTGTGGGGGGGGGTTGTGTTTGTGTTTGTGTGTGTGTGTGTGTTTGTGTGTGTGTGTGTGTGTGTGTGTGTGTGTGTGTTTGTGTGTGTGTGTGTGTGTGTGTTTGTGTGTGCGTGTGTGTGTGTGAGGGGGGTTGTGTTTGTGTGTGTGTGTGTTTGTGTTTGTGTGTGTGTGTTTGTGTGTGTGTGTGTGTTTGTGTGTGTGTGTTTGTGTGTGTGTGTGTGCTTGCATGTGTACGTGTATTTTATCTAGGTAAACCCAACCCAATATTCACAACCTTCCCCATCTCTCGTAGGCGACAATAGCCTCCTTGAAACTACTATACATTAAAATAAATCGAACAATAGTATCGAACTAGAGTTGCAGAGATGCATAGTATGGCAATACATCGGACGTCGCGTCGATGCTTTATCTATTAGGAAACGACTGTCTCTTCAAACCCACTCGCTTGCAGCCACTCAAGCTCCGCACCACTGTAGGCGGCTGTTTCCTACCGTCACTCAATGGCGTATTCTAAATAAAAAACCGGAACGCAAATGGCATACACAAACAGCACAAGCGGTTGTGCCCCGTCACAGGCATTGTTTTCGAAATAAAACACACATATTATGATAATTAGAATCAACATATCTCATTCTCTCTTTAATAACTGGTTTCGGATGGGTAGCTATCATCAGGTTTATTTTTGTATGTTTAAACTACCAGAATGTTTAAATCTGATAAATATTCACAGATGATGGTTGTAATGAGGAATTTTATCTCATGATTAACAGTTGGATAGTGTAACTACATTACTATAGCATTTATCAAGGAATTATTGATCATAACTGTGTTATTGGTGAAATCCAGTTAGCTTGTCAGACCTATTTTTCAATATTTTCACCATTTGTATAACTATATATTTTAAGGTAATAGAGAGCTATACAGTTGAGCGGTATAGGTAAATATGTAGGGCTATGGAAATTTAGAGTAACGTGTAACATTTTTTTCAAAACTATCCTGGTCGAAAAATATTGAATGTCGGTTCGTTTACCCAGTTTTCTTCTAGTCTCAATAATTTCCTTCAAAGTATATTCCAAGGCTCTACCGAAGGCAGCTCTCGAAGAAATACGGTTTCGCTCCCGTGGAGGTAGACGGGATTGAGTGGGGACTTTGGTAAGTTTCTTAGCGACCTGTTTCAGGAGCCTCTTCCTTCAGGAGGGAAGGGAGGATTCACTATGCATCCAGGAATATAAGTCTGCGGCACTTACATATTCACTAGGCGATATAAAACAAAGTAGGAGAGGGTGGTTATTCAAAATAAGGAGATCTACGTAAAGCATAGTTAATGCTGAAAGTTTTTTGGGTAGGAAGTTGCTCTGTCGACTACATCTGGAGGGAAATGCAAAAAACCTAAATGGAGGCTTTGCATTTGATAAAATACATTTTTATTCATCCACTCACGTAAAAATACATTTTTTAAAACGTTTAGAGAATGGCACTTGACGTTAACATACTTTCTTCAAATATTTATTCAATAATTAAATTTTAAGAATTTTGGGGCTAAGGCAGGATTCGAACTGAGTATCTGCATGTTCAAAATCTAACGTTTTGGCATTTTGCCAACTTTACCATAGCTAGAAATGTATTTCTGAAAGAAGTATATGGTATTTTCTTTAGCTCCCATCTGGTTGTCGGGGAAACATCTATTGTACAACCTTAAATTGTTGCCATGGTTACCACGCAATAATATAAAATTGCTAAAGGATTAAAAATGAATGAAAAGAATAAAATAAACAAACAAACTGGATTAACGTTATCGAACCTAGCTTCGCTAACGGACAGAGTGCGAAAGGAAAGCGAAAAGAAACTACAACACAATGCAGGTGACAAAAAAATGCAAAAAACCTTCGGGCAATGGAGAAGAGCAAAATAAACACGACGTGAACAGATGGGGTGCCTCTATTCGGCACTGTGTGAAGTTAATCTTTGCCACAATAGGAGGCAATGAACACTGCAGTGCGTCGGCTACTGGAGGACAAGTAGAAAAAGATAAGCTGCTGTGGGTATTTAAATACTGCAAAAAGTCAGATATCCTTACACCAAGCTAAGTGCTCTACACACTTTAGGTCCTACCAAAATTCTATCATAACCCAATACATGTCTCACTGTGTAACATAATATAGCCATGGGAAATCACCAGGTAGTTTTCCTTTTGCCATAAATTTGATATTGGAAAACAATCGTTCCTCTCAACCGTTATAGCAAGTAACTTTCTGTACAGTTGTGAAAACCATAATTGACAAAGAAGGATCTAGTGGAAGAGATGGGAACCAACCGAAAGCTGGATGAGGAAACATTTACGAAGGGTAAGAAGCTAAGCTATTGGTGATGAGAGAAAACCTATCCCTTCATACTGGCGTCTTTACATTTTATCAGGGTAACATTGTAGATATTGGTTTCATGTTCGACTGCTTATGACTTTGAAAGCCTTAAGACTTACGATGGCAATTTGTTCTTTGAGATTATTCATTTAAAGATCAGTAAATATTTGAATAGCAGATCCTTAGCGGGTGACACAGGGGCACGTGCCCCCCAAACGAATTAATTACAGCTGTCATAAAGCAAAAGTGGTTTATTTATATTCCATTATTCTTTTCTTTATTGAAAAGCAAAGTTTGCTTTTTGAGTAAAAGTTATTGATTTTTTGTGATTAAATTACTAAAAGAGCTCATTTTTCCAAAGTGTATTCTATAGCTTAGTAAGTTTTAGCAAAACAACCTCCCATTGACCCAAAAGTTGAGTAATTTTAATCGTCAGAATAGCATAAAATATGATTTATAAAGATAAAAATGTTCAAAATTTTCCCCGGGTTGCCCCGCACCCTTTAATACGTGGTCCTGGCTACTCTGCCGAATAGTTCCAACGGTCCCAAATAAATCGAATAGAAACCTGAAAAAAATAATGAATAATAAAAATAATAAACTAATAATTTAAAAACTAACTGACAAATACAAACTCTCAGGTATTTACAAATTAACATGTAACGATTGTCCCAGCTATTACATTCTACACACGCTTCCAAGAATACACTACCCAATGAAAAACAAACAAACCCTAAATCCAGCTACGCAAAACACCTAAAAAACACCAAACACATACACCGACATACATACTAATTTAAATGTTATACACACATTAAACCAAAGTATAAAAACTAACGACATTAGAAAAATATGAGATATACAAACACTTTGCCTTTACCATTACATGACACACAACCAAAACAACCCACCCCATTCCACAGTCATAAATCCATCCCGTTACAGGCTTTGTACCCAACCGATGCCGCTAGTAGAGGGTTAGCTTCGTTAAAGGAACGAATGTTTTGAAACGCATCAGCAAGTAAGCCATAACGTATTCACTGAGTTAAGTATTTTTCAAATATAGTTGAAGTAATAAATAAAACGGAAAACGTAAATTGATGTTACAGTTTTTTCATACCAATAATTACTTTAAAGTAGCAGAAAAGTAATCTAATTTACGAGTAAAACTAGAAAAACTCGTAGTTAGACGAATGGGAGCTTTATAAAGGTCGTAATTACTCCGGGTCGACATAAATATTACCCTTGCCCAGCTGCACAGGCGATTACCGCGCCTTACAGTATTTCAACTGTTGCTAATACAAGAATTCGCCTATTATTGATTTATCTCGGACAGGACTTGGCAAAGGATAGACTTCGCCGACCCCTTTACGAGACCAGCCGCACTTCCAACAGCCTTTAGTCATACCTTAAACTTTGCCGCACCTGTTACGTTGTAGCACGGGATACCAACAATGACCGTGTTCGCTGCGGTATTTGAATGCATTGGACGAATCCTTGCAATACCTTCCTCTAAATAAAACAGTTTTAAGAACGTCGAGCTTAAGGTTTCGGAGCAGCCTCATCTACTTTTGAATTATTTTTCTAAAGTGATTTTTACTAAATAAAATATTGATAAGGTTTAAATTTCATTTTACTTTAACTAATATTTGTTTTAAAGACACTAAGGCAGAGTTGTAAGTAGGACCACGCAAGCTATGATTGTTCCAGGGAGCTCTTTTTATTTCCGTTAATTCGCCCTGTATTTTACGTTACCCTGCCTTATCGCTATATCATCACGTGGTTGTGTGGGCAGGCCACTAAGTTTGCTTGTTAGAAGGGGCTTTATAATAGGAATAGATAATAGAGAGATGGTTTCATAGCCCCAAAGGGATTATAAATTTATTAACCTTTTGTAGGATAGAAAATTATTTAAATGGACCAGTTATGTAAGGAATTTAATATTAATTTATTACAATAATTTTCTTGTATGACGGGGTGACAGTACCTCAGAACTGTTCAATACACTCAAAATTCAAAGAGTACTCATTGGGCTTAAATATTAGTACAAGTGATGGTTTTTAATATGGAAATCAAATTGAAAGTTTGGAGCAATAAGAAGTCTTAAAAGTGAATATTAAATTTTCCTCTTTACAAACTAAACTTCCACGCAGAAATATTGACTCCGAGACCTCTTTCAAATAGCTTTATCCTCTTAACGACATCTCCCTCATGGATATAAGTCTCAGATGGTCTGTTTAGGGGCTCTATAGAAGTTTTATTTCCCAATATGCGACCATCGCCGAATGAAGCTAAGCACGATGAAGGAGATAATAGAAATTGTAAAGGCTTTTCTATTTAACTAAGAATAAATCTAATTTATATAAACAATAAACCCTACACTAGAAGATATCAATGAAAAATAACCTACTTAACAAAGTTGTACTGATTTTTATTTCACTTCAAAAATATAACTACATTTAGTTTTAAACTAATTTATATAAACAATAAACCCTATACTAGAAGATATCAATGAAAAATAACCTACTTAACAAAGTTGTACTGATTTTTATTTCACTTCAAAAATATAACTACATTTAGTTTTAAATGTAGGTCGTTTTAAAACATGCAGAGTTTGTTACGTAACTCTAAAGTAGCTACATCCTTTGATGTCGACTTGTCTTCGAAATGTACATCAAGTTTTATTCTTCTTAGCTTAAGAAGATAGTGAAATATTTTGATTATTGATTAGTATCTTGTAAGGGGTGTTGGGTGTATTGCTGCATATATGAACTCTAATATTGCCATTATCTTCATTGTATTTAATTTGTAAAAATCTAATTAACTTTTTTCCATTTTGTGCCTAATTTTATACGTTATAATTGCTTGCAATATCATTTATTTTCAAATTTAGACGTAAATTTATTTTACCAGTTTTCCAAAGATGTCATATCCCGTCAACCATTAGAGATTTCTCGTTGCGCCAAGCAGGATGTTTCCTTACTCCTATTCCAATATAGTGTAAGATTAATACCTTCATACTACCTATGTTAAGAGGTTCCTTCTTTCCCAGGCGTTGAAATTCTTGCATCATATCTCCAATTGTCTTCGTAGAAACGTTTACAAAACCATTTTGTTATCGTTTAAGAAAGAAAACATAATTACTCAACCTTAAAGAAATTACGTAACGTGAGATCTATCCACTATTCTCTTTAAATAGATCGACCGTAATGACTTGAATTAATCGATATATGGGGGCCACATTGCAAGCTTCGTGTTGATGCTGGCTAACTAGCACGGCAAATTAGCACCACATTTGCTTTGAAAGGACTAAAAAACCAGACGTGTGCAATATAAATTACACATTCGATAGGAAAGAAATTTTAGCGACCGTTGAATTTAAACGTGCCTAAATGAAAACGACCGCTTTTTGTTGCCGAGAAAAAGCGTAGACTTGTCTAGACTGTCTGATATGGGTGAGTTGGTTGGGCTTCGACTTCCGAGAAGCTGTTTACGCGGATGCGGAATACAGAAGCGGTGGTATAAAGTTTTTGCCATTCACTCTTTCGAGTAAAAATAGGGAAAGACAAGGTAAAAATTTTAATTGCGATAACGAACCCGCCTCTGTTGAACTATATCCACTATTTATCTCATTGTTCACTTTGTGTGTGTGTGTGTTTTTATGTGTTTGTGCGTGCGTGCGCACGCGCATGTGTGTGTGTTTGTGCGTGCGTGATTACGCGCGCGCGCGCGCGCGCGCGTGTGTGTGTGTGTGTGTGTGTTTCATGTTTAGTAGAACCTACGTTTATTCTGAAAATGGTTTTTTAATATGAAAATTCTTCTGCCTTTACTTTCAACATAGCTCTAAGGAATATTATTTTAATATTTGCTTAGTGAAATAATTTTTAAAACTGTTTGTGCTAAAATGCGACAAGAGTTTACATAAATTCCTGTCTCAGTTACCCAAGCTTCTACTTTAAAATGATTTGTCCAAGATAAAGAACGTTGTTTCTGCTCCATTGCAAACTCTCTGCCCTGTGTACTCCCCTTTCCTTTTCTATCTGCGCGCGCAGAGATTCGACTCATTAACTCTTTCCGTCAAGACACCAAGCTGCTCCAACAGTTCAGTAATAACTCTGTAATTCCAAAGATAACATATTGCAAATCTAGACGCATAATGAACGATATCTCTCCAGCAAATACCTGCCCACAAGTCCTCAGGCCCTGTGCTCTACTTATGTAATGCTTCTTGAGCCGGTCTTGTTTGTACATGCCAATTTCTTCTTCGCTCGCCTCGTTACGCAAGGAAAAAGTGCGATGAATGTTTGACGCATAAGTTTCAGATGTTTGTACTTGTACTATAACGTATTTGCATTACATTGTTTCGCACACAGGATATAAAGTAGACCTATATATTCCACTGTCCACTCACTAAAGCCTCCTTTTCTCCAGGGGAACTCTGTCCAGGAACCACTGTTCAATATTGTTGTTTATAAAGCAAATATTTGCCTGGTTTTGTATATAAATATTAAGCAAGTAATATAGTTTTTTTTTAAAAAGTCAATTCCTACTTAGGTCAACAAAGAAAATTTTTCTTTCTCTCTTTTAATTACAACTTATATAAATATGTGTATACATGTCAGAATAACAAAATAAGGAGGCAAAATAGAACACTAATTTCCATGCAATTTTCAATTCCCTTTCTATGCATGGTGTGTGACTATTTTTTCGTGTTTTATTTGGTGTGCTACTATTATTTTTGTTTGATACTATTTTATACGTTTTTTTTCGTGTTGTATTTTCTTTCCGCTTTCCTTTTTCGCATTGTCCGTTTGTGATAAAAGGTTCGATACCAATAATCCAGTTTGTTTTATTTTATTATTATCATTCATTTCCCTTGAGCATTATTTATAATGTTGTGTGGTAACCATGGCAACAATTTAAAGTTGTACAATGGAGATTTCAACGACAACCAGATTTAAGCAAATGAAATTTCGTATACGTCTTTGAGAAATACTCTTCTAGCTATAGGAAATTCGGCTTAGTGCCAAAAGTGATAGTTTTTTTTTAATTGAAGCGGATTTAATTGAAGATACTCAGTTCGAATCCGGCCTAAGCCCCCTAATTTTTATTTTTGAATTATTTAATAGATATTTGAAAAAAACTGTGTACATCAATTGCCATTCACTACAGGTTTCACAAAATGTATTTGAACGTGATTGGATGAATACAAATGTATTTTATTAACGATTGAAAATTTGTAAATATATATATCAGGAGAATGCGAGCCAATAGAAGGAAAACCTATCAGTGTATGGTTTATCCTTGGTCAGGGATCTTATGACTTAGACAAATGAACGGAAATGAAGTCAGGCAAAGAAGGTTGGTGGGATGTATGATTCTGCAGTGTTAAGGGAAGTTTACCATTACTGATTATAAAGTAACGCGTACAATATTTGTATTCCGTAGCTGTGACATACCGCTGATTAGGCACGAGAGACTTGCATGCACGGTATAAACGATAGCGCGACACCGTCTTACATGTTACGGCATACTTGATTATACGCAGGCTTTCACCGTAATCCATCAGGGTAAAAACATCAATTAATCGGACGATTCCTAATTGTCGCGACTTAATAATAACAATAAACCATCGTAGAGAGAAAGAGCGACAAATGCCACGACTTCTAAGGTCGTTTTGCCGCCTGTGTTAAATCCTCTGGTGTCAGTCACAGAGTAATAAATAACGTGTGCATCTATACACGGAATGGCAATCTTTCAATCCCCGGGTAACGTATCAATTAACATATGTGACGTCTACGCACAGATACGCCTCTAAATACCGCTTTGCTTGGAAATAACTTGAGCGGTTGTTTCTTCAAGTTTTCTTTAGTTTACTATGTTTATACAAATTTGTCCCATTTTGAATATTTTTGAATTGTTAATTGTTATTGATTGTCTCTGGTTTTCTCTAGCCATATCTTTACTACTTCTTTTGATTTGATCTCTTCAAATTTGTTTAATGAATCGCTAAATGATTCTTTTCTTCTGCTTTAAATATCTGTATTATGTTTGTCACATATTTTCAGAAGTATTTTGATTCGTCAGGTTCACGGCGATTGAGAATTCAAGTGCGAACCATCACACTTAAGGGTTTAAATATTTCTTCAGATAATCTTATATCGGCTACAAAAAATATAAAATTTGGCCAATCGCGCACACTACAAACTCAGGCAAAGATATTAAATATTATAACTTCCAGATATTTCTCCTAGGTCACATAGTAAGTTTACAATAAACCAGATGTTAATATGTGCGTAATAACGTAAAAACGTAACTTTGTTCTGCGTTGGAAGTACAACAAGAAGAGCGCCTAAATGGAATGAGTGTGATTTCTTTTCGTGAGGAAATCGTTATAGATGATCGTTATATTTAATGAATATTTAAACTATCTTTGTAGGATTAATATTGATTTCTATAATTTTTTTGAGTTGCGGGAAACAAATTTAATTATTGGTTTAAAGAACTTGTTATTACTTGCAAACGAATATTCTATTATCTAAATACATACCAGCCTTTATACGTAGTTAAATTTAATATTCCTTAAGTCAGCGGCACACCCAGGATTTTGTCAAGAAAGGGTCCAGAAAAACAAGGGAGGCCCGAGTAGAAAATATTGGATTTTTACCATTCTAACACTAATGTGTTAAGACTATCATATAATATATGGTACTCAAATTATGACTTAATTTGTGTTTGTAGGTTATAGTGTAGTAGAATAATTTATTATTTTTCTATTAATACCTTGGGCGCTTTTACATTTTGATTCCTGTACCATTGACGTTCATTGAAGTTGTCATTTTTTTTCTACTCACAAAATGATAATAATCAAACAATGTTTTCTAATTCTAAGACCATGGACAGCAAAGACAAAATCAACCTTTGACAAATACATCGCATATTTATTGTCATAAGTTGATTTGTTTTTTTATAATGGTCTCAGAATTTACACCGAAATATGGACAATGTAATGACATCTTGTAATGACATCTCGGAAACGTGTTTCAAACTAACATGCCTAAACAAACCTTGAAAATCTTCAAAATTGTTAATTATATGTTATTTATATTACATGAAATACGTTTAGAAGAAGTATATTATAGCCCGTTCACTAGGGGAAGTACTGATTCGGGAAATTCAAGTTAAGTAAAGTAAATACTGTTTTCACAGCTGGACACAGACAGCTGGACTAAATCGTTGGATAAGAGTAATGGTTAATTCTTCGGTAATTATTCGTCACTATTAATCAAGGGAGCACACCCTTTTTTAAACGGTGGGCCAACTAATTGCTCATTTTTCTCGAGCCTGGCCTCAGGACTTAAATTTACCGAGTTCAACAATTGAAACACGTTTCCCCGCAGGGGGGTGCGGACTAGCCGCACCTACGAGGGATTTGGCGTCCTTCGCGGTACCCTAGCCTAACACTACACCACTCACAAAAACATACACACACACATACACACACCAACACAATCTATACACATTTCAAAACTTACATCTTCGCTTAGGGAATTTTGACTGGTCAGAACCGTTGCGCGTTGGGAGTGCTGAAAAGTCCAGAGCGTGACAAACTCTGGTCTGGGACGCTGATGTGAGCTTGCTCTGCCGAAGACGTAAGCGCGGTTTCTGGTCTACCAGCCGCTTCGGTCCTTGGTCAGGGAGTGTCCGCGGTGCACGGGTGTCGGAGCCCGTGCACAGTATTACGAGTCCTCGACTGATGCCCATCCAGTCGAGCTAAGGAGAAAAGCTATAGGCCTCAGAGTTCTGAGGGTTGGAAATGATCTTAATGTGATCCAAGGGTGTACCCGTTCCTATAGTCTCGCCCGTAACGCTTGACACGATGGCTGGCAAAAAATATTTATGGATTCCAAAACCACGTCAAATATGACTAGTCTGAAGAGGACACGCCAGGATTCTCCTGACGATAGTCAAGATTTGAGCAAAAAGTTGATGGTGGCAACGTCGCAGACATTGCCATCAGCAAAGTATTTAGTTTTTTCTAGTGCCGAAGAAGGGAAAGATCTTTCCAAAGTTTCTCCTTTCCTGATTAACAAGGCCATTACTGCTTGTGCTGGAGGCCCAGTAGCCTCTATTAAGAAACTTAGAAACGGAACATTGTTAGTTGCGACTTCCACCGATAGACAAACCCGTTCTCTATCAAAAATGACCTCCTTCTTTGACCAGGTCATGGTATCTGTGGCTCCCCACAGATCCTTGAATTACTCAAAAGGGGTCATCACATGTAGGGATTTAATGCACCTTCCAATCGAAGAAATTAAGTCCGAACTGTCTTCACAGTTAGTTACGGAGGTTATCCCCATAATGAAAATGGACAAAGGAGAAAAAGTAGCAACAGCTTCTTTTATAGTCACATTTGGAAAACCGGAAATACCCGAATACTTGCATGCAGGTTACCAAAGGATCTCAGTGAGACCATACGTGGCTAACCCTAGGCGCTGCTTCAAGTGCCAGCGATTTGGGCATATCAGCTCTACGTGTTCGAAGCAGAACGTATGCGGTATATGTAGCGTTGAAGGCCATGATGATAAGGATTGTGTTAATTCTCCGAAATGCGCCAACTGTGGTGGTGACCACCCAGCGCGATCCTACAACTGTCCTACTTTCAAGGAAGAGAAAGCTATCTTAGGCATCATGGCAAAAGACAAGCTGTCGTTTCCAGAGGCCAAAAAAGTCTATAGATCTACTCAGCCAAAGGCAGACAGTAAGACTTATGCCGCTACCCTGACCGCTTCGAAATCGTCTTGTACCAACTGTGCTGAGCTGTCCAAGAAGATTGAAGCTCTAACTGAACAAGTGTCTCGCCTTTTGTGCTTAGTCACAAATGGATCGTCTCTAAATTTGGCACAACCTGCAGCAACGGATAGTGTTTTGCCTCGTGTACCTATCCCTTCCACTGGGGGGATTGGAGCACGAAATAAGTCACTAAGTGAGCCTTGTGTTTCTGTGCAGAAGATATTATCAACGGGTAATAAACCTTCTGTGCAGAAGACGTTGGAAAAATCGAAACCACGTAAACCAGTGTTACGTCAGACCACATCGCCACCGTCGTTACCGGGTATTAAACAAAATGCTAACAAAGGAGGGAATGTGAAAACTAAACCTCCTAAACCCAAAACTTCCTCAGATTCCATCCCTGAACGGGTGGATATGGAATCTGAGAAATGTAAGCCAGAGACGTCTAAAAACGTCCCAGGCAAGAAAGGAGAGAGCACCAATGGGTGTCAGATCAATCCATTGCTGAGTTAATAAATGTCTGCAATTAACAAGTCAGTGATACAATGGAACGTCAACGGTGTTAGGAGTCACATAGAAGAACTTAAAGTACTCGTGCGAGATGTGTACCCAATGTTTGTATGTCTACAGGAGACACATCTCCACGAATCGCATAATTTCCATTTAAGGGAGTATTCAGTTTTTAGATCGGACTTCGTTACAGAAGATCGAGCTAGAGGTGGCGTAGCCATCCTAGCCCGTGACTGTATCGATGCTGTTTCTCTAAACTTAATAACTCCTTTACAAGCAGTAGCCGTTCAAACAGCTGTCCCGTATAAAATCACTGTGTGTTGTGTCTACTTGCCACCACAGGAAAACCTGCATCACAGTGATTTAGTAAATTTGATAAGCCAGTTACCAACTCCGTTCTTATTGGTAGGGGATTTTAATGCCCACCATTCGTCTTGGGGATCTCCGACTAGGAACTCTCGAGGTGATATTGTTGAAAGTGTAAGAACGGAACTAGACTTATGTCTGCTAAATGACGGCACTCCTACTCATTTAGCAGCATCTACTGGTGGATGGACAGCTGTTGATCTATCGATTTGCAGCCCTCAATTAGCTACTAGATGCACATGGTCCGTACTCAATGATTTGTATGGAAGCGACCATGTGCCTATTAAGATCAGTTTATGTGACTCCCAAACCTGTTATGTTCGAAATTCCAGTTGGATTTTGCGAAAAGCCAACTGGGACTCCTACTCGAATTATTTTGTATCACTTGACATGGATTATCTGACACCCATTGATGAAAATATAGAAAATTTTACAAAAGCAATTTTAAATGCCGCTGAAAAGACCATTCCGAAAACCTCTGCGCATCCACGCCGACCGCCTGTGCCGTGGTGGAACGATGAATGCACAGAAATCCTCCGTTTACGACGAAGAGCTCTTAGGAGATTTAAACGACACCCAACGAATGGAAACCTTCAGGAATATAAAATACTCCGTGCGAAAGCACGGAGGATATTTAGGCTGAGTAGAAAGAACTCTTGGGAACAGTACATTAGCACAATTAGACGAACAACTCCGTCCTCCACAGTGTGGAGGAAACTAAGATCAGTTTGTGGTACTTCCATTTCGTTGCCAGCCATTGCGCTGAAGCAACCTGATGGGAGATTAATCACAAACAGTGATGACATTGCTAATGTGCTTGGAACATCTTTTTCTAACTTTTCTGCTACTACAGCCTATAATAGATTATTCCAGATTTATAAACTGAAGGAAGAAGCAATACCGTTTACTGTTGGGTCGTCTGAGGACTCTCCTTTAAACACTCCTTTCTCTATAGGGGAATTGGAGTCAGCTCTTGCGTCAACGAAGGATTCTGCACCAGGTCCTGATTCCATTGTGTACTCCATGCTAAAACATCTACCATCATCGGCGAAACTTGTCCTCCTTCGAGTATACAATCGTTTATTCGAGGAGCGCTCTTTCCCCGATGCATGGTTAGAATCAACTGTAATTCCTCTTTTGAAGCCAGGTAAGGACAAAACCAACCCCAGTAGTTACAGGCCTATATCACTTACAAGCGTCTTGTGCAAACTACTGGAGAAGATGGTCAACCGCCGTCTTGTCTGGTACCTAGAAACCAACAACCTTCTTAGCAACGAACAATGTGGTTTCAGACTAGGACGCTCATCAGTTGACCAATTGGTTTTGTTAGAATCCGCTATTCAAGATGCCTTTCTCTTGCGTCAAACGCTCGTTGCGGTTTTCTTTGACCTTGAAAAGGCATATGATATGGCATGGAAAAGAGGAATTCTGAACACTCTGAAATCATGGAGTATACAAGGGAATATCCTAGCATTCATCGCTAACTTTCTTTCAAACAGATCTTTCCGCGTTCGACTTGGAGGCACGTATTCAAACAGCTATACACAAGAGAATGGTGTACCGCAGGGCAGCGTGCTGAGCGTCACGCTGTTTGCCGTTGCAATAAATAGTATCACCAGTAATATACGATCTCCGGTACACTGTTCCCTTTTTGTGGATGACTTTTGTATATATGTGCCTGCTCGTAGTATGGCAACTGCGGAAAGATCTTTGCAGTTAGCAATATACAGATTGGAGGAATGGTCAAAATCTACAGGTTTCAAATTCTCTGCTTCGAAGACCCAATGTGTAGCATTTAGTCGTCGTAGGCAACACCAGGAGCCGATCCTTTTTCTTGACGGGGTTCAGCTTCAAACCACGGATAGTGTTCGATTTCTAGGTCTTTTATTTGATAAAAGACTCTCATGGATCCCACATGTTCGTGATTTGAAGGTGAGATGCAATAAGAAATTGGATATGTTAAGAGTCCTTAGTGGTACGAATTGGGGAGCAGACAGAACTAGTATGCTTCGATTTTATCGCGCGGTCGTTAGATCGCGCATTGATTATGGCTGTCAAGCCTATTCATCCGCACGACTTACAGTTCTGAAAACTCTCGATGCTGTCCACCACTCTGGACTTAGACTGGCTACTGGTGCATTTAGAACTAGCCCAATCCCTAGTCTTCTTGTCGAGGCTGGGGAACCCGCTCTTTCAAGACGACGTCAGATGCTACAAATATCTTACGTTTCTGTTCTTCGAAGCAAACCCAACCACCCGGCATTTGAAAGAGTCTTTTATAATACGCTAAATCAAGTGTACAATACACGTCAACGTTCGACCGCTCCATTTGGCATACGAACTTTAAGAATATTGGATGACCTTGAGTTGCAACTTCCAACTATGTTTGAACGACAAATGTGCTATCTACCTCCATGGATAATAAAAACGCCGCACTTCGATTTCTCATTGTCCAGTTATATAAAACACGATACTCCTGTTGTGGTCTACCACCAGGAATTTTTATCCATTTATAAATCTCACCAACACAGTGAAATTATTTTCTCTGATGGATCTAAACTGGACAATGGCGTTGGATGTGCGTTTTATGCATCTGGATATACCTACACGTACGGATTGCCCTCAGCTTGCAGTGTTTTCACGGCAGAACTATTTGCTATTTTTAAAGCTTTGACCGTCATTCAATCTCAATCCTCGCATTATCTTTTGTGTTCGGATTCCAAAAGTGCTCTTCGGGCTCTTCAGGATGTTTTCTCTAGCAACCCTTTAGTTGGGGACATTTTGTGTGCTGTACACAGGCTTCAATTGAGGGGTGTGGGGGTAACTTTCTGTTGGGTTCCTGGACATTGCGGAATACTTGGAAACACAAAAGCGGATGAAGCGGCGAAGAAAGCTACAAGTTTGGTGCCTATTACTCAACTAGTTATGGCATCTGATTATGTGTGTTTCGCGAAACATTTATTGCTCGCTGCTTGGAATGACGAGTGGCATACCGTGATTCAGAATAAGCTGAGGGAAATTAAAGATACCGTCCGTCCATGGAGGTCTTCAATTCGTTCAAAACGTAGGGAGGAAGTGGTGGTCACACGCCTTCGCGTTGGCCACTCTTTTGCAACTCATGGATATTTGATGAGTCGTGAAGATCCACCAATATGCCAATATTGCGGTGATATCTTCACAATAAAACATATTTTGGTAGATTGTGGTAGTGTAGTTAATGTTCGTGCCCTTTTTAATTTAAAAGGGAGTTTAAAGGTGGTGTTAAGGGACGATGCCTCGGCCATTGACCGAGTCATCGCTTTCTTGCACCACTTGAAAATATATTTTAAAATTTAATACATAAATATATATATATTTTTTTTTTAAATTTTATTTATACATATAATTCTGTGTGTTTCTTTTATTTATTTTAATTAAATTTATTTTCTGTTCTTGTTATTGTTATTGAGATTTATTTATTGGTAAATTGTTACCCATTATTGTTTTACATATTATTTATTTACTGTTATATTGTTCTTTGTTGTTATTTTGTTATTTAGTTTTTAAGGATTTTTTCATTGTTATATTGTTGTTTTTTGTTTTTTATTGTTGGTGTTTTATTTTGTTTTGTAATTTTTGTTGTATTTATTTATTTGTTTATTTATTTGATTCTATTTAAAACATCGCGTTCTTTGTTAGATTTTGTTTGGCGATGATAACCACAATTGGTTTTTCGCCAGGAAAAAAAAAAAAAAAAAAAAAAAAAAAAAAAAAATGAAACACGTTTCATTTAGTGTTGCCTAAATTTTCAAATATTTTATCGTACTTTTATATTGTAATATGCGTTAATACCTTACATAGACAGCCATTTTATAATATATAATAGTATACAAACCTGTAACAATGTATCCAGATGGCACTAATTCCCCATCTAATTTAATGTTGCAATGTTGTTATTAGATCAGGGTTAAAAACATTAAAGAATTTTTGTCCTTGAAAATACACATGTATTATAAACATAAAAGTCTGTAAAATAATTATTTTAGTGGGAAATTCTTTTGATAACTATTCATTTTTTTTTCAATGTTTATGATTGGTATTTTCAACGTTAATTTCAAGGAACTGTCAGATAACCGCGTCTGAGCTTTTGATTTAATAGTTTTCACTAAAGACAAATCATACAAATAAAAGTACTGCCAAAAAATACGAAATTTTAAAGAAATATTTCTCGCAGATTAACCATTTTTAGAAGTAAGTAATTTTTTATAGATATCTTAATAATAAAACTTCACGGCATTTTGACTGCAACTGAATTCAAATGGAACATTTTGGAGCGGTCTAAATGTTGTTTTGTGCTATAAATACGTGGGAAACCCTAAGAAGGACACTATTACTAGTGATTTGTACGCCTGGTGAGAGAGTGTGTTTGCCGCATTTGTATTCCCTCAATCGAACCTACGAACTGTATAAACAAACAGTACATTTCTATAAACTATATACGATAATATCGTGAAAAAGTCGTATTCATTTATGTATAACTGTAAAGCGATATAATCTGTGGAGACTACATCTAGGATCAGGGACGGCCTTTTCGCTACACATCCTTAGAGCCTGCTTAGATCTTCCAGATATGCATAAGTATTGGGGTTCGTGAGGATTGAAGCGGCCTTAACTGTTTTAAAGAGGAAGCGGTTTGACTGACTGAGATTGACTGCTGACGCGAGAACCGTGTCACGTCCAAATATGTAGCTCGTTGCCTTGTTTGGCTGTAAACAAATTTAGTTGACATTTTTTGTAATCTAGTGTAGTTTATATCAAAGACATAAGTAACTGTATGCTTTCCTAATTAAACTCATAGAAACCAGCTTAGACTTGCTCACACAATGTTTGTTCATTTATTTAACATAATCACAACTCGCATCAATCCGACAAAGCAACTTGTATACCTCTAGCTCATGCAAGGGCATAATCTTCTGTCACAATAAATCTCCCCCTCCCCAAATTCTAAACAAAATATTTTTGAAAATATTCTTTTTAAACAATGTCCCCATTTAATTTTAATACCCAGCATCCCCACCTACATTTTTTGTATTTACAATCGTAGGCAACGTTGCAAAATAAATGTGGGGGTGCGTTGGATGTCATGAATCACAGTATGCAAATCAAAGGAGGACATCGGTACACTGTTACTTTTGTATAAAGAATACCAGAATATTATATACCTAGCGCGACCCCCCTACAAATGTTCTGCCCATTCGCACAAGGGGTAAGTCAGTATGAGAAACCCCGTATTCTTTCCGGGGATAAGAAAATACAGTATAAGTTAAAACATTTATATAAGACAAAATTTTCCGGAACGACTTCCGCAAGGCTACAGGAAACGTATGCTTTTCTTGTACCACTTTGAAACTTCCAGGCAATATATTGGTACCACCTTTTTTACATAAAAATACGTCAGTTTACCACCTACTGTACATATAACATTTGTTGAGTACATCTTCGGTTACAACGATGCATATATGGGAACTACATTCGCACGAACGAAAGTACCATCAATATAGGTACTACCACTGGTACAAAATGTGTACGGGTACCAACTTCAATACATACAAATTGTGTGAAAGCATTGGCACTACCTTCGACGCATAAACACACACACACACACACACACACACACACACACACACACACACACAAACACACACATACAAACACACACACACACACACACACACACACACACACACACACACACATACACACAAACACACACACAAACACACACACACACACACACACACACACACAAACACACACACAAACACACACACACACACACACACACAAACACACACACACACACACACACACACACACAAAGTATATGTAAGCCTATATTCTTTTACTCAAATGTTTATACGAATACCGCTTTTTTAACATAGAAAGTAAGTTACCGTAACCGGATGACCCGAAATAGATAATATTCCTACAATGGTCTATCGTCACTCGTTGTGGTAGCGACGTAACCAAATTAAGAAGTTATGGATTGTGGAAATCTTTAAAAGAAGAAAAGTTTGTGAAATATGAAGGAAGACGATGGGCGCTCCCTTCCAGTCCAAAACCGCAAAGCGCATAATTTTAGTTAGAATCTAATGCCCATCTTGTGGATCCATGCCCCCACGAGTCCAATCCCAAACTCGTGACTTCCCTCGGGTTTTTAGCGTCAGTACAAAAAGGGGAGGATCAATGCCACGTCCCGTAGTAGCGGTCTGCAAAAGTCTTTCGACTCTACGATAATGCCTGGACCGTTACCCGTCTTACCCCTGGGCTGAGACGAACTCTAACCAGGTTAGATCGGTTCAGGTAGAGCAATTTTACTGTGGACATAGTCCAAGGGGGGCATAAACCAGCTCAGTATGGCCCTTATAACAAAGGTATGGACAGGGATAACATTTGTCGATTCTATTTATACATATTTTCAATACAATTTCAATAGTGCAACTTGAGAAACTTGAATAATTGTGGAATTGAATTAGAATAGCCTTTTACTAGCTCGACCTTTGACCTTTCACCGGCTCTCGATTGAGTTAAATTACACGGCTCATCGCTAGAACCACTTAGCGGTAATGTATCACTTAGACCTGACAAGGCATTTCAGGTTTCTTCTTCAGTTATTAAAACATTAGCTCTTCCGATGATGCCATGCCAGTGTTGAAGGAGTGTTGCTAGATCGGTTTGCAAGCATCCATTCCGCTTCCATTTCTAAATCGTCTTCACTCACTCCGTCCATTTTGTATTAACGGTTCCTTATTTATTCACCTTTCCTACCCAACGGATGCTGTTGAAGTCACCAATATTTCTTGATGGTCTTTATAAAGATAGTAAACTATTGAAGTGAATATTTCAGAAAAATTGTTCGGGGAAAAGTCTTTGAGTTGGTGTCACGCTAAAAACGTCACGGTCTAACACATCTATATACGTAGCTGTATATATGCGCTGTATGCAACTAATTTAGCTTAAACTAAGTGCTAGCTTATCATTTCATACAACAGCTGATTTTACGTTGTAGGTTATGTTGTAGAGCAGGTGTCTCAACGCGTAGGTTATAGTATTTTATTTTTTGACAGTTTTAAGTTAAAATATTATCATTGAATATATTTTATCAGTTAGTAAATTTATTAGGTTAAATTTCAATAAATCTTACTACAGTTAATTCAATGTAATAATAATGAGTAATACATTTGTATTACAAATTTTGAAATGAAAACTTACTTGAGGCGTCAGACATTCCTTAAGAACAGATTTCAAATATTATGTTACTATTTTAATGTATACCACATGATAATATTTTATTTCATAAAACAGCTGATTTTATCTTATAGGCTATATTCTGGAACAGCTGTTTAAACACATAGATTATGTTACTTTATTTATTGTACATTATTAATTAAAATGTTTAATTATTAGACTATTAGTTGACATGATAATATTATTCATTATTTTTTATCAGTTAAAATATTAATTTAAGTTTCAGTAAATTTCAATTAATTGAATAAAATGAAGAGTTATATACTTTTACTCCTAGTTTTTCAAATTAAACTTCCTTAGATGATTCTGTCACATTTTAGAAACCGATTTTTATTATTTCGTTAAAAAAAAATTTTTATTCAGGAAATTTTTTAACTTTTAATAAAGGAATTCTTTTACTTTTCTTTACTCCTATTAAAATCTTTGTACACTAATGTAAAACTACATTAACTAAATTCTATGGAAACCTCTGTTAACTACAATCTTTAAATTTAGTAACTTATTCTTTTTTGTGGGTGGGCTGCCACATTGTATTTTTTTAGCATATTTAATTTAAGTTTAATACCGTTGTATAAACCTATTTCAAAGTTATTCATTATTTTATTGAATGATAGAAATTATTCGACTCAAAATTTTCATTTCCCTTGAATATCGCTTGGCGCGCGCGTACTCATACGCACACGCGCGCTCGCTTGCCTACACACACTCACGTACGCACAAGTCGTGCTCTAGACTGAGGAAGAGGTGTGGTACAGCATCCCTATCTGTAATGGATGCATACAACAGCCTACACTTTAGTGCGCGGGGTCACTACACACTTTCTTGAGTAAGCGATGATTTAAAACCACCGTGTTTATTTACTATCATGCACTGAAATTAATTCTCGTAAACCCGAGGCTTCAACGAAAAACCTTTCCACGACTGTTTCGAGATGCGGTCGCTATTGTTGCTAACTACCGCGGACACGCCTAGACCACCTTCGTGGAGGCTGCATATTTACACAAATCATTGTGGTGGCTACTACATCTGCATATTGCATACTTCCTACAACTGCCTGCTTTATAGTTTCCTACCTTCTACGCTCACGTGTGTTGTTCTACTGTAATCATATCCTTTCACTTCCACATTGTTGCGACATTTTCTATCATAAAATTTTTTATACAATTAGATTATTTATAAGTACGAACCTACTGACAGACTCGGGTGTATTGTATCTTACAGTGCGCGCTATGACCACCAATATGTACTATATACACCGTCTTGTAAGAAGTCAAAGAATATATATTGCCAAACATAACGTAAATGTAAAAATATCTATAATAAAATAATATTTATACAATAAGTACACTTATTTACAACTAGGGGCTTTAGGAGCTTATTATAGGAGCCCTTATTTAGGAGCCCTTATTCATACTGAAACAAATTTTAAACTTTTGTATAATTTTATTTTTTAATACAAATTAATTTAATATAGTTCAAATTTTTGAAATACTGTTTCCTCATAAACTATATATTTTTTCTGAATGGGGTTTCAATTTGTTTTTTCGCATTATCAATATCTAACTTTATTCCATCTTTAGATTTTACTCGACTTAGTGCAACATGAAGTTGATCATGTGTAAAAACAGATTTGGTCGATTGAAGCCTTACTTATTGTTATTAAAAATATAAGTCCTAAAGGCAATTGGTTCCTTTTCATCTGAAATGGCATGTAAGGATCTGGGGATATTAATTTAATTATTGGTAAACATTTCTTTCCTTTTCCAGAACCAGTGATTATTTCTAATTTAATACACTTGTCAAACATATCTAGTACGATACAACGTACTCCATTAACTAAACCTGATCCCAAGTTCATATTTCTAATTAATCTGTAATACTTTTAAAATATTTGTACTCAGCTGTTTTTAATATTTTATTTGTACAGCTGTTTCTCAGCCTAAATATTTGAAAATCATACTCAGCTGTTTTTCATTGCAATGTATTTCTTATGGAGATTTTTGGTAACTCTACCTTCTTCAAAACCCTATAAATGTTGTAAATTGAAAAAAACGTATATTTTTGGCCGCTCTTTCGTGTCAATATATTTAATTTGATCCATCTCCCAGCTCTCTACTACCTTCTAAGCCCCCATAATTTTTCTCCTAAAATTCGGCTTACGAAATTATTTATATGGATAGGTCGACCTAAAGTCGTTACCCTAAGAGACTTTAATACTAGTAGGAGAGTAACACATTTTTGTTACAGTTATTTTTACTGCAGAAAATGTGCCAATTAGTGGGATAGCCGACAGAAGTGAATATAGTATTTCATTTGAAAATGTATTTAAAAGAAATTTTATTAGAATACAGTTAGTGAATTAGTCGTAATAACAAAAGAGTGTATTTAATAAAGAACTTTTATTATATATTGAATAAAAATTTTATTTAATGAATTTATTTGAAAAGTATTCGACCTTAAAAGGTGTCCGTTGTATCTATGAAAATTTTCATTACAAAAATTGGAATAAAAATATATAATTCAATATCATTATAATAATTTGATTTTAGTAAATTATTTTATCGAAATTTAAATTAATATATCTATTGACTAATAGAAAAGATTACAAAATAATATTTGTACTTGAATATACAATAAAGTAACATAACATATATGTTTAAACAGCTGTTTTACAACATAGCTATATCCTCAAATAAGCAGTTGTATGAAATCATATATTATCATACAGTTTGGTAAAATAGTAACATTTTAATAAGGTAAAATAAATGAAATAACATAACCTTTGTGTTAATAACAGCTGTTCTACAACATAAACTGTAACATAAAATCAGCGGTTGTATGGAATCATATGTTGTCACGTAATTTGCTAACACAGTAACATTTTAACAGGAAACAATAAATGAAGTAACATTTAAAATAGCTACGTTTTAAAATAGCTGTTCTACATCATTACCTAAAACATAAAATAAGTTGTTGCACAAAACAATTTGTTATAACTTAATTTAAGCTAAAATAGTGTAGTACTGCACGGAGAGCAACGAAGGATAGCAAGTAGCTCGCTACCATAGTAACGCTTGTAGATTTACTGTAAACTTAATGAATTCTTAACATTTTTAAAAATCACAAGCAATGACTTAGAAAACATCAGATTCGAAAATGTCGTTTCCAACCTGTAAACGAATGTGTTATAGTAATCATAGATTTACAGGTTTCGCTTCATCATGCCATTTTCAGGTTAATATAAACTTGTAAGCTATAAAGCAGCAGGTTTAAATGTAATTTATATAATTCAGTTTAAATACACAACAAACACTAGCACAAAATTACTTTAAAATGTATATAATTCACCATGAGGCTTAGAGATGTAGGCTAACACTTGCTATGCGGACGCTCTCTATCGGCAAGTCATCCAATATAAGTGTAGCTTGCCTTTCAAGGCCCGAGCGACGTCACCGCACTTTGAACAAGTGTCAACTGTACATCTCTAAAAGCAATCAGGACATGGAGCCCCTAACTGTCCATCTCCACAGAGCCGTGTACTTTCATCGAGCTCGTGTGATGTGACCTGCTACGTCCGGCGCACTTTGGCGCAGGTGCGATCACATAGGCCGCATTCTTCAAGTGGAGAGACTTGGCGAAAGGATCGGTTTGACTTTGCTGTCGATTCTTATTTCCTCTTTGTGGTTCGAGAATACTGAGCTGTCAACTGTAGGTTTTATTTCAGAAAGACTAAACAGACATAGTTAGATGCTGGATGTACAGAATACTACACGGAGTATTTTCGATTTTATAAAATTAATTGTTTTTTCCTTTTAAAGCGATTTTCTGACTTCTATGCAGGAGAGGAAGGGGTGTGATATAAATAAATAAGGGAAAGACATTTACTTGTTATAGGCCTGATCTCAATTGGTATGAATGTATATATATATATATATATATATATATATATATATATATATATATATATATATATACATTCATATATACATACATACAGTAGAGTCTCGAAAATCCGATTCCCAAAATTTTGAGCTTCCTCATAATCCGAATCTCGATATGTATGTAAAGGAAATGAGCCGTGCTTCTAAGAAATATTTATATTAACACGGCATGCAAAGGAATTGAGCCAGGCTTTCAAGAAATGTTTATATGAATATGTAATGCAAAGGAAATGAGCCAGGCATTCAAGAAATGTATATATGAATACGGTATGCAAAGGAAATGAGCCAAGCTTTCAAGAAATGTTTATATCAATACGGTATGCAAATAAAATGACTCGAGCTTCCAAGAAATGTTTATATCAATACGGTATGCAAAGGAAATGAGCCAGGCATTCAAGAAAATTATATATGAATACGATATGCAAAGAAAATGAGTCGAGCCTCCAAGAAATGTTTATATCAATACGATATGCAAAGGAAATGAGCTAGGCATTCAAGAAATGTTTATATGAATATGTAATGCAAAGGAAATGAGCCTGGTATTCAAGAAATGTATAGGCCCATATGAATACGGTATGCAAAGGAAATGAGCCAAGCTTTCAAGAAATGTTTACATCAATACGGTATGCAAAGGAAATGACTCGAGCTTCCAAGAAATGTTTATGTGAATATGTAATGCAAAGGAAATGAGCTAGGCATTCAAGAAATGTATATATGAATACGGTATGCAAAGAAAATGAGTCGGGCTTTCAAGAAATGTTCATATAAAAGTCTCCTATTTTTTCTAATGCACAAGAACGTACTTCCGTGTAAACCGAGTATTCTGTAATCCGAGGGGATTTCGGTTCCATCTACCTCGAATTATCGAAGCTCTACTGTATATATATATATATATATATATATATATATATATATATATATATATATATATATATATATATATATATATATATATATATATATATCGTAGAGCGACCCATTCGCCCCTTTTTATGGGATTCATACATGTGGTAGCGAGCATGTTGACTCTCGGTAATAACTATACGTTATTTTAAAAGCCCGTATACTGCCAAATCTTAGGTTTCTAACATTTTTATTGCCATGTATCTGATGTAAAACGTTAGATTTATAGAATGTATGATGACAAACGTTCAAAACAATGATCACAGAAAGGTAGGGAATTTCACCAATAGAGGTTGGTAAATCTGCTAAGCAGACCCCTATTATTTGACAATTTTAAGATATACAGGCTTTTACAGTAACAAATTGATAAAAAGCTTCAAGCCATTATTTGTATAAATATTCTTGTTGTTGAATTGTATACTCATTAAAAGATACTTTACAAGTAAAACTTGATCTGCAAAAAACGTTTTATATTGCTGAAACAACTTAGTTTTAAATACTATTTAATTTTTCTGTCCTTATTTAATTTCTATCTTATTAATTTAATCTCATTTACTCCCTAATTTTCTATAAATTATTTTTACAGTTTTATCATTTCCGGATTATTATATAAAGTACGTTAATTTTATTTAGAACTAAATCCCTAACATTTCTACATTAGGTAAATATAATTTGAGTTAACTATAAGAGAATGCATAGTAATAGTACGCGAGTATGTAAATCTATAAAGGATGCAGAGGAAAATTGCTGTAACCTTAACGAAAGGGAAGAATTGATACTCACAGGGTTAGCTTCCCTAAAGTAGGTCTACTCTACCAGGGGTAAACAGACAGGAATTACAGGTGATAGAAAGCATAGACAGGGTTAAGGTGCGTTTTGAGTCGTACCTGGTTAGTTTGATGATGGATTGACATAGTTCGCTTGGAAACCATTATTTTTTAAAAAAATATATAATCTCTCTCATAATAGTTATGCAAAGATACAAGCTGCCTTTGACGACGTTAATAATTTGTGTCTAAATTCATGACAGGAATGTAACAGAATAAACAATATGCAGCTGAGGTTTTTCAGACAGAAATGTAAAATTAAATAATATTATTTATAAAGTCAAAACATGCAATTAATTAAGAACGAGATTAAAATAATTTTATAAACATTTTTAATATTTAGGTTTTTTGAAAATATCCATTGTCTATTAAAATTTATCATAGAAAACGTAAAATTATTATATTATACACAGCCTTATTTATTACTCTATATATTAAAGCTAAGTTACAATTTCTCATATAATTATACATGTTTAAATTTTAGTTTTGCTGTTATTAATTCAACCGTAGTAAATGAACATGATTAATAATAATATCTCAGTTCATTAATACGTCCTATTATAGGATGTTATACTAACGTATATACATCATCAACGTGTTCGGAAGTATTTAATATCCTTTAAACATATATTTTAAATTTATAATGCACAATACAGAAAATGACAACGTAAAAGTAATAAAAACACTTGCATGAAATCACATGTTGACAAATAATTTAATAAAATTCACCATACGTTATCGTTATATGTATAGGAAATAGCATTTGAAATTACTTAAGCGTAACCTCTAAATAACCTCCAACAGCGACAAAAGCAGCTGTCAGCATTAACCGCTCGTATGACTTTGGAAAATCTCAAGTCAATTGATCAACTTTCTTAATCTCGTTGAAATTACTGTGATAACGTCACATAATACCGAGTTATGTAAATTTATTTTATTTGCTAAGCCTTAAGACGTGACAGATCGAAAAGGATGGGACAGTAATAATGGGTTAAACATTAGTTACCGTAGAAAATACAACTCGATAACAACCAAAGAATAGTTTAAAATACTTTCTAGTCATTTATTATTTTAAATATGAATACTAGTGGCAGCTGTTTCAGAATGTATTTGTATAAAATTGTTCAGTCTTGCCAACACACGAATAGACTAAGTGCAAGTGTGTACGTCACACATTTCCTGAAGACTTTGACGCAGGGACAAGTTACTTATCTAAACAATTTACGATGCAATACTTGAAAATTCTTTTTCCGGATAATTATTAATCTGTATTCTTTATAGAACACCACGCAACAATACATTCCGTGTGAATAGCCTCATAAGGAACAATGGTAAAGTTTCCATAAATGGCGCCGTGCTTCAACACACTTACAATACTTATCACTAGTTCTGCCTCTCGTACAGGACTTCCTTATTTAAATACTTTGCTTGTAGTTGTAGTGGCACCCCCATACACATCGACATGTCTGCAAACAGATTAGGCAATGTTCGCATCGGACACATCTTTCTTTGTCTGCCGGCCAACAATGGCAAGCGACTTCTTCAGGATGTTTCTCTTTTCCTACAGCTAGCTGTACACGCTTCTCGAAAAAAAATACAAACCTAAAAACAATGAAAAAAACAATAATAACCAAATATTCCTATTTAAATATACAAAGCCTAATATGTGAAATAATAAGTAAATTAATATACAAAGCCTAATGTACGAAATAATATATAAATTATTATACAAAGCTTATGGTAAGAAATAATATATAAATTATTATACGAAGCTTAATATTCGAAATAATATATAAATTATTATACAAAGTTTAATATACGAAATAATATACAAATTAATATACGAAGAATAATATACGAAATAATATATAAATTAGTAAATAAAGCCTAATAGGCCTATACGAAAAAAAATTATAAATTATTAAAAAAAATTGAATTTACGACATAATATATAAATTACCATACGATGTTTAATTTACGAAATATTATATAATTTAACATACGAAGTTTAATTTACGAAATAATATATAAATTATTATACAAAGTTTAATGTACAAAATATTATATAAATTATTATACAAAGTTTAATATACGAAATAATATACAAATTAATATACGAAGTTTAATATACGAAATAATATATAATTTAGTATATAAATCCTATTAGATAGACCTATACGAAAAATTATAAATTATTACACAATTTTTAATGTACGAAATAATATATAAATTTATATATATATATATATATATATATATATAGTTTAATTTATGAAATAATATATAAATTAACATATGAAGTTTAATATATAAATTGACATACGAAGTTTAATATACGAAATAATTAATAAATTGGTATATAAATAGGCCTATACGAAGGAATTTATAAATTATTAAACAAATAATAATGTAGGAAATAATAGGCCTATATAAATTTATATACAAAGTTTACTATACTAAATAATATATAAATTAACATACGAAGTTTTATATACGAAATAATATACAAATTTATATACGAAATAATATATAAATAATATACGAAGATAATATACGAAATAATATACAAATTAGTATATAAAGCCTAATAGACCTATACGAAATAATATATAAATAAAGCTAATATATAAATATAAATAAATACATTTATAAATTAACTTTAATATATAAATTAAATTAATACAAAGGGTTTAATATATTTATGAATATAGAATGTTTAGTTCCACCACACAATTTTACTGAAAAATAAAAATGTTTTACAACAAATTGAAAAAAACAATTACAGAAAATTAAATTTACACGTTAAGATGCGCAGCTCAGTTACAACATCAAGTCACAAGGAATAATTAAATCATAATAAAATTTAACGCGAATAAACGAAAGTTCACTATAACAATCCATGGGCTACATTAAAATATAAGCGGAAAATATTTAGTTTTTATATCGAGTTTGTTGCTCTTGTGTCTAACAGTGGCGCTATTTTTCAAGGGAAGCATGGTGTCTACCTGTCACAGGAGTGGCATTTATATAATACAGGTTTATTAACACTCGCGTGTATGAAAGCAACCACCGAATTTTTTTATCAATGGGTGATGTGAAATTTTGAACAAACGAATATTTACAAATTTATCTGCATATATTATTGTAATCGCCCGTATACTAGTAAATCATATAATTTTCCAAGTAATTGCTTTAATTTAAGATTTGCCAATCTTAAAGCTAAAACTGCAAAGTCTTGTGATCGTCATTCATGTTGAACCTTTACCATTATATAGTTGGTAAACCTGAAGTTATATCTCAGAGACGCGATCGATATTTCCCAACCCTACCTTGATGGGAAAAGATCGTTGCTAGCAGAAAACGTGGTTGAGAAATACTCATTCTTTTATTCCCAAAACCAATACTAACCAGCCCTCTCGTAGTTAAACCTTTACCATCGTAGAGTCGGAAAATGTTTGATTTCACTTAGAAACACGATAAATGTAACCCAACCTAACCTAATCTTAAAGGACAAAGTTGAGAATAAAAGATTTTTACTGAATAAAACCAAAACTATTTTCCTCTACCAATTTATACGCTTTGTTCTGGGGGGAGGATTTTGACTTGTACGCTTTTAACTCGTATTTCGTTAAACATTCCAAATGATTGGTTGATATATATTAGTTAATTTAGAGTGTAGAGGTAAAATATAAAATTTAACACCTTTAGCGGCGAAAGTCCGACGTCTTCTGTTGTCATTCATTTCGAATTTAAACACTCCATAAATCTTTGGTTTTACCTCAAAGAAACAATTAATGGTACCCAACCTAACCTAAATGGTCGTACTCGTTGCTAGCAAGACAAATTGTTAAAAATTCCTATTATTTTTTTTGGTTCTTAGAAATAACCTGCTTTGGTAAAACCTAGCATCTCCTAATCTATTACGATAAAAGCCTGAATAATCATCTCCTGTTTATAGACTCCTAAACTTTTACAACTAATGTTGGTAAATCTTGACATTTACTAGTAAAGTCTAAGATTTACCAATATGAGGGATTTCAGAGTAACATATAGGCCTAGATTATAGAATACTTTGCATGGAGTTGGTTTCAGTTTTATTCAACCCGTGCTTTGCATTGGATATGTTTGTGTTTACATGTATTATTCTTGGAATTTTCTTCAAGACACCTGTTGTAGGCACAGAGCACTGCTTGTTAGGATCATATAGAGTTATAACCTCAAACTTATTTTCGTCGCAAATAAAACCAAGACATTTTCAAAATCCCATTTGGCGGCTTATATTTCGTCAACATTTGTACGTACCAATCATCAGGCAACCGACAAAGCTACGGTTATGTACAGCTATTCGACCCTATATATTGGGGAGCTACAGACACCCCCCTCGCCCGTGTAGTATCAAGGCGATTACGTGAACCATTTGAAAGGTACAATAGTTAACCCATAGCATGATGGATACAATAGTTAACCCATAGCGTGATGGATACAATAGTTAACCCATAGCATGATGGATACAATAGTTACCCCATAGCGTGATGGATACAATAGTTAACCCATAGCATGGTAGATAACATAGTTAACCTATAGCATGATGGATACAATTGTTAACCCCTAGCGTGATGGATACAATAGTTAACCCATAGCATGATGGATACAATAGTTAACCCATAGCGTGATGGATACAATTGTTAACCCATAGAATGGTAGATAACATAGTTAACCTATAGCATGATGGATACAATTGTTAACCCCTAGCGTGATGGATACAATAGTTAACCCATAACATGATGGATACAATAGTTAACCCCTAGCATGATGGATACAATAGTTAACCCATAGCATGATGGATACAATAGTTAACCCCTAGCATGATGGATACAATATTTAACCCATAGCATGATGGATACAATATTTAACCCAGAGCATCATGGATACAATAGTTAACTCATAGCATGATGGATACAATAGTTAACCCATAGCGTGATGGATACAATAGTTAACCCATAGCATGATGGATGCAATAGTTAACCCCTAGCATTATGGATACAATATTTAACCCATATCATGATGGATACAATAGTTAACCCATATCATGATGGATGCAATAGTTAACCCCTAGCATTATGGATACAATATTTAACCCATAGCATGATGGATACAATAGTTAACCCATATCATGATGGATACAATAGTTAACCAATAGCATGATGGATACAATAGTTAACACATAGCATGATGGATACAATAGTTAACCCATAGCGTGATGGATACAATAATTAACCCATAGCGTTATGGATACAATAGTTAACCGATAGCGTGATGGATACAATAGTTAACTCACAGCGTGATGGATACAATAGGTAACCCATAGCGTGATGGATACAATAGTTAACTCATAGCATGATGGATACAATAGTTAACCCCTAGCATGATGGATACAATAGTTAACCCCTAGCATGATGGATACAATATTTAACCCATAGCATGATGGATGCAATAGTCAACCCATAGCATGATGGATGCAATAGTTAACCCATAGCATGATGGATACAATAGTTAACCCATAGCGTGATGAATACAATAGTTAACCCATAGCGTGATGGATACAATAGTTAACCCACAGCGTGATGGATACAATAGGTAACCCATAGCATGATGGATACAATAGTTAACCCATAGCGTGATGGATAACGGTTTCATAACTCAATTATTGGTAACAAATTGACAAAAAACCCACCTCGGGTGAAATGTAGCCGTAGATGTGTAATCTCGGGGGAACACAATGGCGTCATTAGGATGTACGGCGTCCAGTATCAGATGGTGCACACAATGGACGCAGGCGTAACTAGCCCGCCACTTTACCCTCGGGTCATGGGTGCTTGCACACTGTCCATAACGCATCGACGCGACCTTTGCCATGATAGCGCATTCTGTGGGCGCGTCGCATAACTACCTGTTACAGACGCAGAGACAACCTTTGTATGTAATTGTATGTAGAAACTCAATTACAATCTAAATACATTACAAATGTTTATAATTTCTAATCAATAAAGTTTTATTTTGTTAACAAATATATGCACAATTAGCTATATATGGTAACATTAGGATGCCTTAATGGTAGGACAATGAAACTCTCTTGTTGTTATAGAAGATTGTAACTATAATGGCTTACGTGTAAAGCGCCGCTTATGCGAGTTGAACTTACTCCTGTCGTGTGTCTTGGAATGTTTAAGGAAAAGACGTGATTCATGAAAAGGCATTAATACGCCATATGAGTGAAATAAGAAGAGGATCATGGTTCGAGTGGGCAGGGTTGCTTTAATAAACTATACCTAAATTTACCATTAATAAATTGGGTTTCCCCAATTTAGTTCTTTGCTCTATGGTTAGAGTTAGTTGAATATTAATCATGGGCGAACATATTAAAGTTTGTAAGAGGGCTGGACATAAACACATTGTATATTTTAAAAAGTAGAGCTAAAAATCCATACACGCTATTGGTAAGTCTTAGGATTTAGTCTGCACACAAAACGAAATTTATAAAAATGTACAAGATTCAAAATAAACCAATGGCCTTCTACAGCTTTTTAATTATTTTTTTCCATTAAAACTGGTCTTATTAGACCAACCATTAACTTTCCTTGCATTGTCTTAACCTAAATACTGATATAACTAAAGGGCCTATTGACTCATTAGCTCTCGTCTGAACATTGTCAATACATATTATATTAGAACTAGCACGGCACAACACAACACTACACTAACTCAAATGGATTGGTTCTCTTCAATCTTGTAACCAAGCTTTTAAATATGTTATTTTTATGAGTATTTTAATATATTATCCAAGATCAGAAAATGAAAATCACAAGATTACTTGCGTTGTAAGAATTTCTCTAAGAAAAGTCATTCTTATTAATATTAATTTCAAAATCTATCTTCTAAAAGTCCTGCAAATTAAAATACTATAATTGTATATGTTATGCAACATGTGCTGCAATAAACTATGTGATGCTTTGAAAAAGATCCTATCTTTTCTCCTGCTTCATTGTTGTTTCAGCACATGGTCCATTTGTTTTATTGAGATTCATAATTTAGTATACGTTGATGTTAAAAAGTTTATGTTTTACTTCTACCGTAACATGTCACTACTAGCGTGCAGAGACATGATAACAGTTTTGGAAGTACAATGCAGTTTATTAATTCAACCCATTGCATATTTGTAAGTTTCTTCACAACTTATATCTTCTATGTCATCTACTTTTTTCAGTCTATTTCATCAAATGGTGTTTTGAGAATTTTTTTTTGTATTTCAGGATATTTGGTTCTTCATCAATTTTTTTTAGACATTTTTTTAAAACGTTCATCTATCTACTTTAACGTTAACGTATTCTTTGCTTCTGAAGTACTTTATTTTTCTTTATTTCATTTTAACGCACAAATCTTCAACACTGTAGAATACTAAACTATATATATTTTTATCAGATACTTCAATAACATCTCTCTCATTTCGTGTCACAGTTAGGGTTTACCCACAGTTGTAAATATAAGATTTTATAAGCAAGAGATGAATTTTCAGGGTTTTATGATTAGGGTTTGCGAGACGCTAGGTTTACCAAAGACGATTGGTAATTGTTGGGTTTGGGGATACAACATTGACTTCATTACATATTTCTCGTACTTCTCGCAAACTGATACAGTAAAGAGTGTTATCATTAGAATTCCTGTTGTCAACTACGACTGCCTTTGTATTGTTATTTAATTCCCATGGCTAGAAATACGTTACAGAGCCGCCTATGAGAGCCACTCAGTTTGCAAAGAAGGTGATACAACTAGTGTTAATCCTTGTTACTTGTCCAAGTTTGACTCCAGGTATTTATTTTCAGAGCATAGATCAACTTAGAGTTGAAGAACGTTACTTAAAGTTATTGCCTCCCCCTGGAATCCAATCCAGGACCTGTTAGTAAGGGAGTGCTCTAATATTATTCTTTAATTTGCCTTTAATACTCAACAATTAGATTATAAATCATCTTAAATCTTTAGAATTATCTGTTGTTTTTTTATTTTAATTTTATATAAATATATCTTAGGTTGTCTATAAATCTATTTTGTATCTACCGTAATCTTTACATCCGTCTACTTTCAGGCGTTCCTGGAAGATCTAGGCATTCCTGATATTTTCAAGGGCAAATGTTTTTTTTCTATTCCCAAGTCCGTACACATTCTGCTCGAAAATTTGTAAACTAAATAAATTTGTATTCTGTTTTGGAGAAACAAGCTAGAGATTTTAACGCCAGGAAAAATAATAAAATTTGCTCCAGCTAATTTTGGACACATGGTGATTTAAATGTCTGTACAACATAGTTTCGGTTTGGCTACTGCACCCATAAAACATTTTGATTAAATAAAGAGTGTACTGGTGATATAAGAAAAAACACGATAAGTCTAAACGTTTGAGTTAAAAATTAAGTGAAACAACTGGTTCAAATTAAATTCATAAATTTAAAATGGTAATATATTCATTTGCAAAGGGTATGTTTAATTTGTGGTTAGTTGCAATGCCTACAACGTTACTGTAGTAACAATATTAGGAAATTGCATTTTGTATACTTATGATTTTGAAAACCCAACTTTAATATTCCTCTTACTTCATAGTTTGTACCCATTTATTACATAAAACAGAACATTAATTAGAGTGTTTTATTGAACTATGTAGCCTTTTCTATTACGTTTGTAATGAATTTAATTTGAATTAAATTTATTGTTTTACTTAGTATATAATTAGATTTAAAGATATTTGTTTCAAATGTTTGGTAATTCTTGTTTTTATTGTGCACTGCAAACACACTCGCAAAGGTAGCTCAGCATGAAAATTTATCGTAACAGAAAAATGAATAAAAATAACCGCAGTTCTGTTTGGGAATGCGCCCGCTAGAATGCGGTACGGGCAACGGGTCTTCCCGTTTCGACGCGTTCGCACATGTTCTGGATAAAACTATGAGGTCTTAAATACTTCAAAGATGGTAAGATAGGCCTTTTATGGGACGCCATAAATATCTGGCTTTTCAGGGCTCCGCGGACTGCGAAGGCAGTCTAGTTGCTCTGGCATTCTACCGGTCTATCAATTTATGGGAACCTTTCATGCCTGACTTTGATACAGTCGAGGTGAGGTGTAGATTTCATCAAAATCTTAATGGCAGTTTGTTTGTTAAGACCGGCAGTCATTTCTAGATGGGAGATTAAGTGATTTAGCCTGGTATACGGCGTGCTTCTTTCGTACTATGCAAGTTAGCGTTGAGTTATTGAGAAATCCCCGCAAAAGAATTACCACGAGTTTGAAACGAATTTATTTTTAACGTCTACATCAAAAGGCACAGGATGACATCACCCGGCCAGCGGTCGCGGATGTTTCGTTTTAAATGTGGTGCCATTAGTTGTAAATTTCTCGTGAATCGCTTTTTAGTGGTCCTTTTGGAAGTTGGCCTGGCACAGAAATCCAAATATGTCTCACCGTATCAGCCGTCTGCCTGTACAGACCGTTCCATTCCAGTTTGTTATTTTAAACGACATGGACACATTTAATGTAATCATATCGTTCGTGTTATCTACCCATATTAAAGAGGACGTTAAAATCTCTGGAGATATTTATTAGTGTAATGAGCGTAATTTCAGAATCGGACAACCTGTTCTGTCCAGGCTTAAAGTCTGACTTGCGGGAGATAAGAGATTAAATCGTTCACAAGTTGTCATACTCTCCTTACAATATAAATACACCGTTAAAGTATTATTGCGGAAGAAACAAGTTGTATTTCGTTTTCTTTCTTTATTGAAAGGAAAAACTAATATTATATATTTTAAAACTTTTACTGTAAAAATTAATTGTACGTCGTAGAAAAGTCTTCCTTCTTTGAGACAAAAGATTTATTTTATTTGTAAATTTCGTAGGAACAGAAATTTTGCGACATGGAAAATTCTTCTTCTGGGTGACAAGAAATTTATTTTGTTAAAATGTTCCATTGAAACAGAAATATTGTAGTGCTTAGAAATAAATAAAGTTTTTCTCTTAGAAGAAGTGTTTGTATTTTGATTGTGTCAATTTTGCGTCATAATTGTGAGATAAAATTTAAATCCACCTTCTTTCAATAAAATCTTACCTGACATCTTAAGCTCCTGTCAGGCAGCCATTATTCTTTAAAGCTAATAACGAATCGCATTGATTCCTTCCCAATTCACCAAGGTCGTAGCCAACACAATCTCTGAAAGTTTTTGAAATTCGTTTTAAGATCCCTCTAAACATTCAAAATTGTTTTCAAGCAAAACTACTTTTTATCTAAAAACCCCGTTTTTCCGAACGTTCCTTAAGCTAAAGATATCACGGCCCTTTCCTCCTTGAGGCTTTTCCAAAAACATACGTCACACCGATCATATTATCACAAACGTCACTCCCCTCGCCGTCGTTTATTTAAACTTTCTATAAAAACGTTGGTGTTTCTAGTCGTCAAGTAATCATCAAGTGTTAAGGCTTCGTCAATAAACGCATCAGCATAAGATACTAAGATAACAAATTTTCCTTGGCTCTTTAAGTAGGCTAATCATGTATGATTCTATAAAACACACTTTTCTTGACAATTTTACGTTCTTTTAAATTGCACCCACAGAAGCGCATATACACACACGCACGTGCGAGCGCACATATTCGCACAGGCCAACCCACATACACAGAGTTATAAATCCGATATTGACATCTGCCAGGACCATAAGGACATAACTACCAGCCACATTCACCCAGCCTCCAGAAACAAAGGCCGTAACATTGCGTTTTTGAACCTTGTGTTTATAACCTACGATTATTCACGAAGTTATGCGAAAGTTAACGAACCTATACACTGTAGTTTTTCATTAGAGACGACCTGATAATGTATAAAGCTAAACAAATTTTGATGACTTTTATCCGTCATCTTCTCTGTCTTTCTTGGACATGCTGTTTATTTGTTTCTTTCAATTTGGTTACCTTATCACAACCACGCTATTATTATCTGTTTATCACGTCAAGAATTTTACCTCCACTCTCATCATTAAGTATGGGATCACATTTTCTCTACGTTTTCAATAATTTTTTTCCTATTGTTTCTTGTTCACCTCTAATATGTGCCAAAATCGCCATTAATTTAATATAGATATTATTATTTTCTATAACTATCAAGTTGTATTGTTTTATACAATATATAGCAGTGTCATTGGACTTTCTATCAGTTTAAAAGCCATGAAATCACTGACATTTTTACAGTTTAGCATCTACGACCTCCATTTTGTATTTCCATCGCAGAACTAAATGTGCAGAAAAGTTAGAAACTCTCAACGCCAGTTCGTGCCAAGCCTTCTGAGTCAATAAACACCTGAATACATGGCATACATGCCTATCGTACAGTCTGCGTACCAAACAAATGTTCCTAAGTTGTGTTTACTTATCTTCTGAGGTGTTGCGTTCATCTCTGATCTCTCGTTAACGTTTCCATTCATTCGACATTTTCTGTAAAATGTTCAACGTGGCAAGTATTGATGGTTTTTGTTTACGAGTAACATTTGGCACGTGAATGTTATCGGACACGAATGTACGTGGAAGCGATCACGTACAGTTTGAAGGCAAGAACACTGTGGCTTGGCGCACGTCAAACCGACACCTAAGTACATCTCTACAGTAGCCGGGCGAGGCACGATTCCGATGTCACTAGATGCGTGCGGTTCACCAGTTCCTATTTCACTTAAATGCTCGCCACCAGGTTAGTACCAAGATGTCTTGTGTTAGGCGTGTTCCGTTGCGCAACACGGGGTTTATTTTATAGTCGCTAGATTTAAAAGAAATCTTCAAGTCGATAAATGCAGAGGTCTAGGCGCGGTTTTATTACCTGTGTATGCTATTGCTATAAACATACAAGTATTGCAACGTAAAATGCAGTTGGAGTCCACTTGTCGTTGGTAGTAATGTTTAAAAATACATTAAAACTTTGGTGTTAATATTTATAAAAAGAAATTATTTCAGACCATTAATGTTTGTTTTCAAACACATGTAACTGTAAGTCGGAATAGAATATGGTTTTTTCTAACATAACTTTTTGAATTTAATAAATTACTGTAACTATTTATTTTTTAAGGATGTTAACTTTGAGAAACTACTGGCTCAAAGAGTTAATACTTGTTCAAAATTTTATTTGTGTTATTTAGTAGGCATCCCTTTTATTTTGGCAAATCAACAACATATCCAATTGGTTCTTTAACATTCGATTTCTCCCAGTTTTATTGAAACGTTGAAAATACTTTTAGAATATAAATGTTAATAGATACACATGCTGTCGTTCTCATATGGTAATACCGTGAAACGGGTAGTCATATTCGTTTACCTCATTTGATAACAGATATAAGAAAACTGAACGGTTGGTGTAAGACGAAGCCGAAAAGTGACTATGAATGTAATAGAGATAAACGGCTGGTATAGAATGAAGTTGAAAACAGATGATGACCAAATGTAAGAGAAATGAAAAGGGTGGTGTAAGACAAAGCCGAAAAGGGACTATGATAAAAGATTACGGCTGGTGTACAATGAAGTCGAAAACGGACGATGACCAAATGTAAGAGAGATGAAAGAGTGGTGTAAGACAAAGCCAAAAAGAAACTTTGATGAATGTAAGATAGATGAACGGCTGGTGTACAATGAAGTCGAAACGGACGATGGCCAAATGACAGAGAGATGAAAGGGTGGTGTAAGACAAAGCCGAAAAGGGACTATGATGAATGTAAGAGAGATGAACGGCTGGTGTAAGACGAAGCCGAAAAGGGACGATAACAAAATGTAAGAGAGATGAACAGGTGGTGTAAGACGAAGCCGTTAAAGGAGGATAGCGAATGTAAGAGAAATGAGTGGCTGAAGAGGAATTTGAACAAAATAAATTCGAAATGCTGAAATAGAAAGTCGGTTTTCTGAAGTAGAGGAGTAGAACTAATGAATGAACATTGTTTTGGTAGCGAGGTAAATTATGCTGGTCCTCTTCGTGACGAATGGACTCAACTTTTGAAAAACGTGTTTCTAATGGGCTGAACTGCCAATTTACAAATGTCTCCTTGACGTAGAGGGGATTTATAACAAGATGAGATAGTTAAGGCATATTTAAAGACGTAAAAGTATCATCGACAAATTTAATGCGCGTTCTTTGATGACAGTGTATGACGTCACCCTGCCGCTTGTCTCGTTCGTTACGCTCAAATTAAAATACAACAAACGAAACATTAATAGACTTTTAAACGTTATTTATGACTAATTAATGCTAAAAACGTCGACAAGAAAGTGATCCGACAACGGGTTGCTAGGCAACGGCTTTATGCTTCAACATTGAGTCGTTAATAATTTCGGATGTTAATATGCTTCGGTCTTATTTTATAGCTGTTTAATGTAATAAAATTTATATTAGATTCCCGTAATAAAGATATGTTACATAGTGTGCTGATAAAAGTACCGGGTCCTCTTGACCCCAGCCTGGGTGTTCGCAGGTTTTCGCTTCAAGGCTTGTTTAATGAATTCGACCAGATTCCATACGATATCGTGTACATATAGGCGAGCTTCTGCGCTCTTTATATGTTGCATTTCTTCCGACTTGTTAAAGTTGTGTCTTCCTTTCAGTTAATGCGTCACTCAGAATCCACTGCTTCTCCGTTGCACTCTCCAACTCACTCGTGGGGGATTATTTTCAGTCGCCTTAAGAAGTACATATAACAAGCTTAAGTAAAACGGTAAAGTACAATGTTTTTGATTTAGGTCCTCTCTAAGTTTCACAGATAATTTATTTTGAATGTTTTAATTGCAAAGTTTGCAAAGATGTAGTATTGACCTAGGATGGCTTAACCCACCTCCAAACTTGGAAGCCTTCCAATGATTCTAAAACCTTTTGCAAGCTTTCGTTTTTCCTTTCAGTGATATAGATTGAATTAGGAAATATTAACGCTCGGGAAGGTAGTGAGACGAAAATGAATAAAGTTAAAATTATTAAATTGTATCAATTGATAACTAGGTCCTCTTTTTGCTTCACAGATCATTTGTATTTTTGAATGTTTTAATTGCAAAGTTTGCAAAGATGTAATATTGACCTTGGATGGCTTAACCCGCCTCCAAATTTGGAAGCCTTCCAATGATTCCAATGATGTCCAATTTCTTAAATTGACAGTGCTACACAGTTTTCTATACTAAACTGTAAAGGCCCATTTTCCTACTGACTGACCAATGACTCTCCCTTGTTGCAGTCTTATACAAGCTTTCGAGTTCCCTTTCAGTGATATAGTTTAGACTAGGGAACATTAACGCTTGGGGAGATAGTGGGATGAAAATTATTGAAGTTAAAATTATTTAATGTTAATTGATTAACTTTGAAAGTAATAACTAGGTACTAATTTGTAGTTACAGAATATTTGATAGAGCGTTTTTCACAATGATAAGTGATAATATTATGTATCCATAAATCTGGCAAAAATTAAACTGGTTCATATTTGATTTATTTTGAGAAAAGTCAAAAAGATTTTGTGCTCTTTCAAGTGGTCGAGAGATTTCATTTATTCAGTAAAAACAATAAATAAATAACTTAAAATACGTGAATATCTATTTATCAATAATTGTATCAAATTTTAAATAAATAAGTGCTTTAAAATTGTTGAGTAAATCGAAATAAAAATATTTCAGGAAGCTTACTGAAGCAAATAAATGTGTCCTTTTTACTTACATCATTAGGTGTAAATCTTGGAACAAACTTCAGTTTTGAACGCACTTCACATTCTGGATTACTTCATCAACAAACTCTCTCATAAAAAAGGCCTAAAGTAGTAAAGTGGTTAAATAATAAAATCAACAATCTCAACTGCTTAACAAATTCATAAAAATCAACATCATATTTTTGCCGTAATTATTACAAAATAACAGCCGTTCTGGATATAAAACGTCGGTCTACAATGTTCAGTGAAATATTTGATTAATTTTTATGTCCGTTCACGTTTATTGAACAAGCTCATGAGTTTGCGCAGAAGTAACGTAGGCCTACACTGACAACAGGAGAGTACGAGAATGTCGACAATCTGGTTCTCTTTAAATGAAATTATCAGGGCTGTAAAATGCTGTCACATGCGTAATAAAAAAAAACGCGGCCCGAACGTGTAGGATATTTTCCCGATCTGTTCTAACATCGGTGAATTGTTGCCGGTGTGGTAGAAAACTTTCCTTTAGTGCCAATCTAGATCAAAGATGGTCTACGTATTCTTAGCAATGTCATTTAGATCTTCTCTTAGATGCTTTCTCTCTTTCGAAGTTGAACAATCATCAAAGCCACTCGCACTTTTATACAGCCGCCTTAAGGAATTGGTTTGAGCAGTTTCTGATTCAATCCTTCAAAAGTTTCTTCTTGTCCTGATGGTCCTTTACCCTACTATACTGCCCAGGATAATGAGCTGCAATATACCATATTGTTTTCATCTTGTAATATGTACCAAGTAATCCAGTTGTCGCTTTTCACTCTCAGTAGAATCTGTTTCTTGCTTTAACTTTCTTTAAATCTCCAATGTCTAGTCTTTTGTATCCAGAAAACTTAATACACGACGGTACATGGATATTTCAAATGTCTACCATCTGTTATATCCGTCTTCTTCAGCGTTCAAGTCTCCACTGCACAGAACTATATGGACGGTACATAATAACCCATCGTTAAGATATGTAAGCCAAACTCAGATCCTTTCCACACAATATTAGTTTTATTTTAGCAAATGTTACGCTCGACTTGACTTCGAATACAAATTAAACGGCGGTTATTGTTGAACAAATAATACATTAACGGAAAGTAGATTTATTTAAATATTCGTGTAACGGTAGGCACAAATTAAAAATGAAACAATACAATTGTAACTCAATGCATTCAATTAGTTACTTTTGTGTTTCACGGATTAAAGACATGTTATTGTAAAACTCCCGCAAGGGATTTGAGAAGCGTAAAAATGGATTTTATAAAACTAGTAGAGGTGGAAGGTCAAACATCTGTCTAAGGACAAGCTATATAAGACCCTCTCTCGCATACAAGCACAGTGGTGAACCTTAAGGCACTGTGGATGTAGCGGAAGCTCATAGCAGTTAGGTTCGACAAACACTGACTCAGCGACTCCCCCTCCAATTTAAGCAGGACACTCCGCATTGGATCTCATGTCATGTCTCGAGTTACAAATGTCAACAAAATAGGTCTATATTAACTAAAGTACATTTCTACATTGATTACATATTTAGCCCCGTACAGTTCCTTTTATTTTATAAGTGTAACGTTTTGCCACCAGACACGCACTAAGGAGCATAAGATGTATAAGGGACTTTATTTCCAGAGGGATAGAGCCGAGACCAAAAATGGGAAGAGCTTGGCACAGATATGTTTGCCTTTACTAAGAGCAAAGAAAGGTGAGACGTTTGTCAAATATGACGCCGAGATAATAGTGGAAGCCATCTAATCAAGCGGGCGTTGTCCAGCGTGATGGCTCAGGTCTGCGTTCTGTGTAAGGCAGATAACTGCCGATTTTACGCTGTTGTCAATAGGAAAGTTCACACTTGCAGAAAGTTGACATTCAGGAAAATAACGTTATATATATTTATTTTACTTGCGCTAGACTTTCCCCTAGACCTTTACTTTAGTGACTCTAGTAAAAAATATGAACCGTAAACAAATTCCCGCGACTCCCAACTTTACACGACTTTGTTGCGTCTCTTACATCCGTCAGAATAGAAATGCGAATAAAAACAGCAATTTATATCGGAGACGTCGTCCAATAAAGCTGTTAGGATTTCACTTAAGTGTGTAACTGCCAATCTGGCGTCGTGTAATGGTGATTGCACGGTACGTTTAACATAATTAGAGGATTTAGCGAAAACATGTTGACATCTTTAGGAGGGTTTTATGAAACCTCTCATACGCTGCGACTTTACTGGAATATGTCAACTGGCAAAATACACGTCTCATTTAAATGCAGTATATCTGTAAGTAGTTGGACTAACTAAGCTATCTCGATCCAAACAGCTTTTTCTCTGTCTGTGTTTATGGTGCATCGTCTCCAAGTCAATGTGTAACCTATTATTCAATCTTGCCAAAGCTATTTCAGACGTCGTTTTAAAGATAGCGTTAGACGTATATATGCCCCCACGTCAGGCAGCGATGACGTAATAAGGGTTCATTACCGTAATAAGTATATATTTACAGTAACTTACGAGTAAAATTTACGTAAATGTCAGTATGGCAAGAGTTGAAGACAAATAAAACCATGCAATATAGGATCGAGTGTATTTGGGGTACGGCGATCACATAACGTCGTTTAGCTACCACTCTTTCACCTCATTTCACTTGTCACAGAATTATTATATACCTTCCTTTCTGCCAAAACCTTGATACAAGGGCTTGCAACGGGTAGATTACTCTAAGGTAGAGCAATATTGTCCAAATAATGTCATCATACATACATTAATCCCTTATCAAAAGGTCTTATAAAAAAGACTTTTCTGCCCTTCTTTTTGTTTTTATTAGATGTGGCAGCATGACTATCACTGTTTACATTGGATAAGAAAGATTGTGATATGTAGGATTTAACTTTAAAGTTAAGCTCCCTGGCACAATAGCCTATATCTTGGCATCACCTGTGCGTAATATCAATGCCGCTTGTATGTCGTAGTGACTTCTACAGTCGACATAAAAAGGTGTCTATCCGTTACGCTCTCTTGTAAGAAGAGTTTAAGGGCGGTCAGATGGGTATAATAGATCCTGTCAAGTACAATCTTAGGATATAATAGAACTAAAGAAAGAATATGATGACTCTTAACGATGGGAGAAAATTGTTTCATGCCAAGGGTAGCTTATCTGAAGTTTTTATAATTCTCTTAGCCAAGGGGAAGATCCTGTCTTCAACTGTTCATCTCGCGGTATTCCGGGTCGCTCTCTGGTGGCTCATGTTTACGTTATAATATAAAATGTGCGAGGAGAGAGCGATCGCCTGGTGGGGTTACTACTAAGAAGCGGAAATCTTTCATGTTTGTTGTTAAAATTTTAATATTTTCGAATTTAAAACTACAAATATCCTGTTGCTCGTAGAAGATACCTCTTACACAGTTAATGTCATCAATATTGCCTGATACGTACGAATGTTTATTAAAAACTTATTGTTCCTACACTAGTGCAAGAAAAACAAAACGTACGCTTCTGATCTGGCATTAAAATTTCTAAAGTCCATTCCGAGGGGCTAATTCACACCCCTGATATTAAATCACCTGCGACGTTGCTGAAACAAATATTTGTTGCCCAACAACCGTTTTGAAATCTGTTCTAGGTCATACCATGTGATGGGGTTGAAATAGTAGGCGGTGGGTTCATATATATACATATATATTTATATATATGGACAGTGCAGATAAAAATTATCATTTTTACCCAATTTTCTCTTGTATCTCTACGCAGTTGGCAAGTCTAATAATCTATGTAGAATTTTCATCTCATAACGTAGATAAATTTATTTCTTGTTGTTGCAAACGTAAACGTCGTGTTGTATTATTGGAAGAATACATTTGTAATATGGGCGTGGCAGACAGAACTTCTTATAACGTATCAGACGCGCCTAAAGAAGTTTTCATTTAAAAAATTAGAATAAAAATAAAGGCCTACAAATCATTACCTTTATATTGTATCTTATTAGATCTAATTAAACTAATTGAAATACAAATTTATTATATTTATTTTTGTATATTTATTACATGTTAAAAATATTGAAGAGTAGCATTTTTCCTTATTATTGTACAATAAAGAAACAAATATAACCTACGTTTTATAATAGCTGTTCTACAACATAAAATAACATGGGAAAACGTACGTCATAGGAAAATAAGTTGTTGTATGAAATCATATGTTCTTACTCAATTATTGTAACAGTCATATATATATATATATATATATATATATATATATATATATATATATATATATAGTCTTAATCGCGCGTGACGATACTAGAGACAAAATATGGAAGATTATTTCCTCGTACAACTTCCCTCTCTATTGCAAAAGAAGTAATAACTTCAATAAATCTATAGCGGCAAAGCTTTAAAATGATTAACCAGTTTGTGTACATGTCGGTATTGCTTTCATATTAACGGTTGATGTACGACTGATCTTTGGTCTACGTCTCATGTAACAGTTATGGTCCAGTTGGTCCCTAGTGTTTCCGCTCTGTAGGAACGCATGGATCAGTTTATGCACGAAGCACAATATTGTTGTCTAACATAGGACATCACTTGCTCGCTGATTAAATACCAATAGAAAACCGAGCGTGGTATTCTATGCCTCTAGTTTTTACAGCACTTGGGATGCTTACGTACATTACCCTAACGCGTGTTTGCCTCTCGCGAGTCATAGACTGAGTTGTGGAACTATTGTTCAATCGTTCGTTTAAATCTCTGAAGCCAGATATTTTAATTTATCCTAGTCAGTTATGTTTGAAAAGTAGGTTTTTAATAAACATTATGTTTTTGTATTATTTTAATAATTTTTAGTGCTATTAAATTGTATGAAAATCGGCAGTAATTCGGTTTAAGTCTATCCTAATGCACCGGTCAATTGCGAAAAGCGTCAGCCGTGTGTGTGTGTGTGTGTGTGTGTGTGTATGTATATATATATATATATATATATATATATATATATATATATATATATATATATATATATATATATATACATACACACACACATAGGGACAGGTTTCTATGAACATGGGTCAGGAAATGCTTCGTTAGCGAGTTACAGCTTTCGAAAGAGTTCGCCCGGATTTCAACGGCGCTCCGGCGACTTAGCTGATTAATGCCGTGGCTTAGCCGACTCGAAGCCGGACTTGAATTTAACGGAGGCTAGAAAAATCGGGACTAGGAATTTCGAGACTGTAATATATATATATATATATATATATATATATATATATATATATATATATATATATATATATTAGTCTGTATATTAGCTTCATATACAAAGATGCAATTAATAATGTAGAAATATCCCATTTTATGATGAGAGCCTTTCTGTAAGCAAAACCTTAACATATGTAAAAGAGGCTGAATGAGGAAGCACTTGTTCCCTCTTGGCACATTGATTGAATGTAGGCTTACTTTAAATCACCTCGACACGCAACAATATAAAGAGACATTAAGAGTCTTTGAAACATTTACTGCGCGTAAAATACGACCGTGCACTTAACCAGGCGGTAGCTTTGTTACGGATGTTTGGGCGTCGCAGAAATCCGCTTTTTCTTCTTAATTAAGAGCGTCAATCCTGCCCAATCCCTTTAACGGCCTAACATTCTTACTCTCGTTATACACTTAAACCGAATTACCGTGTTAACCGAATCGTCGGTAACTGTAATGCCTGGTCAGATTTCTAGTCCATATATGAAACGACATACGCGAAAAAGTTTAATAATTAGGGTGTGAGCTTGTCGTTATTTAGCTATTAAAGACTTGGGTGCAACAGGTGCAAAAGAAAGCTTACGTTTTGCTGTACCCTACGATAAATACCGAACAATTAACAACATATCAAGGGTAGGTATCGTAATGACAACAACCTATGGCAAGTATGGTGTACTTTTTACTATATATAAATAAAAACTCTTATTCACAAAAACGTTTTATTTATATCTTTATCTACATTTCGATCCCGAAGCTGTCACCTTCAGACGAAATTATTACAAGAATAACTGTAGGCCTAATTGTAACCATTACAAGAATTACAAGAGGAGTGATTATTGTAATATTTCTTTCTGAAAATGACTGCTTTGAAATAGAAATCTACATTAATTTTTTTTTTTTTAATTGTGTTTAGGAGGTTTTATTTAGTTATTGTGTTTGAAAATTATTGTTGCTTCTGTGATTGAAAACTTGAACAACATTACTCAAAACGTTGCAGTTTTGAATTCTACTGGCTTTACCAGAAGAGAGCTCTGAAATTCGGAATACATTTTCAACAAAAAAATGTGTTACAATTGAAAAACATGTGAAATTCATAGTTGGTTTGAATAGGTAATGAAATTCAATTTTAGTCTTGAAAGCAAAAAAAAAAAAAATTGTCTTTTATTAACTTGAATATTCATTTTCAGTGAGGCTTCGATTAACCGAGGGAATGTGGACCAAAGGTACTTAGGATAATTGAAAACTCGGAAAATACGAAATCCGTTAAAAAATCGAGAGGGAAACGGCTCCTATACTTTTCAACCACCTCGGTTAGTTAGGAACTCGATTATTCGGAGTTAGGATAGTCGAGGACTTACTGTAAATTTAAATGATATTTCATTTCCCTCAAACTTTGACACGAGGGTCCTAACACGAGAGTTATTTTTTAACGAAAAAATTAATTTGTTCATGGTGGTAAAGATATAGGCCTATATACAAAGAACGACTGGTGCGCATTGTACTCTGACGTCATTACGCGCGCCCTCCGAGAGGTTACGTACTTAGCAAACACTCACTCAGGTAGATTTAGAATCATCTGTTGTGTGTTGTAAATCATAGGGAATTGCAGCGGGCAATTGGCTTAATGAGGACGCGGCGGGGCTACGCCCACACAAGTATGCTTCGGTAGCCGGTAGAAATAGATCCCGGTTCGTTAGTCGATGGAATTACTTTGGAGTAGATATTAGAAGTGGGAGCTATTTCCATGACGCTAATGTGTTTCTGTGTAACTAGGATAACAATAACGTCTGTACTTTATTCCTAGCTTTAGTTAATCTGGAAAGAGTTTTTGCCTCTGAGTAACAAGGATTGTTGACCAAGGCTACATTTACTTTATAGGATTCTTTTGTTTATTTTGTTATACTTAAATAGGTTAAAAGTAAAATAAGTTATGTGAACTCTCTTTCAAACGGGTTACGTTGTGTGGTTTGTATTTTATTGCTTTGTTCCATAACAGTCTATAACTAACCGCTTTAATGCATGGCGGGCTTGGAGACTTAAGAGTGATGTAGAAATAAGTACAGTAGCTATGCATTTATTGAATACACTTTGCTATTAGCAGCTGGGTGTTTGTAATTTCTTCTTGTAAAAACTTTTGTTTATTTGCATATTACACGAGTCTCTAAACTGAATAGATATTATAAGATTCTATTCGGTTCAACGTCAAAACCAGGATTCAGGATGGTGGTAAAACTGACAAGTTGCATACATTGCGCCGTGTTTAGTCTCTGAGTTTGCAATGGATGTACGAAATATACACGTTTACCTCTGTTTATAGATATTTTTACTATACAAAAACTGATTTTATGATGGAAAAACATAGCCTACGTTAAAAAGTTATTTGGAATCATGAACTTTCGGAGACATCATGCTCAGATATGCAATTTGAATTCGTGAGGTAGACTCAGGTTTTACCGTCGTCAAAGAGAGATATTGAGAGAGAAGCAGTTATATAGATTGGTTAATATTTGAAGATGGAGAAAGTAAGAAAGAGAGAGACAGAGGGATGGAGGTAGACAGAGAGAAACTGCGCTTCTGTAAACGGATAACTGGTGTAAAATAGGTTGTATTATAACATTACATGTTAGCCCACTTTTAATGTATTTTGAGAGAATTGCGGGTTGTATGGTTACACCTAAGTCTATAGACAGGTGTCTATAATGTTACAAGCAATTAGGGCAGTCATGAAATGAGAATTACTAATACAAACTGGGGCTACGCTTGTGATATTACCCTAAACCAGCAAATATTAGCGTTGCTGTCACCCTCACGCTAAAACGTTTGCATTTCGGTAAGTAAGCATAAGTCATACCAGTGTTGAATTGCCACTGAGGATGACAGCATCGTAATCGAAACTTGTTAAATACTTTATGAGTGCTGAGTTATAAGTGTTTGTAGTTATGAAATAGAAATGTAGAAACTAATAAAACCTCAATCAAGCAAGTCTTTTCCGAATTTAAGTCTCCATTGATGATCGGGGTGGGGAGGGACAAACAGGCATTAGAATATATTAGGGACATATTGAATTCATGTAAGGGAATCAATGAAAACGTGATCAAACATGTGAAAAATTTAATATATAACAAACCAAAAAATGACGTACAAATCTAAATAGAAAACATATTTAAATAGAATACGTACTTTTAGAATGTGTTACTGTTAAACAAAAATTTTCCTAAAGATGTCCTCGTTTTCTGTTTACCTGTTTCTGTTGTGCCTGTTTCTACAAATGCATATTTCTATCGTCTTACATTTTCCTTCCAACGTTTCCCTCCTCTTTACATATTTGGAGTAGCTCTTGTAGTGGTAATATTGAAGTAGTATGTTTACTTCGTTGCTCTGAGAGCGAAAACGTTTAACCCGGAACTCGTTTTTACGGGGTTCGGATAGTCGAGGTTCTACGAATTTTGTGTTCTAAATTAAAAGAGTGCAGTAGACCTAAATATCATTGGTTAGTACAAGGAAAGCTTTGTTCGGTCATGAGGCTTTGTACAGTCATGTATAGCGACTCCGTGCAGGAATATAAGGGTTTCTATGGGCTTTTAATAGCTACTCTTTCTGTTTTGTAGTTGAAATAGTTTTACTGGAGGATGAGTATATTTCGTCAACGGTAAGATTGACAGATTGATTTTTTTCTAAAGAAATATTCCAGCTATAGTTTTCCATCAATTAATAAGTGCCTGGAGATGTCACATAGGTCGAAACATGTTGAAGTTAATTTCAATCTCTAGTTGTGCTACAAATGGATCAACGCATCCGTTTACGTACATATAATAACATAACCTAATCTGTCAGAGACGTATAATAATAAATTAGCTTCCACTCCATCTTTACACGCATCGGGATTAGCATATATGCTTACCTCTTCACCCTCACGACACGCGTGCAGTTACTCATTGAAATAAATAAATATATCATTCAGTTTGGACAATAAGTCATGCTCGCTAGGTTCGCCTTCTAATATTAATTAGACTGTGTGCCACACCTCCGTGCACTGATTTCAAGACAAGTATATATTTATTGCTTTAGATGCGCCGCCATTTCTCTGCTGCTGGCAAAACAAATCACCGGCGACGTTCGGCCAGATGGGACGACGTGAGTTTCGTTACTTTTGCGTCTTACTGCACTTCAAGCAAACACAGGGTTTGTTAGATCCGGTCGGACTCGAGTGGAAATGGAATTTCAGCTCGAAAGTTTGTTGCTCTTTTTAAATTGCTATATTGATTATTTCCCGCTGTGAACGTTTGGGTAAAACTGAACCCACGAGGGAGGGTTATCTCCTCCGTATTAGCTGTATGTAGCCTACACACAGAATAGAAGGCTACAGTTCAAAAGAACGTCATCTTCAGTTTCACTTCAATGATGGTGAAGGTAGGAACGGGGTAATCAGGGAGATGTATCAAGGTCGGGTATCTTCGTTTTCTCTTCCTAGCGGATTATATCCACTCACTACGCCAAGCTATTCATAAAATCCGTTCCGTATTTATGCACTTATGGATCCCTCATAACGCTTCACTATAACGTAACGCCTTCACGATCGACTTCCCACCCCCACCTGTAGATAATACATTAGTTGTGAGTTCAGTATTGTACTACGTGTTTGTAAGAGCTTTGTCATTTTTTAAGGGTTTTTAGTATTTTGTACATCATCAAACAAAATTTGAAAACAAATCTGCAGATCCTCGTGTTGTTGAAACAAACTTGGCTCGTAGCATAAACCTTTATCTTCCCCTAACCCCACAACGTCCATTCACCATTCGAAATAGCCGGTTGTTAGTTCCAACCTATATTCCATGTATACCTATATACAACTGTTGCAAATGACAAACGCTGCAAAACCTTGAAACCATCAAGTCCTCTCCATTTCTGATTGACTGAAATGTATGTAAAATTGTATAAGCTACTACTTGGGGACTGCGGGCCTTGGCAAGGGAGGGTGGAGGTGCTCGCAGGTCATTTTCAAAAACATCCGCCATTGGACTTCCACTAACTCGTCATTATTATACTTATTAATAGCTTTTAATGTATAATAAAAATATTAAAAAATGTAAATAGGGCGTTCGCAGAAGCGTGTTAGTAGGATTTTCTAAGGGTTGGAACGGGTAGGCCCCGATGAGGGATGACGAGAGTGCTTGGTGTTTTCTAGACGACGAATACACAATTTCTACGTAAGAGCCAAGTGCCAGCTTATAAAACTTGACCTATAACATACTAGTTCTTGGTCTAAATAAAACTAATGATTTCCTAGTTTTATTTTTTCCCAGTAAAAAATTAATATTTAAAAAATATATTTCTGATAATTTTCTTACAAAACGTTTTTTAATGAACTACCTCGAGATTCCTAACAACACAAAGAAGTAAGAAATAAAATTCTTGTTCTAAAACATTGAAGTGTTAGTTAATTTTATGCGCTCATATATATATATGAGCACTTTAGGCATTTTATTTGAGCGCTTTTAGGCATTTTAGGAGAAGAATAAATATATATATATATATATATATATATATATATATATATATTTATATATATATGGTGAAATAAAATAATTTTCATAAATAAGAATATACGAGTGTTACTTCATTTTATTGTTGATTGAAGCTTTTAGCTAATTTACATTATTAGCATTTTCAAAATTTATAAATCACTGTCCAGTTATGTGACTAGAGTAAGACTCAAGACTCAGTCTTCTACATATTCAACAAGAAAAAATAATTAATCTAAGGATTACAATATATATATATATATATATATATATATATATATATATATATATAAATATATATATATGTATATATATATATATATATATATATATATATATATATATATATATATATATAAATATCGCAATATGTATTCTTGTGTATTAATAAAGAACTAAGTCAAAATACAAATACAAGAATATATATATATATATATATATATATATATATATATATATATATATATATATATATAGGCTACTAAGTAAGATTCTTGTACTTTAACTACATTAAACTGTTTCATATATATGTGTGTGTGTGTGTGTGTGTGTGAATATATATATATATATATATATATATATATATATATATATATATATATACACATACAGACACATAAGGAAGTACTTTTGAACTTCGAGAAATAATTATAAAATGTAGAATTACAAACGGCTTGTTCCTTGTGCGACTTTTCTTCCTAAAGTTTATCCACGACTCTACTTGTCCCTTACTGATTACATAAACAAACAAGCCTCGTTATTTAGAATGATAGTCGTGAAGTCGCCCGTGGCCCGTGCAGCGGTCGATCATAAATCCTCAACATTTCCTTTTACTTTGCTGACACAGTGGTAGCAAGACTCGCGCCGATTTAGCAAGTTGGGACGAGGTGTGGCGCTTAATTACTGTTTGGTCGCGTTGCACAATTACAACAGTTTGTTGAAATTACAATCGCACGAGTGTATAATAATGGCGGTAGCCGGAGCGAGCGAGGGTTGGAGCTGCCATGTGCATTAGTCTGTAGCAAGCCTATTGCTTAATAGATGCAGTCCTCATTGCCCCTAGGCCTTCGAGATCGAGGCGTTACTAAGCGAGACTTAAGTAGGACATTTTGTAAAATTAAATTTAAGGATAAAAACAATAATGTCTTAGATATAGATTTAATATTAAGGAGGTGAATGCATTTTTATTCATAATAATTTTGTTTAATACACCTGAATACGTGACTTGAATTTATGAACTTTTTCCATATTGTGTTTTTTTAGTTGTCCGCTTTAAGTTTTATAATTTTCGCCTATCAGTGATGACTTCCAACATTGTCTTTTATGACCTCTTGATAGGTGAATTATTTTGTGAATGTTACGTATCTCTATTTAAAATTACAGGTTCATTTGTTGTTTTAAACTGTAAATTAATGAAATGAATATTTGTTTACCTGGGTTTGACTGAATGTTTTGCACGGGAGTAAAATCCTCTTACCGGTCATAAGATGCGCTTCATAATTTGACTTTAGTTAATATTTATACGGCCCGAATCAGGTGATGACATATGGTTCCAAGCAACAGCTGATTTTATGTTATAAGTTATTTTGTACAAAATCTGTTTTAACTCGAAGGTTATGTTACTTTATTAGGTTAAAATATTATTCAATATGTTTTATCAGTTAATAAGATTAAAAAGTTCTTATTAAAGTTACTTCAATATAATGTTAATCTGTTACTTATTTTTTATTTCTCAGTTCATGTTATGGTATTTAACAATTGTAGTTTTTAATATAATTTGATAGTACACAATATAATAGAAATCCTACAGAAATAACACGAGTAATATTTATTATAAGCTTTAATTTTAAACATAACCGACTAGTATGACGTAAAATATCTGGCTTCAGAGATTTGAACGAACGACTTCTTGCACAATAGTTCCACAACTCAGTCTATGACTCGCGAGAGGCAAAAACACGCGTTAGGGTAATGTACGTAAACATCCCAAGTGCTGTAAAAACTAGAAGCGCAGGAAAAACCACGCTGGGTTTTATATTGGTAATTAATCAGTGATGGCCTATGTTAGACAACAATATTATCTTTCGTGCATACACTGAGCTATGCGTTCTTACAGCGCGGAATCACCAGGACCAACTGGACTATAACTGTTGCATGAGACGTAGACTAAACATCAGTCGTACATCAACCGTTGATATGAAAACAATACCGACATGTACACGAACTGGTTAATCATTTTAAAGCTTTGCTGCTATAGATTTATTAACATCAGTTATCTCTTCATTTACTTGAACAAAAATATTGTACTGGGAAAATCTTCCAGTTGTCACGCTTAAAAATAATATATAGTTTTATATATGTGATCTATATATCTATTTTATCTTTCATAAGGTGATAGTATAGCCTATGATGTTTTATAACTGCTGATTTTATGTTTTAAGGTATGTTGTAGAACAGCGTTTTTTTAACTTGACAGTTATGTTACTTATGTACGTAAGTACATTTAACTTGAGAGTTATTAATGTACGTTATTAAGTTAAAATGTTATTATTCAATAATTTTTAACTCTTATTGAATACAATAATTTATATTTCAGTACATCTTACTACGTTTAAGATATATTGTTCGATATAATGTTAAAGATTTGTAGGCCTATATTTTAATTCCAGTTTTTGAAATGAATAATTCCTTTGGCGCGTCTGACACTGTTTAAATCAATTTCAATTAAATTCGTTGAATGAAATTTGCATTTAGTACATTTTATTAACATCTAATAAAGTTGTTCTTTAACTACACTCTTTTCTTATTAACTGCATTAACTAGAACGTATTAAAACGTCTATAACTACATTCTTCAAATTCATTTACTTCTTCCGGCCAGAACCACTGATTATTTATTTTTAATTAAAAACAATCTGCAAATCTAGGCATTCAAAAATAAAAATTGTTATGGTCCAAACCTTCCAAACGCTGATGGTAATTTGTAAGGTATTTCAAAGCGCTAATTGGAACATTAACTTGCTGTTTGGCACACACTTGTATTACGCCAGATTGTACCAGTGATAATTCAGATTCGCTGCCCACATCCACCGCTTTATAAAGAGGTCTACCTCATTAATGCAACTCGGATGTAAAAACGGTTTAAAGGGTTTCAGCCGGCCACCATCAATAGTTATCGTTTAAATCTTTTTAATAAGGTTTAGTTTGTGAATTAGTGCCTGCATATAAAGCAGGACCCTTATTACTTTCGTTGTGTGTAACTTTTGATGGAGTCACTAGATGATGGGACCGGTGAGTTGTGTTTAAATCCCTTTACTAGAGTAAGATATATCGGTAATTTCTTTAACGTGATATGTTAGGTCATTACTTATAACCTTTTATTTAGGTTTGAGATTTTTGCTTAACTAACTACTCTATGGATCAAAACATTTAATGCCGAGTAAAAAAGAGTTCTACATATTCCTGGCACATTGAATGTAATTATTATGAATATTTCTGATATTTTTGTTAGATCCAACGGTGCAGAAACGCAAAGGTAATGAGATGAAGTTGATGATTAATTAATTAGGGGAACAAATGCGTTTATGTGAAGTAGATATACCCCAAAACGGGTTACCCGCCCTACCCTACTTAGTCCTGATCCACTCCCAATTCCCCGCAATGTTTTAATTTTTCCTTAGCTATGTATGTTGTTCTTGTAACCTCGCCCCTGCCCATCTTACGACTGTTTAGATACTCTACACTCTGGCTCTAGCGTTCTGTCTACTTGTCCTACCTGATAGAGGCGTTGCAATGTTTTATAAAAATAGATTTCATGTCCTAGAACAACTTGTAGAACCCTTGACCAAATTTTTCATCATATCTCTTTGTACAATTTGATACCTCAAATATAAAATATTTTTACACGTAAGCAGCATCTGGCCTCACAGTGCTTCTCTGAATATGGCATCTTGGAACATAGCTCTCCAGAAAAAAGAATTTATTGCTTCAAAAGAGAAATGTTTTGAATAAGGTTTTCATAAACCTAAAGTTTAATCGTTTTTTTTCTACTAAAAAATATTAATGCAAGAACAAGAACTGTTGCGAGGGTTATTGCATTACAAGAGGTTGCTTTAAGCAGGCGAATGACGCTGATATTGTTTCAGTCCTCAATAGAGCAGAGAACATTTAATGCCGAGTGGAAAAGAGTTATACTGTACACAAACCGGGCCGTTGACGTCATCGGCACCTATCCATATAAATCACCATTTTTTTAAAGGTAAATTCGTTTCCTACCCAAAAAATACCTACCTTATCAAATTTAAAAATAAACAGACCAATAAGGATAGATGCTGTAGAACAAAAATTCGGGAGGGCAAGAGATTGATGTAATTCTTATTAGAACAATCGTGTATAACAAAAACGAATGACAACTGTAAAACTTATAACCCTGAGTTAACAAAGGAAATACACATTTTAAACAATTCGAATACAACAATCGACGTAAACACTGTTTTACTTGAAAATAAAATGCTTCAAGTAAACGATGCTACTTTAACAAATTATCTTGAAATAGCGAATAACCAAATTTTACAAATAAAAGCTAAACTCAAATGTTACGAAGTTATGTTTTCAGAAGGCCAATACAATTTTTTTTGAAAGAGAAATGTACAAATTGGTCAAACGATGTAGCCAAAGCTGTCACTATTAGTTGTATTTCCAAAAAAGAGTTATCTTATGTTAGAGAAGTATTAAACCATCCTCTTCCCAGTGAAGCAACAATTTCAAGACGTCTGTCACAGTTTTCCACACCTCCTGGGTTCTTTGATATAACTTTTAATTTATTTAAGGGAGAGGCTATTATTATTACAAAGGAGTTTGAAAAAGATGTTATCACGAATTTCGATGAGATGAAAGTACGATCAGACATATGCTGCGACAGCATAGCAGATATGTTTAGAGAGCCGCCTGATAGTGTACTAGTCATTGTTAAAGAAGCCTAACCGCCAAGTGGAAGCAACCTATTTTTTACCAGTTTGATAAGTCTGTTACCACGGATATATTTCTTGAAACAACAAAACTTGTCGAGGAAAGTGGATTTAGGTTACGAGGATTTGTTTGTGGCATGGGAAGCTCTAACCAGAAATTAAAAACGGAATTGGATATATCTTCAGAGGCGTCTTCAGTACGATACCCATGCTCTGAGGAACGAATGGTTTGGTCTTTTTCTCACGTTCCTCAAGTGTTAAAAGTGATTCGGAACCATCTTTTAGATCAAGGATATGAACTGAAGGATGGTAAAAAATGTAAAAGGCATTTTACTTGACTTAGTTAAAAAGCAAAAAATGTCAATTTGAAATTCGCATATTAAATTACAGAAAGTCACTTAACTTGTCTCAGGAAGTGAAATACAGAATGTGAGGAAAGCTGGCGAAACTGTTTCCAGAACAGTAGCTAAAACATGTTTTTCCTGGAAATGAGCATGTAGCATACTTTCTAAATGTTGTTAACGACGGGTTCTATGTTTTGAATTCTGCAGTTTTATATTTTTTATTATTACTAAAACTCGGAGGGACTTTATCGGTGTAGGGCACTTAGCTGCGGCCTTTGTACTCCCTTCCTATCCCTACCACAGGACTAGCTGAGTGGATACCTACATCTTTGCAGAACACAAGTACCCACCTGATGCTAAATTTTCTGATATCCTCTGGTGTAAATTCAACAGTTCCTCATCATCCGAATAAGAAGCTGAAAGTGTATACGGCACTTGTCTGGAGGTACAGGATCATATTTCAGATGCTTATTTAGATGCTCCTTAATTTTTTGGTCACAAACATTTTACATTAACCAAATTATGTCAGATTATAGAAAGAGCAACTAAATAAATGTTAAAAAAATCCGTCTAGAAACAACAAAATTTAAAGAGGGGTAATTAATTTATCGTGCGCTAGCGTATGCTAAAACATATTTGCCGTGCGGATCGGTGCCCGTGACGTCAAGAGCTCCAGCCGGCATGTGCGTGAAACCTAAAGTCTTATTCTATATACCATGGTATAGAGGACTTTGTCAGCATCATGCGAGCAAAGTCATTTCCCTGAAGTTGATTTCCACTCAAACGGGGTAAAAAAAAGCTACGCGCCCCACCCTATTTAGTAATGGCCCGCTAACCATCTACCACATTATGTTGGATTTCCCTAGACTATGTATATTATCCTTGTAATATCGCCCATCTTGCGTCTATTCAGTTTCCCTACACTCTAGGTTCTAGCGTTCTGTTTACCCGCTGAAGGCCTTTTTAATGATGTATAAAAATAGATTTCATCGTCTGGCAACGTTTATAGAGGTTCAATCGTATTTTTCGCCATATTTCCCCTTTAACGTACAATTGTATACCACAAATACAAAATATGTTTAGCCTACATGTAAGCAGCATCTGGCCCCACAAGGCTTCTCTGAATACAGGAATATAGCCTACCTCTCAAAAAAAAAACAACAATTTATTGGCTCAACAGAGAAAAGTATTGAATAAGATTTTCATAAACCTACATTTTAAGCGTTTTTTTTTCTACTAGAAGATATTAATGCAAGGGCAAGAAATGTGGCTAGGGTTATTGCTGCTAATCTTGCTCCACCCTTAAACTTGGAACTACAACGAGAAAATTAATAGATTTCTTCCAAGATTTTTTAGACACCAAAAAAGATTAAAATTCATCGATTATTCTTGTGTGTCCTACTTAAAATAGTTTAGAAACTCAAACAAATTCAATAGTTTTACAAGTCCGTAGAATCTGAAGATCTTCTAGTGACGTAATGCGCGTCTAATCTTCAGTCCAGTTCGTTGCAATCTTTGCGCCGCATCAAGTAAATTCAATAAACGTGTTACAAACTGCGTGGGCTAAACAGGCGAGCATTTCTTAGATTTATTTAGAAATTTAATAACTGTCCGCAGCGCGTTATGGCAACGGCCAAGAGGATATGTGGCTTAGAGCCGCCATATTGTTGCAATTTGAAACTTGTAATATAGTACAAAGGCTGGTGACGTGTGCTTCGGACGCTAGCTTGTTTATTTGCATTATTACACTCGATGGCAAATCATATTTATCCCTTCCAAGTTGTTTTTTAATTTGTCGATTGTTGTTTTTTATTCTAACTGAATTATTTAATATCGATCTTCCAAGAACAAGATAATTTCTGTTTATGTTTCGATTTGTAAGCATCAATTCGTTCTTTTTATCCGTATGCTCCGTCCTGATGTGTTATCCCATTGGACATCCAGTTCCTGTAGGTCAATTCACCGCGTTCCTGATATGCTATGCTCCGTTTAACCATCTTTAAGTACAGCACAGTTCATTGACTTGTTTGTGTTATTTTCTCGTGTACCAGACAACGTGATATATTCCTCTCCTTACCTTTGATAATATTGAAACTTACGCATATTTTTACTCAAATTCCGAACTTCCTCTGTCAATTCTTGTAGAATGCTTCCAGTAAATGTCCGGCATAACTTCCAGTTACTAATAATTTTTTATTTATTATTGATATTTTTAATAGAAAACTACACAAAGCAGTTGTTAGACTCAAAATGCTGCGGAAAACATGACCAGAAACTACAAAAGGCAAAACGGAAACCGGAAACATACACAATGAATATAGTCAGAAGAATTGATGAAAACACTTGGTCACAGAAGATATGAAGCGAAAAACATAAACGAATGGGTGGTAAGAAGTTGAGCTGTGTGAAACGAACATGTAATCAGAATCATTGAAAACGAAGGGGTAAAAGCACAGACAGAAAGGAAGACGGTCATAGGGAAAGCCAGAAAAAAGTAAAACCACTCACTTGAGACACATTGAGAAACAAGCAAAGTAATGCGTATATAGAAGAAGAATAACAAAATACTAAAGATGAAAAAAAGAACTAAATGCAATATTACACAACACTAAGAAACATGTAAAGTAAAGAAATATCTTTAACAAAGTTTAGAAAATGTAAACTAATATAGGTGTTTCAATAATGTATTGGGAAACTTATTTCACAGATATATTTTACACTTTTAACCCATTTAACTCGAGAATTTGAGAACTTGAAACTGGTTCTAAAGATATTATTTACAGCAAAAAAGAAACGGATATTAATTCATTCTTTGCAGTAGACTCTATAAAAAGTTTAAAAATTTTTATCATCAAATATTTTGAAAATAAAAATATTTTTCAAGAAACATTACAGCACCAATATTACAATTGTGCGTAACTTGCCTTTAAGCTGCCTCTAAGGACTGCATGTTATAGTATACGTGTAAATACAAATATACTATTTAGAATAAATTTTTATTCTTGTCACACATATTTCGGCAAATATGTTACCATCATCAGTGACTAATATATAATAAATATAAATTTTTAAATTTATAAGTTTAGTTTACATGTTTATCTAAATTACCTTTTATTAGTTTAAATTAATGAATGAATTTGCTTTAGCATAGATAACCAAAATGTTGTTCTCTTTTTGTATTTTCCATCTCTCTTTGTATTTTTCAATTACCAACTAATTTTTCATTTGCTTTCAAATCGACGTTGGTAAAATACTCGAGGGCAAGAAGTTCACAATAATCTAATCTTTGACTCGACAGTTCAAATGTTGGTTATATTTTAAACAAATTAAACATCGGTAAAATTGACTAAAATTTTATTTTCAGTTATTTTTTTCAATGTATGACGTATTTAGCTATTGTTTTTTTTAACCTCATTACAACTGTTTAAGGTTATTAAAAATTTCAAAGTCCCATTCACAGCGGTGCCGGAAGTAAGAGATTGACCTTGAGAATAATCTGTTTACATTAGACTAATTACAAACCTTTCTATCCGCGCGTTGAAGCACGATTTGTAGTGAATAAAGTCGTGGAATAAGGCTCAGCAGTTGCTCACGAGGTGTTCAAGGAGGTTGTGAGCGCTTGCAAGCGATCCCATGGCGACGGCGCCCGTGTTCGGATCTTCGACCGTTGTAAGGGGTTTCTCAAACGTTCCTTTTGTCACGAATACGGAGTTCTACTGGAAATAGTAAACCATTTGTCAACTGAAAAATCGTTTGGAAAGAGGGGGGAAAAGTTATAGTCAGGGGAAGAAGCATCGATAGAGTATCAAGAGAGATGAATGGTGGGTTAAGGAATGATGTATGACGAAGTGTGGGCACTGCAGAAGACGAACACAGAGCATATATAAAGAAAGCAGTTGGTTGGAAAACACAAATATTATTAATGAAAGAGATGAAACTAAAGGTTTAATCTACGGGTACTTCATAAAGTTAGATAAACTAATTGAACATTTTAGTTTATTTTGGGTGTTTATTTCAGGCTGTTTTCATTTGATCATGTTATTTTCCCAAATCACGATATGTAACACTTGCCTTCAGTAGCACTAACATTTTTTTTATTGAGGAAGGCCGTTTCGAGATATGTATTCCATGTAACTAATAGTTAGGTTACAGTCTGAGTTGACAATGTGACTCTTTAGGCAAGTGTAATATATCAATATGTGTTCAAGTGCTTTAGTGTAAAACTAGTACCTCAATTTGAGATGTAATCAAATATTTTTTCTATTTATCGATTTATTTGGCCGACTTTCATTAATTTTATGCAATAGGTTTTATTTTGTGTATTAAGCAGTAAGCCCTTCAAGAATGTCTTTTGACACCCAGTAGGTAGTTTATTTGCTATGGCCTCTTCATGTCGGTCTCCCTGAAGGCGAATAAGCTGACTTCCAGTTCATTTTCTAGGAATTCTTAGAGCCGAATAGCCACTATTTGAACTGGTAGATACTTCGAACTGTCTACTCTAGAATTTGAGTATTCGATTTCTTGACTACCCAGTGCGACTAACTCTTTAGTTTATTTTTTGTTTGTATTTTAGAGCAAAGCGAATTTATTTGCTTGCAAATTTGGAAGTGTCCACTATCCACAACTGGGAATCTTATGCCATCAAAGTCTCTTACGTCATTAACCCCGTAAACCAAATACCTATTTTCCCTGGTTTGAGAAATATCCAAAGCTTGGCAACTTCTTCTGATTCCTATATCCCTATCTGTTCATATATTCAATTTTTGATAACCTCATCCGTGTTTTCCCACGTCTTTGTATATCTAGGTTATAGCCTCATCAGAAATGATATTAGTTTGATTTATTTAAGTTTCTTTTCTAGTGTCTGTTATGTTAGTGTTTTTTTTTTTTTTTGTATAAATGATCTATGTTTATTTCCATTTGTATAATTTTGTGCAGGTTTTAGGTTTAACTCTTAGTTTATTTGATGTTTTTTCACTTACAACTTTTTTCAAAACATGTTTAAACTTGCCTATAGTAGCACTTACTTTTTTTGTTGAGGACGGCCGTTTCGGGAGATGTGTCCCTTTGTCAACTCAGACCGTAACTCACTGGAGTTACGGTCTGAGTTGACAAAGGGACACATCTCCCGAAACGGCCGTCCTCAACAAAAAAAGTAAGTGCTACTATAGGCAAGTTAAAACATTTTTTTAAAAAAGTTGTAAGTGATTACTAGTAGCTCACGCGAAGATGGAATCAACAAATGTTGATGTTTTTTGTCAATTTCTCCTTTTATCTACTTTGGGGCACTATTAAAACTAACTTTCTTATCTTCTCCTACTTCAAATCTCTTATCGTTTCAAATAAACATGGCCGAACGGTGTATTTAACCAATACGAAAACACTTCGTGTGAACAGTCGCAGTTCCCACAGCGCGGCTCAGGGTTCTGTTACCAATTAAAGCTTTGTTTTACAATGTACCATTAGTTTGCCGCCGTAACCAGTTCGAAGGCATTGTATTTGGTTTCCCCACTTGTTTTATGCTTTGATGCTAAATATATAAGGCATTGTGGCACTTTTAAACACCTATTCAAGCTCGGTTAATCTAATGTCGCGGCGATTTATTCAGCTCTCTCGTAGCGACACGACGAGTCAATTATTGCACAAGGAAGGCCTTAATTAAAACTCATATTCCGAAATGGAGCGACGTCTGGTGGCGATCATCTGAAATGGAACGAAGCATTTGCTGCCCTTTTAATTGTGTTTTATTTTTTCTACGCTCAGAGACTTCAAACCACGTGAAGTTCTTTCCAAAGGATCAGACTTTTCAGTTGTAACGTGTAAGAAGATTCGATTTATAGCCAGAAGATTCGATTGAATCTTCAGAACTTTTTAAAAACAATATCAAAACATTCGGTACGTTTCGTACATTCAGAGTATTTCTGAAGGAATCTGCCATACTGCACAAGCTTATTCCTCTCACCAAAATAATGGAAAAAGTTCATATAAACATGGATCCGGAAGTGCTTTGTTGGTGAATTATACAGAGTCAGCGATTTGACCTGAAATTCAGATCCAGTGAAATTAACTCACACCGAAATTTTTAAGACGAAAATTGAGTTTGTTAATTATGCAAGTTTTAATTAAAATGAGCTGACAAATCGTATAAAACCTGCCCGAGAACTCTATTTCCAATAATTTAGAAGAGAATTGAGGAAAAGTAAAACAGGTTAGGGCCGAAACACACTTTTTTGCTTTTGTACTACAATAACTCCGTTAAATTTCCTATAAACAAAGAAAAATGTTCAATATACTTTGTAGAGAATTTTATTTTTAGAAGAATAATGGAAATAAAGTCAATAAAAACGGAATAGTTTTCTTTTAAATTCAATTTTATTTAAAAACACTATAAATAAAAAATTATGAAAATCACGCATAGCTAACGAAGTAGCCAATAAAATTGAAATAAAAAAACTATTCAGCTTTTATAGACTTTACATTATTGTTCTAAGAATAAAATTCTCTACAAATTTTATTCATCATTTTCATTGTTTATTGACAATTCAACGGAGTTGTTGTGTTCCAAACTAAAAAGTGTTTCTTCGACCCTAACGTTTTTTGGTTTACTCAAATGTTTTCCTAAACAACTAGAGATAGAGTTCTGAGACAGGTTTTATACGATTTCTCAGCTTATTTTACATAAAACGTATCTAATTAACAAACTCAATCAACACCCTAAAATTTCAGTGTGAGTGAATTTCACTGAGGGAGCTGAATTTTAGGTGAAATCTTGTATAGCAAGGGTTATATTAACCCTGTATAACATTGGTTCCCAAACTGGGGGGGCGTGAAGGCAAGTCAATTGGAACTAGAGGCCAGTTATAAGATAATAAATGAAGTTAAATATATTTTATATTATAAGAACAAACTTAATGTTGCTAATGACTTAGATTGTGCCCTTACTAAAATACAACCTCAAATAGCCATGCTAGTGTAAAAAATGCAAATTCAAGCATCTCACTAACAGATTTTTCTACTATCAGTTAAAATTTACCGTGTAAATTAAAACTTGAAAAGGTATATAGTGTTTCTTGTGAAAACAGGCTTACGTATAAATAAATTGTTTTCAATATATATATATATATATATATATATATATATATATATACAATATTTGATTCTTTTTCATGTGCTCATACTATTTACTTATAGTGCAAAAGAGAGGGGGTGTGGGAAACTTTCGTCTCAAGAGGAGGGTCGTGGTCCCAAAACATTTTGGAACCCCTGATGAATAACTCTACAACGAAGCATTTTCGGAACCATGTTTATATTTTTATATAATTTAGTGCGATTCATTAACACTTTCCAAAATTAAAAAAAAACTAAATTATTTTGTTTTAAAATTTGTTTTTCCTCTGTATTTTTACAATTACAAATACAACCTACTTACCACAAATAAACTTTTTAATCATAGATCTAATAATGTACATTTCAATTGCAATGCAATCATATTCAGAGGAAAATGTTTACAATAATATAATAGTAACGGCTATTATTGTAATAGATTCCTCTGAAGATGATTGTTTGGAAATCGAAATGTACATGATGGTTTATTAGTAATTAAAATAATTATTTGTGTTCAAAAGGTTTTATTTATTTAATAAAAGTACGTCACAGTTGCTTTTAAATTGTAATTAGGCCACCATTTATTACCCCGTGCTAAAGTCTCTGGCTGGCTTGAGCAAGCAAGTGGCGCAGCTGGTCTCAGCCATGCGACGGTTACAATATATGGACGTCCCGATATTCTTATTAACGAAGGAAATACTGTATTGCCTTAGAACGTGAAGTATCGATTCTGATCAAATCCGCTGCAGCAATACGACTATTGAGTAATGTCTCGTATGCATGCGCATGGGCAGATGTGGTTGCGACAAGCTGGCCTTCGAGAAGACGGAACCTGATATGTGCTGCAGCAATCTGGGCCATCGCTTGCCAACGCAAACATCGAAAACGTCCACGAGGTATACATTCTAAGATTATCATATCAGCAATTTAGAAGCAGAAAATACACGTGGCTTGACATCACTGGAAGAAGTAGAAGGAAACGAATGATGAAATTAACTGAGCACAGACGAACTACTCGTTTCTATGCCTTCTGTGCCTGAAAGTGAAAAACAGATCAAATGCATCCTTTATAACAGAGTAATTGCAACTGGTCTTCATCGCAGGCTGATTTGATATGAAAGAACCAGTTTAGCGATTTCAGGGTTATAGAGAAAAGATCCCTTTTGGAGTCCTGTGCACGAACGGTTCGGTCCGCTGAATTTCAATGACCTTCAAACTACGTAAAATTATTGACTTCCTCATACCTCAACTTATGTGTTCTGTGTCTGCTGGATGCAAACGTGAGACAGCATACAGTTATCCACACCCAGACGTTCTCCATCATCAAGGGTGGTCCTTGGACGATGGAGGCGCTGGAATTCACCATATACATGAAGGGGGCGAAATACAATAAAAATAAAGATCCTAATAATGTCTTCAAACTATATAAAATCTGTGTATAGGTCTGGGTTGGGGCTCTGGGACCATGGCTATCTGTTGAAACCATAATAAACCCTTTCCGACTCGGGATTGCCCTTCGTATTTTTCTCCAATGAGATACTGGTTATCAGATATCTTTTATTTTTTATAAAACATATCATTATTTTCATCAGTTATTTGAAACCTACGTAAAATGTGATGGAAAATGATAAACTCGATTGCGTTTTAAATTTAATCGTAATATTTTATAATTCGACTACTACGTAGCCAAAATGATATTAATTGTGTTGACATCATAGTCGTAACCGTGCACATGGCTTTCCTTGTACTACCACTTCTGAAAACATTTTACATGTTAAGAATGTTCGACACACCAACAGCTTCTGCATCCGATAAGTCTACACATATTTCAAGAATGTTTGTTACTTCATATCGAAACTATTTTATCTAATATCGACCGTTTCGTTCAAGTCAGGGTTTTTACACTCCTTATTATGTTTGTAGGAAAGTATTTATACTGACCCGCTACACGTCTCGCCTATTGCGATCTCTCAAGGCCAAGTACACGGTTACGTGGTCCGCACTATATTTTCTGAGTAGAATAACTGCGGTGTCTTGTGAGGCTGAATGTCGGCTCTTCGTACGGGATAACGTTGCCTGAGTAGTCATTTACTCGGATACCTTTAAATGTATTGATGAAATAGTTATAAATAACAATGCTTGTATTTTTGTTTGGATTCCAGCTAGTGTTGAAAATGACGGCACTGAACAGGCTGTTCGTTTTGTCCAGAAAATCTGAACCCGCAATCAAGGAGGCGGTGCTTTCTTGGATTGTGAAGCATTCAGTCAGTGATAGCCTATAAAGTGGAACACGATTAGAAAATAGTAGGATTAAGGCAGAGACATGAAACCCCCTGAAAGAGGACGTGTGACGAGTGTGTATTAGAAGAAGTGACGCACTATTGTAAGAAGCATAAGGGAGAGGGTAGATAGAACGAAAGAAACAACATATTCGAAAGTAATACATGAGTAAAGAAAATTATCGAGACAAGTGTTACAAATGTTATTCTAAAGGTATGAGCTTGATCCTTACGTCATAAGATGCCCAGCTAGAGACCAAATATTTTTCTCACTCTCCGGAAACCATAAGAAATGCCACACTGAAAAGATAAATTGGCGTGACCAACGTAGCCTTGATACTTCAGCACATATCGATTAACAACCGCAACAACCAGTGAGAAGAGATGTGTACAAATGTATTTCTGGAGGTTTATTCATTTAATAAAAATACTTCTGTTCACCGGATCTTGCACACCCCTCAGCCAATCACCGGTATTTCTTTCCAAATTCACAAAAAGAACCCTTATATGTAATCGATTTATGTGGTGTGAGGTTCACTGATGTCGTTTTGAAAATTATGGTAACGAAAAGCTATAAACATTTCTAAACCAAAAGCTTTCTTAAAGAAATGAGAAAACTGTTGATCATCGAGTCGAAGATATTTATTGTAATACAACTAGTTCGTTGTCCTTAGTTGCCTGTTGTGCTTTATAAAACAAGTCCTTACATTTAACATTCAAATGTGTAATGTGAGGAGGCAAAACATCAAACCCTTTATTCATTAAATTCTTCTTTTAAGCTATAGCACAATTAACTTTCCTTCTAGCATTAGGCTTACTGTCCTATTTCCAACTGAAATAACGTGTCTTTCCATAGTTAGGTAAACAAAACCGACTGCCTGCAATCACTTATTAGAATTTGCCTCCGCAGCTGAATCTTCGTCGGTTATTGCATGCACGCTGTCCGCACAATCACCTATATCCATTATTGGCTCTCCCAGAACGTATCACGTCGATATACAAGGAGACGTGATGCGACGCAATACGTGGTTTCGGTTTCAGAAATATCGCCGCGATTTGCGTTAATCTAAAGAAGCTAATAACAGTATGTTGTCCTCACTTGGCCTACGTGCATGTGTTTGCGATCGCAATACATGTTCTTGCAGGTGGACGCGATGCACTATTTCACGTAAAACTTGAAGCTACCTGCTTTCATTTACATCGTACCGGAATGGTCATTTTTTAAAGCGGGGAAAATAGCTTGCATGTTGTACTGACCGTTTGTAATTATACACTTCAAAGATGGAATCAAATATAATCATATAATACCGACTTTAGGGAGGACTCTTTCTCGTGCAATGTCCCTTACACTGTAATTAAAATATTCTGCTTCGTATTTTTTAAAAAGCAAATAGCTGTTATTAGTTCATTATATCTCCTGTTGAAAAAGATGAAAGCATACAAATGTGTATGAAATGAGTGATATGTATGCGTGGATAATGTAGGTTTTCTAAGCAATTGTTGGGATTATTTTTATTTCAACTGAAGCACTGTGAAGGACGCCCGCTGCTATCTAAAGATGTATATTAAAAGTACCTCCTCCGTGATTTTATTTTTCCCGAAAGAGTTTACCTTGTATTGCTTATACATCCATTCTGCAGAAGCGCATTGTAGCTCTTCCCTTGCAAGGCGTTGATGTCTCTCCTAGTATCATACAGTAAAACCACAAGAATGTCGTTCCATTGTTTCTGATACACATCTTACCAAGTATTCAAGTCTTCATTACATTGTTGCTGACACATATCTAACAACTATATAACGTTTTCTACATTGTTCCTAACACACTTCTTACCAGCTATACACGTTTTCATTACATTGTTACTGACACACATCTTACCAAGTATTCAAGTCTTCATTACATTGTTGCTGACACATATCTAACAACTATATAACGTTTTCTACATTGTTCCTAACACACATCTTACCAGCTATACACGTTTTCATTACATTGTGTCTGACACACATCTTACCAACTATAATAGTCTTCATTACATTATTGCTAACACACATCTTACAACTATATAAAACGTTTCATTAGATTGTTGCTGGACCATATTTTACCAACTTTACAACCTTTCAATAGATTGTTGCTGACCACATCTTACCAACTATTCAACTATTCTAAATTATGAATATTGTTAGATTACTGTTCATGAGAATAAAAATCTAAATAAATCTATGTGATTCTAAACTTAGAAAGGTGTAGACAAAACATAAACAACACAACTGTAGGGCAATTCTAGGCTCAATGCAAGAAAATAAGGTATGTATGGAAAGATATAAATGTTACATAAAAGTTGGAACTGTGACAGATTTGCGGTAAAAATAGATCGGATGCTCAAAACAAAAAAAAATAAAATTTCAATCATTGGCATAAAGCAATCCGTTCTTCCCTAGTATTGCGTTTGTAGCACTACTTTGCGAAGCTATATTTCTTTATCACACATTGTTACAACTGCGCATAGTTCTTTAATGTTTTCGATAAAATTTCGAAAGAGTGCTGTGCCCTTATCCCCCTGTCTCTACCGTCATGACACAGCTTTTTCACCTATAGTGTACTTTAGATTGAAAACTGTTTTTTTCTCAAAAATAACAACATAATTGTAGTTATATTTAAAGGGAAATAGCCTAAATGACAATAAAAAACTGTAGCAAATATGAAAATTTTTATTAAGAAATCAATCGAATTTAGTATAACGAAGGGTTACAATGTAATTTAGTATAAATTACAGTTATAATATAAATATACCTAAACTTTTTTATTTGTTTTCATTAATAACATTTCTAACAATATGTATTAACAAGAGTTAACAATATGTGTTTAGGCTTATTGATGTATTCAAGATTTAAATTTGGCAAATTGCAAGTAAATCACAATTTAATTTACTGTTTTGGAGTATCCGCTTGAAATTAGGGACAAATATTCTACGGGACTCCCGGACTTATATTCCAGGACGGATGTTCACCGCCACAATAAGTGACTGATTGCCGGACCAAGAGGTGCGAGGACAGTTGACCCGAGACTATACAATTTACACAGTGTATTGTGTACCCGAAAGCACTTGCAAAATGTTACACAGTGTATTTTCGTCTTTCCTAAGAAATACAAAAAATACTTTCGTAAAAGGCTCCGTTGTTGTGCCCTAAACCATCACCTGTGTGTTCAAGTCAGCAATTAGCTTCGAAATTGTCCAAATCGGAGAGATTTGTTTTGAAGAGAGGTCACTTTGTATTGAAGGCCACACCTCGGAGACGTCGCTACTAAAGCGTGCATCGCAATTTGACAGAGCTCGCCGACCGGTCTTGCTTCTCGGGACCGCCGCGCTGGCAACACGTTATTACCTCGTTTGCCGCCATTTGGTATTGATTTGTTTGTACGTTTTCGCTGACTGCTAGGTGTTCCGTCCCGGCGTAAAGGGAACGAACCATTAATGCAACAAAAGAGGCGGCAATTCCTTCCTTATTTGAGCAAAATTGGAGAGCTCGCCCTTGCGCGCTCATCTGCAATGTAGACACGTATTACCGTCCCGCGCTTTCCTGTTTGCGACGTCTTTCCAAGCGCTCTTGTGCTTATTTAGTGAAACATAACGTGTGGAGTCCTTGGGATCACGAGTTTGTATCGGTGAAAACAATATTCCGAGATAGGTTTATATGTTTTAGTGTTTTAATAAAATCAAAATTACTCCGTTTTCTAATTGGGTGAACAGATCCAATCAGTATAGCGTCATGACTTAAAACGCAATCGAATCTCCGGGGAAACTATTGCTATTGAACACAATATGGCCGATTTAAAACTTTATAGAAAAGGAAAATTCATTACTCGAGGACGTTCATTATTATGGGGAGTAGTCCGAGATATAGACCTATAGGCCGTCAGTTGCAACCAAGCATTTTGGCCCAAGATATAGGCTGCCAGTAGCAACCAAGCATTTTGGCCCAAGATATAGGCTGCCAGTTACAACCTAGCATTTTGGCCCAAGATATAAGCCGCCAGTTGCAACCAAGCATTTTGGCCCAATATATAAGCCGCCATTTGCAACCAAATATTTTGGCCCAAGATATAGGCCGCCAGTTGCAACCAAGCATTTTGGCCCAAGATATAGGCCGCCAGTTGCAACCAAGCACTTTGGCCCAAGAAATAGGCCACCAATTACAACCAAGCATTTTGGCTCAAGAAATAGGCCGCCAGTAGCAACTGAATCTTGTCAAGACACCTGCGCGTGGCCTAATGGCCCCTATAAAAATTTCAGATTTTTAATGAGGTTTTGTATTTCCCTAAGGACCATTTGTCTGGAGACCCGACTGTGCTGTGTCTGGAGACAATCATTCCCCAAGTGGGCAGCCGCGCGGTATGTTAATTTTATTAATCATTAAAACTAACTCTATGCAGCTGTCTTATTTACACGTCCTTGTCGGTCGTGTAGTAAAATGACTAAAGGAAGACATTTCGGTTTGACGATGAATATCGTGTCACGCAGATGTTTTATGACGCGTGTCATACTGTGCTTGGTGCGCAGATGTTTTTGTCTTTGTCTTTCAGGATGAAACATTTCAAACTTGCGTTATTTGCTCACGAGTTCGTGTTCAATAACATTTAGACCAAGGTCAGTTTCAGTGCGAAGGTCACTGTAGTACTCAAGCCTTTAATGAAGAAAACTGTTTTTATACCTTTGATGTTTAGGGTAAAATGACGGTTTTTATCATTTGATCTGTGGAAGCTTAGAAAGTTTAAACCATAGAGTTGCTCTACCTTTAGCTGTCAACGACAAAGCAAGTCCGGTCATTCATTTCCAATCATCGATAGTTGTTCCATCTGATGGCTCGGTGCTTCAATGTCTTCTATGTTCATTGTTTTCCGTCTTCCTACTCTCTTCTCCTCTTTGTCCGCCTTCCTATCGCAAGATATAACTTCAGGTACATAAGGACACTTGTCCTTTTCTTGATCCTGCATAATCCCATCCATCCTTGTTCATGCAATAGGCGAAATGAGGATACACCTCATTATAACCCCGATAAAGGAGGGGACCACTAGAAGTACGGTACCATACACACTTGTCCCCCCTATATTCCCTACCAAGATTTCTACCCCTACCTTAGTCACAGTCCTTTCCTATTGTTTGTACGCTATACTCGTCATTACTGTAGTAGTGCTTGTATCCGCCATTTCCATCTTCTTCTGTTTCTGCACACGTGACGCGTTTAGGCGAGCTGCCATCTACACTAAGTGTTCTGAAGTTAGGTGCAGAAGACGTAACCGTGCACTTGGCCTTGAGAGATCGCAGTAGGCGAGACGTGGCGAGTCACTATAAATACTTTCCTACAAACACGATAAAGACTGTTGAAACACTGACTTGCATGAGACGTCAATATTAGATAAATTCGATGATAAATTGATGTTTAAAGATGTTTTAAGAAGTGGTAGTACACGAGAAATCTCGAGCGGTCTCTCAAGGCCAAATGCACGGGTACATGATCCGCACTATCCTAAAACAAAGGACATGTTTCCGTATTTTAGTGCTTACCTTATCGATTTCTAAATTGAGTGAATAACTGGCTTTAATATATTTACTAAAGGCCGATTGTGTTATTCTCTCGTTCCAGAAGTTATAGGCTTTTGAGTTAATTGCTTTATTTATTACTTCCTCTTTATTTTGTAGATATAATATTTTGTATGTAGGGCTAGTATTACAATAACTATATAAGGAAATAATTAACTTGTACGTCACCGCTCACATAAGGCTTCTTATCAGGTCTGTCGTGAACTACTTTGAGGCTATTTTAGGTAGTACTATAAGTGGGCAAATTCAAAAGGCCCCCGTCTGACCACAAAGACTCCTGTGAATATATGGTAAGATGAAGTCCAAGGTCGTTCGTGAAGTAGGTCTGCCATCCATTAGCAACAAAGCTTTCTAACAATTACCATAAAGTGTCGAGAATCTCATAGAAATACAAAAATTCACTTATTGTTGGATTTACTTTACCAAAAACCATTACTTACTTTCTGCCAAGTAAATCGATAAATTATTCTTTATTCAAAAACCTTTAGCGCTGGTGGATAAAAGGAATGCAACTGTGTCACTTCAATGGACACCAAATCGGCCCTGTTTGTTCAGAATATTAGTGGTTACGTGCTCATTAAATAAGTTCAAACGGTAAGAGGGCCCGGTTAAAATAAACGATTAAACTTGAACATTGCAGTTTGACAAAAAAAAACTCATTTTAAACATTTTTTGTAAATTAATGTTTTGAAAGCCTATTTTTCTACTCGTAAATTACAAGGACAAAATATGAAGTCAGACTTCCATATTTGCTGCTTCTTTATATATCTATCTTTATTCACATCATTTAAAAAAGTTTTTGTTTAAACACACTGTCGATTCCTAATTTTAATCTAAATTTCAATGAAAATTATCGAAATATACTTGCTATTAAATAAACATTACTGTCAATAAATCGAATGACATAAACTCAGGGGTATCTTGAAAATAAAATTTGTTTGTATTTGTGTATTGGGTTGTATTCCATGCTATCTCGAATAAAAATAACTTTTGATTAATAATAAAATAATTTAATAACTGAATATGATTGCTTTGGTGTATTCTATGCATTTTTAATATTAATATGCCCAATAATGTTTCGTCAACATAATGATTATTTAAAACCAAATCCTTACTTTGTTTCAGACGTCAAATGAAAGTGTCTCTTCTTCCTTCATTGCACACTTCTGGTGTTTCCTTGGAGCTGTGGCTGGTTCTGAAGTAAATGCGTTACAACCTTCGTTCTGTAAGTTTCATCAACTATATAAACTAGATATTTGTTATTTGAACATGCATTTCAGATGTATGCTATACATGAACGTATCTGGGCTATATTTCACCATAAAAGTTTTCACTTTTTGGGACAGCAATTGCATTTTTTATTCGTTATGGCGTATACTTTAAGCAATAATTGTGCGGCGCAAAGCTAGAACGAATATCGGCGCCATCGTTCCATTTCAGCGTTAAATGTTCCCTATATGAGTAGTCAGTCCTTAATGTTATGGTTTATTTTATTTATAACATCTGTACCTAATATCGAAATTGATTTTGTGATGTGTCAAATTTACATTGTTCCAAATTTTACGTTTATTATTTTGATAATATGTTTGCTGTTTTCTATAAAAATAGATAGACCAGTAGTTTCTGTTGATATTTAGATGAAAATTCTAATATCTCTAGAAAATGCAAGGCCTTCGTCGAAACCATGCCGTGTTTTAAACTTCTTTACCGTCATCATAATCAACAAATATAAGGCCTATGACACATTGTAGTGTAGACTTGTTAGATATAATAACTTTAAATTTTATTAAATTCCTTCTATTAGTTCACACTTTCTCTTATATATATATATATATATATATATATATATATATATATATATATATATATATATACATATATATACACACATACATACATATATATATATATATATATATATATATATATATATATATATATATATATATATATACACACACACATACACATCTTGTTTAAATTTCATCTTGTTTTATTCATCCCCTCAAGTCCAAATACATTTTTTAACTTGTAGTTTGTGAAACCTGACGTTAAAACAGTTTGTTTTAAAATAATAATTCATTAATCAAATTTAAGTAATTAATCTTAGTTTTTTTCACAAAAGAGGCAAGGTATGCAATATAGTTATTTCGTTACATTTTGCTTAAAATAACTGATAACATATGATTTTATAAAACAGCTGATGGTATAGATTATCTGGCAGAACAGCTGTTTTAACGTAGCATAGGTTTTGTAACTTTATTTATATTAAAATAAAATTGTGCTTGGTTTATCTAAGTAAGAATTTAAATAATGTTTGTTTATATTACCTTTTACTAGTAAAAATGCTTTACAATTAAATAAAAATAGATTACTTATTAATTGATTATACAGTATATACATTTTAATAATAATCAATAGAAAAAATGTTATTATTATTAATTATTATTATTTAGAAATAGATTTGTTTAAAATAATATTAATGATTCGGTTTAATACACAGTGGACATCACTCCTTACCACCTGTACAGATACCGTCTGTAATTAAAGCTGGAATCCGAGATAGATATCTCGTTCCGACATGAAACTAACTGAAGGATATATAACTGAAGTGAATTAAATAGAAGGAAGAGACGGTCGCTCGCACTGCCTCATGTATTTCGATTTCTGTAAACGAACATACCTGCTCTATTAATATAAGTTACACGCTCTGTCGTACAAAATATTACGTGTTTCTCGGGTAATGAGCGCGATCCACTTGCTGTAACAAAGTCTGTACACAAGTGGCGTACCTTTTTTAATCACAGATTCGCATCTAACGAGGTTCATCTTTGGAATGCGCTGTCCATTGATTCATAAACTAGACGACGGTTTATGCGATGTGAAATGGACGATGGACGTGATTCAAAATAACCATAAATATGGCTGGCTTGTTTTGCCTTGTTTACATTCCGTGTTGGATGTTCTAAAGAGGATTAATACGTCCGGTCACAGATGATGAAATATGTTGCCAGCTGACCATTACCGGACAATAAAACAGTTCGTGTCAGCGCTCTTTGGTCGTTAGTTTTACATTTTCTCGACACATTAGGGTAATTGTTTCCTTCTAACCTAACCTAACATAACCAACCCGTTCCTCACACTGGGTAAAGTTCCTTGCCGTAATTAATGTTACACGATATAGTCTATATAAAACGTTAATTACAAATTTTTTTTATACAGTATATAAATTCGGCCAGCGAGAGGAGACCTTTTTTCCTTCCAGTTGAGGGCAGGTTTATTTCAGGGTATTGACCTTGTAGCCATCTCATATACGTCAGACAGAGAATAGGTCTATTCCTGGCACGCCTCTCTACGCACTCGGTGCGTCCACACCCTTATTTCCTCTCAGAGGGTTTTATGATTCTCCCTTAATCTTACGTACACAACCCTTTCTATCCATCGTAGCTAACATGACTGCACTGAGTGATTTTTCCCCTGTAACATTTAGTTCCGTTGCCATATGTTACCACGGACACAGTACCACTATGTTACTACTAACATAATACCACGTTCTCACTAACATAGTACTACTACGTTACCACTGGCGTAGTACCACCATGTTACCATATGTTATTACTGACATAGTACAACTATGCTACCATATGGTACCGATAACTTACTACCTCTTTTACCAATGACGTAGTACGATGTTACCACTGACATAGTACCACTGTGCTACCATATGTTACCTGACATAATACAACTTTTACCCTATGTTACCATTGACATAGTACCCCTATGTGATCATATGTTAACGGTGGCATATTACCACTATGTTACAGCTATGTTACCAATGACATAGTATCACTATGTTATCATATGTTATCACTGACATAGTACCACTATGTTACAGCTATGCTACCAATGACATAGTATCACTATGCTATCATATGTTACCACTGACATTGTACCACTATGTTACCATATGTTACATCTGACATAGTACCACTAAGCTATCATATGTTACCACTGACATAGTACCACTATGTGATCATATGTTATCATTGGCATATTACCACTATGTTACAGCTATGCTACCAATGACATAGTATCACTATGCTATCATATGTTACCACTGGCATTGTACCACTATGTTACAGATATGTTACCACTGACATAGTACCACTATGTGATCATATGTTATCATTGGCATATTACCACTATGTTACAGCTATGTTACCAATGACATAGTATCACTATGTTATCATATGTTACCACTGACATAGTACCACTATGTGATCATATGTTATCATTGGCATATTACCACTATGTTACAGCTATGTTACCAATGACATAGTATCACTATGCTATCATATGTTACCACTGGCATTGTACCACTATGTTACAGATATGTTACCACTGACATAGTACCACTATGTGATCATATGTTATCATTGGCATATTACCACTATGTTACAGCTATGTTACCAATGACATAGTATCACTATGTTATCATATGTTACCACTGACATAGTACCACTATGTGATCATATGTTATCATTGGCATATTACCACTATGTTACAGCTATGCTACCAATGACATAGTATCACTATGTTATCATATGTTATCACTGATATAGTACCACTATGTTACAGCTATGTTACCAATGACATAGTATCACTATGCTATCATATGTTACTACTTACATCGTACCACTAATCTATCATATGTTACCACTGACATAGTACCACTATGTGATCATATGTTATCATTGGCATATTACCACTATGTTACAGCTATGCTACCAATGACATAGTATCACTATGTTATCATATGTTATCACTGATATAGTACCACTATGTTACAGCTATGTTACCAATGACATAGTATCACTATGCTATCATATGTTACTACTTACATCGTACCACTAATCTATCATATGTTACCACTGACATAGTACCACTATGTGATCATATGTTATCATTGGCATATTACCACTATGTTACAGCTATGTTACCAATGACATAGTATCACTATGTTATCATATGTTATTACTGATATAGTACCACTATGTTACAGCTATGTTACCAATGACATAGTATCACTATGCTATCATATGTTACTACTTACATCGTACCACTAATCTATCATATGTTACCACTGACATAGTACCACTATGTGATCATATGTTATCATTGGCATATTACCACTATGTTACAGCTATGCTACCAATGACATAGTATCACTATGTTATCATATGTTATCACTGATATAGTACCACTATGTTACAGCTATGTTACCAATGACATAGTATCACTATGCTATCATATGTTACTACTTACATCGTACCACTAATCTATCATATGTTACCACTGACATAGTACCACTATGTGATCATATGTTATCATTGGCATATTACCACTATGTTACAGCTATGTTACCAATGACATAGTATCACTATGTTATCATATGTTATCACTGATATAGTACCACTATGTTACAGCTATGTTACCACTGACATAGTACCACTATGTTACCATATGTTACCAAACATACAATAGTGTTAGTTACCAAATAAATCTGTAAACGTGGATGTGCTAATCTGGATCGTCACACAAACGAATAAGATTTTTTGCTTCAAGCTATGTCTGTATGACCGACAGACCAAACACGGTTTTCTACGAAATAAGATTCAACTTACCGCCGACTTCTCGTAAGCTGTTAAACTTAAACTAATTTAGCCATGAGTCGCACGGGCCGTCAGTCTGCACGGCCATGTGGGTGCAGCTGCCCCCGACATCTACTCGGCAGGAGTTTTTTGCAATTGAATTATACCCGTGCTTTAATTAAAACGGCCGACTCGGCTTTGTTAATTACAAAAGTACAATTTTAATTACAGCGATATAATTTGGTAATTTACTGACTCGAATGGCTTCCGGTAAGAATAGAGAAATTAATTTTGTGTAACGTAATGCGTGGTAACAGATTTTACTAGTTTAAGTCATTCGGTTAAATGAAGCACGTCTTTGAGTACCGCCATCTTCAAAGTTTTTACTGCTACTACACCCAAAGTTTTCACCCTATCTTATGTTACTTGCGCCGTAGAAATGTCGTATTAACTTTCTCTGATTCTCTAACAGTAATGATCATTCTAGGATACTCTAATAATCATAATAAATAGTGATAGTTCTAGGGTACTATAGTAAACATGATATAAAATAATAAATCCAAGATAAGCTAATATGTATACCACATTAATAATATATAATAATAGTTCTAAGAAACTATAATAATAATACAGAAGTAATAATATAATTAATAATATAAAATGATGATTCTAGGTTAATAATAATAGTAATATCATAAGATGATCATTCGAGGATACTGTAATAACAATAATAATAATAATAATATTAATAACAATAATATAAATAATAATATAAAATGATAATTATAGGATACTATAATAATCATAATAAATAATGATAGTTCTAGAGTACAATAGTAATAATAATATAAAATAATAAATCTAAGATAAGCTAATATGTATACTACATTAATAATATATAATAATAGTTCTAAGAAACTATAATAATAATACAGAAATAATAATATAATTAATAATATAAAATGATGATTCTAGGTTAATAATAATAGTAATATCATAAGATGATCATTCGAGGATACTGTAATAACAATAATAATAATAATAATATTAGTAACAATAATATAAATAATAATATAAAATGATAATTATAGGATACTATAATAATAATAAATATAATAATATAAAATAATAAACCTATGATACGCTGAAATTTTTATTAATAATATAGAATTATAATTCTAGGATACTGTAATAGTAATATTAATAATAATAATATTAATAACAATAATATAAATAATAATATAATAAAGTATTAATTCTTGGATACTCGGTTTTGTTCGGCAACCGATACAAAACTTTAAAAAACCAACTGTTTCTAACTGCTCAAGACGAATTGTCTGTTAAACCGATTAAAGTACAAACGTATTTCCAGAACCGCGGATCACTGTATTCACCTGGATGTAGGCCGAACTGCTTTAAAAACTGCGCAACGCATCCCTAAAGGAGTCAAAACAAATAGTTCTGAGTACATCGCTAGCTCAATATTTTGACCAATAGGCTGCCTTCAAAATAGAATAACTTTTTTTAAATTATTAAAACCGTGAAGGTTTTGGTTGAGTACAATCTTCACGCAAAATGTATACATTTTGTATATTTATTTGACAGTACAACCCTCTTTCGGTAAAGCAAGGGCTCTCAACATTTTCGTCACTACGTCCCTTTTTTTAGGTTGTGTGTTTTGAACAATTTCTGTTGTAAGAATAAAACTAATCTATAATCTTGGAAATGTGCTTACATATGTTACGTCATGTGTAATACTTATATTGTTATGGTGGTAGTATTTCGAGACTTGCGTGTTGGCCACAGTATGCTATTCTGGCAAGCCTTGGTTAGAGACTTACAGTACTAGGGTCTACATTGACTATCATCGCCACTTTAGCGAGATACTAACTTGCCATGGATATCTCGCTTCACACACGCACAATTGCTGATGTTGTGTCTGCTGAGATTTTATTTTAACGTTTGAATACTCTGAAGCTCTGTCAATGACGCGTATCAGAATGTCTTCAATTGTCGGATGCGATTATTCGGATTCATAAAGTTCTGTAACGTCAAAGTATTTCGAGTGATTTAATACCGTTTAATTTAGTAGCATTTCTTAAAAATTTGGCAACTACTGTTTGCAATTTGATTGAACGGAATTTTCAATTTTTATAGATGGTACCAAAGTTAAGTCTTTAATCCCAATGCAAAGTGGATCCACTCTGTTTGCACTGGCAAGCTGCAACCGGTAAACAAATGTCAGACGAACTCTGTCAAGTTTACTATATTAAGAGTCATTCATTGTAAAGTTGGTTACTTTAAAATCTCTGTAATGAAGTATTCCACACGGGAATACGGTGGCTTTCCCGTGGTTATGTGTTAAGCAGACGGTTTGTATTATAGAGATCTTGCTACTTTTGTTTGCGATAGCGTGCCTCACTCTTTCAGTTTATTCAATGATGAAAAATGTTTCACGTAATAAGTAATACATAATAACCTCTAAACATACACATTTTTATATATTAATGTATAATAGTCACATCTATAATAGCAATATATTAATATATAATAGTCACATCTATAATAGCAATATATTAATATATAATAGTCACATCTATAATAGCAATATATTAATATATAATAGTCACATCTATAATAGCAATATATTAATATATAATAGTCACATCTATAATAGCAATATATTAATATATAATAGTCACATCTATAATAGCAATATATTAATATATAATAGTCACATCTATAATAGCAATATATTAATATATAATAGTCACATCTATAATAGCAATATATTAATATATAATAGTCACATCTATAATAGCAATATATAGTAATATATAATAGTCACATCTATAATAGCAATATATTAATATATAATAGTCACATCTATATTAGCAATATATTAATATATAATAGTCACATCTATAATAGCAATATATTAATATATAATAGTCATATCTATAATAGCAATATATTAATATATAATAGTCACATCTATAATAGCAATATATTAATATATAATAGTCACATCTATAATAGCAATATATTAATATATAATAGTCACATCTATAATAGCAATTTATTAATATATAATAGTCACATCTGTAATAGCAATATAATAATATATAATAGTCACATATATAATAGCAATATATTAATATATATTAGTCACATCTATAATAGCAATATATTAATATATAATAGTCACATCTATAATAGCAATATATTAATATATAATAGTCACATCTATAATAGCAATATATTAATATATAATAGTCACATCTATAATAGCAATATATTAATATATAATAGTCACATCTATAATAGCAATATATTAATATATAATAGTCACATCTATAATAGCAATATATTAATATATAATAGTCACATCTATAATAGCAATATATTAATATATAATAGTCACATCTATAATAGCAATATATTAATATATAATAGTCACATCTATAATAGCAATATATTAATATATAATAGTCACATCTATAATAGCAATATATTAATATATAATAGTCACATCTATAATAGCAATATATTAATATATAATAGTCACATCTATAATAGCAATATATTAATATATAATAGTCACATCTATAATAGCAATATATTAATATATAATAGTCACATCTATAATAGCAATATATTAATATATAATAGTCACATCTATAATAGCAATATATTAATATATAATAGTCACATCTATAATAGCAATATATTAATATATAATAGTCACATCTATAATAGCAATATATTAATATATAATAGTCACATCTATAATAGCAATATATTAATATATAATAGTCACATCTATAATAGCAATATATTAATATATAATAGTCACATCTATAATAGCATTATATTAATATATAATAGTCACATCTATAATAGCAATATATTAATATATAATAGTCACATCTATAATAGCATTATATTAATATATAATAGTCACATCTATAATAGCAATATATTAATATATAATAGTCACATCTATAATAGCAATATATTAATATATAATAGTCACATCTATAATAGCAAGATATTAATATATAATAGTCACATCTATAATAGCAATATATTAATATATAATAGTCACATCTATAATAGCAATATATTAATATATAATAGTCACATCTATAATAGCAATATATTAATATATAATAGTCACATCTATAATAGCAAGATATTAATATATAATAGTCACATCTATAATAGCAATATATTAATATATAATAGTCACATCTATAATAGCAATATATTAATATATAATAGTCACATCTATAATAGCAATATATTAATATATAATAGTCACATCTATAATAGCAATATATTAATATATAATAGTCACATCTATAATAGCAATATATTAATATATAATAGTCACATCTATAATAGCAATATATTAATATATAATAGTCACATCTATAATAGCAATATATTAATATATAATAGTCACATCTATAATAGCAATATATTAATATATAATAGTCACATCTATAATAGCATTATATTAATATATAATAGTCACATCTATAATAGCAATATATTAATATATAATAGTCACATCTATAATAGCAATATATTAATATATAATAGTCACATCTATAATAGCAATATATTAATATATAATAGTCACATCTATAATAGCAATATATTAATATATAATAGTCACATCTATAATAGCATTATATTAATATATAATAGTCACATCTATAATAGCAATATATTAATATATAATAGTCACATCTATAATAGCATTATATTAATATATAATAGTCACATCTATAATAGCAATATATTAATATATAATAGTCACATCTATAATAGCAATATATTAATATATAATAGTCACATCTATAATAGCAAGATATTAATATATAATAGTCACATCTATAATAGCAATATATTAATATATAATAGTCACATCTATAATAGCAATATATTAATATATAATAGTCACATCTATAATAGCAATATATTAATATATAATAGTCACATCTATAATAGCAAGATATTAATATATAATAGTCACATCTATAATAGCAATATATTAATATATAATAGTCACATCTATAATAGCAATATATTAATATATAATAGTCACATCTATAACAGCAATATATTAATATATAATAGTCACATCTATAACAGCAATATATTAATATATAATAGTCACATCTATAATAGCAATATATTAATATATAATAGTCACATCTATAATAGCAATATATTAATAACAGTATAAAGATATTTGTTGTTAGATGTTTTATGTATTATATATCGATACTTAACCCCAGTAAATGATTCCAAATCATTAGTGTTGGATAAAATGACTAATAATATGTTTTATAATCTCAGTAACTTTAACTAATCCCAACAAGGGTCCTGTAGGGATGTCCTGTTTACCCAAGACAAAGTTACACATTTGTAAGAAACTTAATGTTTGGAACGCAAGGCTCAAACAATGCAACTATGAATAATGTCCACTTCCTCAAACATTGAAAAAGATTTGAGTAGTGCTACACATTACTGGATTTGTCATCTTTCCCTACTTATACCTTCTCAACTTGAAGCACTAATTATACAATTAAGAGACTATATACGAGTTAGAGATATGAGTAGATTCTTGCGAGTACTGATTCCTCTATTGAGCAAGCCGTTCAAAATACTTAGCTGAATGCTCGTCCTCACTATGATCTGGATGTATCCAGTGACCAATCAATGAAACTATCTCCACGAATGTTTGTACCGATGAGTTTTGGATAAGTATACCCAGAACTCCCCAAAACACGGTTTACAACAGTTGCTACATCTTGCCACTGTGAATAAGGGTTTTCAAAAATGGCGAACTTAAAATCCAAATCAAGAAATAGTTTGACACTTCAAAATTACATTGTTCTGAGTGTTACAAATATCGAATCAGATATCGATGAATTAGTTACATTAAAAGAAACCCAAGTATCCCAATAATTGGATTTACTAGAGCGTTCTGCAATATGTGTTTTACTTTTTGACTGTTTGTAATTTTTACGTTCATCTGCTGACGCCCTCCGATCCCGGGGCGTGGCGACGCTCTTTAATGCGTCTCGCAATCTCGGGGCGTCGGGATCCCATCTGATCCGTCCCGCAATCCCGGGGCGTCGGGATCCCATCTGATTCGTTCCGCAATCCCGGGGCGTCGGGATCCTATCTGATCCGTCCTGCAATCCCGGGGCATCGCTATTCCATTTGATGCGTCCCGCAATCCCGGGGCATCGCTATCCCATCTGATCCGTCCCGCAATCCCGGGGCGTCGCTATCCCATCTGATCCGTCCCGCGATTCCGGGGCGTTGCGACGCTATTTGATGCTTCTTGCGATCATATATGATCCGTCCCGCAATCCCGGGGCGTCGCGACGCTCTTTGATGCGTCTCGCGATCCCGGGGCGTCGCGATCCTATCTGATCCGTCCCGCGATCCCGGGGTGTCTCGACGCTCTTTGATGCGTCCTGCGATCCCGGGGCGTCGCGATCCTATCTGATGCGTCCCGTAATCCCGGGGCTTCGCGACCCTCCAGTTGAAAACTTCAGCGGTTGAGTAAACATCATCCCGTTACAAAATTGGTCTCTTTTCATTTTACATCGGACAGGTGCCCGACGATAATTAGAATCAGTTTAGTCGTATGCAAGTAAGCGGAAACATTAATGAAATTGAAAAACTAAATTAATTCATTTTCATGTAGTCACGTTCTTAAACTATATTTTTAACTTTCAAGTCACGTAGTATTTAAGTATAGCTCCATTGCACTTGTAGCACAAAAAACGTACGTCAGATCTCCCCTAAGTTAAGACAGTCCCGCAGCATAACTCCACCTTGTTCCTTACCAAACCAGTAGCTTGTATACGTCCTTCTAAATTGGAAACTAGCCTTTTTGTCAGCAAAATACCGACGGCCCTTATCCCGTATCCTACCTGCAGCCAGTGTTATAAGGAAACAGAACTGACTAAACTTCCGTTGCAGAGATGTCCATCGTCAAAATTAAATATTGATTTATACTATTTTTAGGTCTTATTAAATTAATTTCAATATAATTTGTTAGTAAATTTATGATTCTGATGTCTTGTGTGTAATATATGGTCTGGAAGGCTGCTTACGTTTTGCGCAATAGTAAAACTACTTTATTATCTTTCTATTCCCCGACGTTTCTATCATATTAAACCTTATGGTCCTTTTCAAAGCTGTGAAGTACAAACGTGACACATATATTGGGTTGCAACAACCAGTTCAGTTGACCGCCCACAGGTCAATCTGGCATGGACAGGCTGACTTGATTCGTCACCTAAACTGGTTGTTGTAACTTGAAATTTATTATATGTTTGTTTGTAAAAAAAATAATTAATTTTATCTTTAAATTAATTCTATCTTTATGTAGTTTGTTAGGATCTTCCTATATTATTCTTGGTTAATTTGTCGAATAGGTTATTATAGATATTGAAACTCCTAAACAGGATCTAAACATGGGTACAAAAACATAGTTCTGTAACAAACGTTTGCGTTGATCGTAAGTTAACTTTTCCTTGAGGCATGGTAGTTCACCTGCTTATAACATTTTTAATTTTAAATTTTAGGGGACATGAATGCCAGAAGTTAATTTTTAAGAGAGTTGAATGCCGGAAGTTTAAACGGTATTCATATAAGTTACATAAACTGTAGAGAAACCTTCCCCATTTAAAAGCTATCCTGACGCACATCGGATATGGACACAATGCAGGTGCAACATAGAAAGCCTTGTGCGAGGCGTACTGCGAAACGTGACTTTACATTGTTTAAGGCAAATTTCATAAAAATCTCCTGCAGTTTCCCACACTGTCCTGAAGATCCTGATTGGGAGGCCTATGTCAGAGGGTGGCTGGTCACGGATTAACTCCTACGCATCACCACAGCAGCATGTTCCAGTCAGCCCGCGTCGCCACGACGTGTTGGGCCCACTCACCACGCACACTGACTTTTACCCTTGACTGCATGCTCTAAACATCCTTGTGCATTTGAGGACAAAAGGTGAAGTAAAGGCTTTTTGCATTATCAGAAGTAACTATTTCTAATTTTTCAAACGGCGGGATGACATAAAACTATCAGGGCATTGCTCTATATATTAACTCAATACAAATTTATATCGATAATATTTATATAATTCATTCAAACCTTTGGTTTAAATGTTTGTTTTCAATTTTGCGATCTCTGTCTATTTTATATAGAGAGAACCGTGTTTTCAAAGACTGTGTTCTAACATTTTGTTTCAGGAAGCATCAAAAACTCATGTTTACTTTGCCACGTTACAGAAATAGGCCATTAAAGTATTTATATCAGGATTTCATATTTTTTAAAAGAAATAAGTCTGTAAATTTCTGCATCGGGCTTGTTTGAAGGAATCGTAATCGTAGGTTTGTTAAAAAAACTACAACTTTGCGCAACCTATTTGTTTTATTCTTAAATACGAAATCGTTAAACTGGCCGACAAGTGAAAATCTTAATTAAAATGTTAATTGGTTTCGCAAATGTTTAAAATTTACAGTTATAAAGACATTTTTTTTAATGAATTCAATCGAATATATCTGTAAAATACTTTCAGGCGCGACTATAAACAGTATAACTAGAAACATTTGGAGAAGTTAAAAATCATAAACATTAGAGCTTACATATATATATTAGGCCCTTATACTAGTTGTTGAATTATAAAATATAATATTTTTAATAACTGATGTATAATATTGAATTTTGTTAAAGTTAACACTTTAACTTAATAATCTACAATATAGATAAAATAAAATACAATAAAAATAGATTAATTACATACAGACACAATCAAACGCACACACACGCGAGCGCACGCTCACACACACACACACGTATATATATATATATATATATATATATATATATATATATAATAGTTATAAAAATATTTTATTTTATAAATATTATAACACAGTGATATTATTAAATAGGCCTTTCTATTTTCAGCGATTAGCTTACGTATTTGAATCGTGTAAATGTTAACGGATTTTACCAAAATGCATTTTAAAATAATACCCTTATAATCTCTAAATAAAGCTGTTTATAAAATTGTAAGTGCTCAATGAGTTGTTACAATTAACTTGATCGTTACTTCAGATAATCTGTCGCATGACGTAAACAATTTCATCATAAAAATGTCTATTATACAGCCATAAAACCGTTCGAATTAAAAAATACCTGTCGAATGTTCTACGAGTAGGTGAGAAACTCAAACAGTCCGATCGGCGTACAATGTATTGCCCGCGCAAGAGCATACCTACATTTCTGTCATTGCAAATGTCTCGCCAAAGCATTAATTTCATCTAAATTAAGAAACTATCCGCAAAGAATTCAATTCCGAGCATAAAGTGAGGTAATTTAAAGGCATAAAATAACAATTACTTATCGGAGACTTGAGTGCGGGGTTGTTAGTTGCCAAGCAAGGAATGTTTAACATAAAAACACAATAACTGTTCGTGGTTGACACGCGATACCCATCACAGACTTGACACGGCACCAACCGAACGCGTATACCGACAAGACCGATGAACGTTCTGCTTTCTCAATCAGCATTACCCGGTGCAATATAAATAAACTTAGTATTGTATACGACTCGACGCGTATATTTTACGTCACAATGCGCCAAACCCACGCGTCACTGCCTATTTGGCGTATTTCCTCGCATATTACGTTAGAAACAGCTGATATAGAAATGTCATCTGATAGAAATTTGTTTCAATGCAAATGGACGATGTTTTAATACGAAGCCGGAGTTGTAAAAGAACTTTATAGGCAAATGGTTATATTTTCCCAAACTGTTTCACTTTTCGAAAAACGTAGGTTTTTACGTTCAGATTCGTTATAATAAACAAAAATTGTGAAAACACTTTAAGCGCCGTTTTTTGATAAATTGTTTATCTGAAAATAAATATTCGCTCAATGGACTTTAATATAACAGACGAAGCGAGATCTTCGAAAATATAAGCTAGCGAGAGTGATGAACTTACTACACTCGTAGTTTTTGAAGGCGACAACTAAGGCGTAAACCTAAATATACATAAAGGTGAGTAAGTGTGGAATAGATGAATATTATGTTACCCGGGTAGAACTAAAATGCTAGTAGGTTTTTTTCACCTCCCAGCCCGTACAATAGGGCTGTAGATCCTATACAGTCTACCTCTAGTCAAATCTAAGTCGATAATGTGTTGTGCTGCAGTCTCGTTGCCTTGAATTCATAACGAATAGTTCAAATTGGGAGCTCTAACATTGACTTGCAATCGCACACGCGCAAGCCCATATATACGCTCGCGTACTATGTCTCTCCTCCTCACGATCTCTCTCTCTCTCTCTCTCTCTCTCTCTCTATCTATCTATCTATCTATCTATCTATCTATCTATCTCCCTCCCTCTCTCTTTCTCTCTCCTCTATCTATCTATCTATCTATCTATCTCCCTCTCTCTCTCTCATACACACTCTTCCTCTCTCTCACTCTTTCTCTTTATCTCCCTCTCTCTCTCTTTCTCTCTCACTTTCTTTTTCTTTGTCTCTCTCACACTCTCTTTCACTCTTTTCTATCGCGCACACTCTTTCATTTTTCTTTCTCCCTCAAACATGTAGAATGTCGTGTTTATGATTAATTTTTAAAGCAACTATGCGGGCGTTAAGCTCTCCAAGAATACGATTTATTGATGCTCTAGTTCGGCTGTATATGCCTTTGTATAGTCACGTACTATCAGTAATAACAAAAGCTCAACAAAATCTTCACCCATATATTTCTTGAAAGGAAGCCAGGAAGGAATATGGTTTACTGAGACCAACCGCCGATAACAGTGTTGTGACCAGAAGGAAACGGTACGGGACCACTTCCGAATGAACAGAGTTTCTGGGAAAGGATTAAAGAAAAGGATCCAATGAGGACATAAAGAAAAAGTCAGAGAAATTATTAAAATATAACGCAAGCTCATTGGGATAAATTTCAACTTAAAAAAGCACCAAACAATTAAATTAAATTTGTTCTCACTTGGTTTATTCGTATTTTTTTAATTGCTACAAAGAAATTTTTTATCCCCGTGATCACGACCAACCCTTTTCAGTTATTTGCATAGTAAATTATTTTTCCCTCGGCACTTAATTAGTTACGTGTTGGCCAAGTTACGTCTGCAATCGGGCTGTTTCTCTATCGTAACGAGTTTGCGAAAAACGTTTGACCTGGTTGCCCCCTGGCGGTAAGTTAGGTAATTAATTAACGAGCAAGATCGCCCGAGGCGCAGTTCAACATGGGCGGTACCAGGTTTGTTCATTTCTCACATTTGTCCGTTATTTGTTTACAACATCTGCACAAGACGAAGTTAGTCCTACGGGTGTTTCTTTTCTCTTCAGACGGTAACAAACCATTAAGCTGTCTCCAAATTTACCGAAAACAAATATTTTCAAATAATTACACAAATTTAAATTTCTATCATATCTTTATTGAATTTTTTTATTGTTAAATTTTTTTAAATTAGAGTAACCTTGTAGTAATAGGCCTATTGGAAGTTGTCCTTGCTTTTAACGTTACAACATTTAAGACTTTGAAGGTAATAAAACATAATTAAAGAAATTTCTTTAAAATATTTATATTTCTGTCGTAAATTTACTACAGTTCCTAAAATTTAAGCAAATTTTAACACATGATTTTGGTTTTCTAATTCAGCTAATAAATGTAACAAAGGTAGACTGATTTTTAAATAGCGTGATTTTGAGTACTTAATGATTAAATATTCTAATACCTCATAGAAGAGGCATACACCACACGTAATTAAAATAGTAAACATAACCTTATTTCTTGTTTAAATGTTTATTTATACTTTTAAATTGAATTAACATAATTAATTAAGGTAGTTCAAGACATCAACAAGTCGGTATAGTAGACAGCCTAACTACATTAACCGTTAAATAATAGGAAGTAATTTAAATCTGCTTTAATTTATTGCTAATGTATAATACAGAAAGCAACATAACCTACGAGTAATTAAACTTTATATATATATATATATATATATATATATAGTCAAAGTGTATCAGGAGTAGGAAACTTTTAAATATAAGATATTTCATTTGCAAATAATCTACATATAACCTTCAAGTGAAGATTAAAATCGTTATCATTCATTGCCGTTCTTTACTTCCGGAAAACTTGGGGACAATTCGTTCATTTTACGAAAATGTGATTTCTTTTGTGACGTTATATTTTACGCGATATTCCCCCTTCAAATTATCTCATGTAAAAGTTTTGTTTCACGGAAGTAGTTATGGAGACTTCTACGATGGGATCTCTCAGTATCCCAGTTAAAGCATCTTTAACCACTACATAATGAAGAACTATATTATAGAAAAAAACATTTTTTTCTATAGTTACATCTTGCCTTGATGACGTTACAACCATCGGCTTGAGCGGAAATTCAATTAATTTGTTTTTTTTGCGATCTGCATACAGTACATGAAAGTCTATACTTATTTCGTATTATATTTTCTGTTCAAAAAATATAAGTCTTTAGTATTGTGCTCATCTGAGTTGTGAGCCCATAAAAAACTTATTACCACTCACGTTCGAAAATTATAGCATTTATTTTTCCGATATTTGTTTCTCATATTTTAATGACATAGGCCTATACTATATTCTTGATCTTCTATAATAAAATACAAACCTACCTATTTTTTCTTGTGTATCTATAGTCCAATTTTTCTTATTCGTGAGATATAATTCTGTGACGCTATACTCGTTACCCTGCTTTTTCTTATACTTCCCCTCCCTCGTTTCCCCTACTCCTTCTGCTTCTGCCCCTCCTTACTCACTAATTGTTCTCCTTCATTTCTTTCTCTTTTTTCTTCTTTTCTTTCTCCTACTTGTTTTTCTCTCTCTTATTCCTCTCTTTCTATTTCTCCTTTCTATCTTTTACTTGTTCTTTTCCTTCCCTAACTCTTGGACACCTAACCTTATAAGTTTAGCTTTACGTATATATTATAACATTCTATATTTCTGCCAGGACATATAAAAACATAACAAATAAAATAATGTACATCCTTCTTTAGCGATCTCCTTACTTCTGCATTTGTCCGTTCTGACAGTCCTCACGTAGTTCCGACAGATGGGAGACATCCGACAAGCTTCAACTGCAGCGGAGCGGGCGTCGAGGAAAAGCAGAATACTGAATTATTGTTCAAATCTTATCTAGTATGGCAGATAGCATTGCAAATAGCATGACAGATATCATGGTAGACAGCATGGCAGATAGCATTGCAAATAGTATGACAGATATCTTGGTAGACAGCATGACAGATATTATGGTAGACAGCATGACAGATATCATGCCAGACAGCATGGCAGACAGCATTGCAAACAGCATGACAGATATCATGGTAGACAGCATGCCAGACAGCATGGCAGATAGAATTGTAAATAGCATGACAGATATCATGGTAGACAGCATGCCAGACAGCATGGCAGATAGCATTGCAAATAGCATGACAGATATCATGGTAGACAGCATGCCAGACAGTATGGCAGATAGTATGACAGATATCATGGTAGACAGCATGACAGATATCATGGTAGACAGCTTGACAGATATCATGGCAGATAGCATTGCAAATAGCATGACAGTTATAGCATGACAACATGGCAGACAGCATGGCAGATAGCATGCCAGACAGCTTGGCAGATAGCATTGCAAATAGCATGACAGATATAGCATGACATCATGGCAGATAGCATTGCAAATAGCATGGCAGATAGCATTGCACATAGCATGACAGATATAGCATGACAGCATGGCAGATATCATGGCAGACAGCATGGTAGATAGCATGCCAGACAGCATGGGAGATAGCATTGCAAATAGCATGACAGATGTAGCATGACAGCATGGCAGATAGCATTGCAAATAGCATGACAGATATCATGCCAGACAGCTTGCCAGAAACCAGGGAATGTTTTAATTTATCACTTTACTGTTGTTTTGCAAAAATTAAACCATTTAAGACCCCCAATACTGCAAAAATTACATTTAAAGGATGGAAATTGAGACGGCAAGATATGGAAAGATACTTAAATATATAATTTAGACCTATAACACATGCCAATGTATATGTGTAAAGGTACATCCCATATAATTGTGGCAAAAAAAACTATTAGGCCTAATGCTAAAGTTTCTCCTGCCGCTTTTAGTTTAAACATTATGAATTAGCCTCTTATACTTTTCATTATTTACTTTAAGTTTAACAATCTATTAATATTTACCTATTTATTGCAGTAAATTGAATCACAATGTCAAGACGTATGTTTTGGTAGTATTGACACTTGTGTTCCCATTGGCATTGAAATCACCTTGTTTACGAAGGTTTCAGGAGATCATTATTTTCACTCCATTCAAACTTCAAATTAACTGGGAAGAAAATATTTTCTGTTTCTTGACAATTAACTTATTTATAATTTACATTTGGATTGGCTTTTTCAAAAGTATCCACTGTAGTACACTACCAAAACCAGATTGTCTCGACTCTATGGCACATTCCTATATACAATGTCACTTTACTAGCCTACTAGTATTTCTGAAAACATCTTATCCGTAAACCGCCGGAATGTAACCTGAGCAATTTGATTATAACGATGGGGATATTTATTATACGGGATGTAAGACGTTTATCCGTGTTAACGACACCGGCAGTGCAAGTAGTCAGTCACGAAGGTACCCGAACTGCCACGAACCCTTGATGCATTTGATTAGTCGCAGGGGACCACACATAGAGCGCTGCACAATTATCATGCACGCTTGCGCTCTCTTCCAACAAACTGTTACAAATTATCAGCGACTATCAGCTTTGAGTACACGCTCCGAGCCAGGTCGTTATATCTATGTATAGATTAGTTCATTAGCAGGGCACCATATCATTCCCTTATACAAATGAGTTAGCTTTGCCGTCAAGGCGCGGTGTTGTGCGATACAGTGTTGGCAGGTTTGCAATGGGCTTGCCCTTAGAGGGGCTTCGTAAGGCGGGTTGTAGCGAACATTGGAATGTCTGAGGGAGGAAGCTTTTGGTCCTGTTTGGGAATCATGTTCCATTTTACATTCCCTGTGGCTCAAAAAAAGAGTAACTACACAAGTGCGCGGGCATTGCTATCGCAGCTCTACCCTCTAAGCGGGCATACAGGGGTTGTTACTATATCTTTAAGTGGTAGAGTGAATACAAAATTTGAGTAATGTGGTTAGAATCAACGTAGCCAGATGAAGAATTGTGGCTCATGTGGGTAGCACCACTGACCATCCGTTGAAAAATATAATATACAAATACAATAATCTTAAATATCATCTGAAGGGTCGTTACTTTTCTTTAGATGTGTCAATATTTTCGAAGTTGATCACTCACCAAACCCATTCGTATGCACTTTTGATACAGTAGCGTTAATCTATTGGTGCCGCTATCAAAGCAATTCTTCATCCAGGAATGCTTACTTCTCCCAAAGGACGTTTCTCTCGGGATAATGAACTGCAACGGTCGATATAGTTATCTTCACATGATGTGTCCCATATATTACAGTTTTCGCTTTTCTCAGAGTAGAATCTATCTTTCTTTCTTCAACCATCTCGAAATCTCCACGTTCGTAATTATTTAGCGTCCAGGAAATTCTCAATGTACGATGATACATGTACATTTCCAATTCCTCCAACTTCTTAATAACAGCCTTCCTCAGCGTTCAAGTCTCCGCTGTATAGAACAGAACCGTCGGTACGTAATATCTCATTTCTAAGTACCAAACCTAGATTATTTCTAAATAATATTAGCATCATCTTGGTAAATGTTTCTTTCGCTTTCTTGAGTATATTTTGAATATTGTACGAAATAATACCTTATTTCATAGTTGGTATTATTTTCATATATAATTATACCTCCAATGGACCTTCTATATCTCCCTCATTCTGTGTCATCTTTGAACCTAAATTTGGTTCTGACGATATTCAGTGGCAAGCTTTTTCTTCAAAAGCATTTCTAGTTCATTTAAGTTGGGTTAAAGATGACCTTGTACCTTTTCACTTTTTCAGCGCTTTTCCCTTATTTGTGAACATTGCCATACAACAATCATGACCGGTAAATTCTTTAAATATAAAAATGAGGATGTCTAGGCTTATTGGTTATTTTGAAACCATGGATTGTCCAATAATTAACTGGTATTTGATGATGCCGATGATCCGAAACAGTTGTAGGACAATGTAAATGCAAAACAAAATCACTGAAAAAGATATTGGATATCTTGAAAAAGGAAGAAACATCTATACATATAGACTGGTAATTTAAATTTTGCATATAATATTAATTATTCAGCAAATAGCAAACTGTTGTTAGTTCCTACACTAGCTTATATAAACTGCAAAAAAAAACAATAAAAACTTAACATTTATAGTTTTCAAGGTTATTTTCAACTTCAAATTCACTAAATTAATACGTTCCGTACCTTTATCTTCGATCTCTGTCAATAAAAGACTTTATGCTAACCTATACTATCCGGCGTCAGACACACAGTCTTCAATCTTCTAAATGCCAATTCCTCCTGCAAATTCTCCTTATAGATTCATTATTATTTTCCACCCTCTTTAAACACACAATCAATTCACGTTACTCAATTTTACTCCCTAGCTAGTGTGTGAAAACCTTTCGTACTCCGGTCGAGAAAAAGAGTATTTCATCTAAGGGATGCTATTATTTTCTGCGACTCCTGGTACTAGGCTAAGCCTTGCTTTCGTCCTACCTAATCCATCGTACGCACTTAATCCTTTACACCCTTCCTTATCGTTTTTCTTAAAAAAAAGGTTTATACCCTTTTTAACCTCGGTCGAGAGAAGGGCTACTTCATTTAATAACTCTGATTTAATTTTTCTCCAACTCCTGGCACCAGGAAATCATTATATGAGTCCTTTAATCCTGCCTAATTCATCTTTATTACACGCTTTTTCATACTCTTCCCCTTGCTTTTCCTTAAAAAATGGTGTAAAAGATAGATTGCTTTTACGATCCGTTAATGATTAGGTATACGTCATGTACACTAACCTGGAAAAGCTGTGCCAAAATGCCCGCTATATCTTATACCAGATGATTTTATGTCCCTCTCTTTATCATATATATATATATATATAACTATTTTAACCATTGGCTGATGACTTTAACGCTTCTATAGAAGTCAAGTCCATTCTTCATATGCCGAACGAATTCCCTACCCAAGACGCTCAATGTGGCTATTCTAATCGATTAATATGTGCGCCGATTTTTCTTATAGAGATATCACGAGTGGGCAGGAAAGTTGGCGTGCGCATGCGTGCAGATTCTATCTCGACGTGCTTTACCGAATGTTGGCAGCAGTAAAACTCGTGTGACACACAATGCGCATGCTCTCAGCGATAGTGGGATAAGACAAGCTTATCTGTCTGTTATTTGTTTGCAAATTACTGAATGCCAAATGGACTGACCACTGGGTGCTAAACACGGAGGGCGAGGTTCTGATTGTATATCAGGTTTGCTTGTATAAACCCTGCGCCTAGAGTTTAAAAAATGGACGAGATCACAGATGAAAACTGAAATTTCAGATGAAAGACATTTAGTTTATAACAAACATTCCATCTACAAGTAGTACATTGCTCAAAGACGTTGCATTAAGGTCATCGATTTTTAAGGTCATTTCTCAGTAAAAAGATACTTGAACTTAGAAGAATCCCCTAATACTGCACTTGATTGCAATATGAATCTTACTTATTATAGGGCTCCTCTGTATGTAGGGGATGGGCAGTAAGGGAGGCAATTACGTTGCGATGAGCCACTATACGGAATCCAGAAGGAATTCGGAGTTGGATTTTAAGAGGACTCGAACTGCTAAGTCTCTAGATATATGCAAAGGCTGAACTTACAAAGGGAGCGGATAAAAACTACAAAGGTAGAAATGCATAGGGATTGTGTAGCGTTCGTGTGTGACAAAAAAAAATTGTCTATTTCTGTGCAGTCATTACTAAAAAATAGTAGCTTTTTGATCACCTGAGAATTTAAAGAACATGTGTTTTAAAGTGTGTAAAAAATTATAAAAGTTGTGTAGGCTAAATACAAATAAATGTAAGAGTTTAATCTCGTAATAGCGATAAATATTTTGGTGACTCGTACTTTGTCCAGTCATTGAGAATATTGCTTGTAAAATACAACCAGTGAAGAGTAACACGGGTGTAAGATGAACTAGAGAATGGTGTAAACATAACCTATTTCAGGTCTTGCGAACTGAGTAAATACTCGTCTTTGTTTACATTGTAACATCTTCCAACTATTGATTCCTTTTCTTAAGGAAATAGTCAAACTGTTCTTTCTGAACCTTGAGCCATTTCTAGGCGTTAAAATGAAGAAACAAGGAAAAGCACTTAGCTGTGCTAACACAATCGGAAATGTTTATTTAAAAGCAAACAAAAATGTCTAGATGAATCAACAATCATAACATGATTCTGTGTCTTCGGTTCGTTACAAAAAGTGTTTTTGTTTTGGTTCTAGAAACAGTGGCGAGGTAACCCCACATCCTGTTGCAGCTCCTTGCGTGACATTGGAGGGGTTTTAATTTCGCGCCGGACGCTTTTTCTCAAATCTTGAATTAGTGTTTCCTTAGAGCTCGTCAACTGTACTTTGTTTTCCTGACAACTGTAATAAGTTTTCCTTGGTCGTCATAACAGATACAAACTCTTTGTGTTCTTAAAGACTCTTACCAGAGTCTTTACAGTTCATGACTGTAACAGTTCGTTATGATTTCTAACTGTTCATTATTCTATTATTCTTTAGGTGTTTTGGTGATGATGACCCTGAATAGTTTTTCGCTGGGACAAACCCCTGAGGTGTAATACTTAACCTCACAACTAGATAAAACCTTAAAATGTATTTTTTCACCCTCCGAACTGAAACGCTCTTAGGTTAGATACTTATTTCCCTAATTATTAGCTACCATTTTTTAAATAAAAGATTTTATATTTGTAAATTTTCTCCCCCAAAACCATTGGATTATTTAGTAACGAAATAACATCTATCAAACCAGTGGTAGGTCTGGAGTCGAAGTTATAGTAAATGAGTACGGATCTATCAAGTCAAAACATTTAGGTTTTAAGGCATTTGTGTTCGTGGTGAAGTTTCTCCGGTAATGCAATAAGTTGTTCTTGTCCATTCATTGTGTCGGTCGTATCATAATACCTAAATTCACTAAAAACAATGTTTGCCCCGTTCATCTCTAATATTAGGGGAGAGTGTTGTACCTTGAGCCTAGTGTAACTTGGATCACTTTTTTTTTTTTTTTTTTTTTTTTTTACCCGGGTCTGTGCCCTCAAAACCCGCCCAGCCCTCGTGGCAGCCAACCTCTAGCGAGCTACCTCCGTCTCACATGCGCATGCGGTTAGTATCCCTACCGCGAAAGAAGGAAACGGGATTGATTGCCCATGTACCAAGCTCCTAATCTCTTTCCATGGAGAATCAGGAGATAGTCAGTTTCTTGTCTCTGCTGCAACCTGTCAATCGGTTGCGGTACTATGCGAAGTAATTAGGCGTAGATGGCGCTGTAAACTAAAATCTAAATCACCTTGTGGGCAGTAATTTTTTGAGCGCTTATAAAGATCTCTTTTGAATTACCTTGATTTGGGGTGATTTTTACTGTATTATGTATTTAAATAGTGTGTAACCTGAAAACAGCTAGACAGAAACTTATGCCTTCAAGATGGTGCTTTCCTGTACCTAGGAACAGTTTAGGCCTTGTAACTTGGAAGGTATTAGGTTTTATTTTTATTTCGTTAAAAGGAACAGTATCTCACAGTACCGGTGTTGGTATAGCACCTATCAACCTGCATGGGATGAGGAACTCTATAAAAACCTTAACCTCTTCAGTGGGGTCGAACTGCGCAAGGCCGTTCTCAGAAGACAAGAACTATCCTATAACTGTATAGAACAACTGTGGCGTAATTTTTATTTAAATAAATGAAACCTCTATACCACAAATGACTTTTTTATAATTTAAAACCTTATGTACATTTCAATTGCATAGCAATCATCCTCAGAGGTTTTTACAATAAAACTACTAAAAAATACTGTATTTTTATTGTAAATTATCTCTGAGGATGATTGCTATGCAACTGAAATGTACATAAGGTTTTAAATAAAAGAAAAAACTTTTTGTGGTATATAGGTTCCATTTATTTAAAATAAGAACTATCCTAAGTGGTCGAAGTGCGCATGTGTTCAAGTCGAAGGTAGTGTCGAACTAGAAAATTATATCGTATGGCAAAAATGTAAAGTAAAAGTAAAAATGTAAAGTAAAAGTTATGACTTACAATGGACATCACAACATTACAATGAACATAAAAATACTTTAAAAGAAAAGCGGTCAATTAAAATGCAAATACAGTTTGAAAATTATATTAAATATTTTAGGAAGGCCTACATGCTAATTTGTTATAATCCCAAACTATTTCTATTCATAGGCAATACTTATATACGGTACATGCTAAATGTGCGATTCTATTTAAATAACTTCGTTATTATATAAAAAAATAAAGGGAGGAAAAAGGCTAACAAGTTTAGCCTTACACAATAATAAAGTATCTGATTAACCCTTTACACACCAAGCAGGCCGAACTACCTGGCAAAACTGCGCACGTCTCGTTGAAGTGTGAAATGTGTTATATCAAAATATTGACCAAAGGAATCATTAGGTCGATGATTAACTTGAAAATATAAATCATCTTGTATTTAATAGATTATATATGTAGAAAGGTTAGGCGGGTCTTTACGTAATAACTAATAGAGAGTTGTTAATTGCAGGCAACTCCCAAAGTATTCCCAACGAAGTGTAACATATACATATTAAGACCAAATTTCTTCTCGTCATAATAATGAGCCTAAACGGAAGCAGAAAACCTGTTACTAATGTTTGAAATGAAATCCTTTCAGACCTTTCGATTTACAATAATACTCTCTTCCTCAGAGTTGAATAAAGGTCGGGTTAGCTGAAGGGTATGATCAACCGGGCATAATTTACTTTGGGTGTACCTGAGTAATAGCCCCGGGGGCCCAGGAATTATCCGCTTATTAATTTGTTGACTATTTGCGCACTTCAACCCTGTCCAACCTTTTCTTCAGATAAGCGAATTTCAATTCTAGAATCTTGTAAATTCTACAAGATGAGTTGACGACTCATGCCAGAACATTGGAAAATTTTAGAAAATTTGGAAAGAAATTATATATATATAGCCTATATAAGTAATTGTAGTAACAGCAAAAAATACCACAAAGTACGTCTTCTTCCTTCTCGTTCGCTAGTCATGCCCTTACTCTTCTTCACTGGATTTTACGGCGCTAAATCTTTCTCTACTTATTATGTCCTTTAGCTATGCTGCAGGCAGCCGCAGTGGCGTTTAACCGTGGACGATATGCATCGCCGCCATTATTTAAATGCCAAGGGTGACTTAGCAGGCATTGCTTTCTGTCGACAAATTATGGCATTGAACTCCTTGAAAGTGCTTGCACTGAACTAGTTTGAAGAAATAGATTACACTGTGGTAGTGGACAGCCTCGATCGTTGGCAGTGATAAAATTAACACAGCTAATAACACGTATCAATCAATATACATTCACTCTAGTACTGTACTATATAGTAGGCCTAGTAGACAATTGCCAGTCAGAAATAGGCTGTGTTGTGTTTAAATACACAGGGATATGAGAAAACTGAAATATTGTACGTTTTAAACATAAACCAAGTGGTATATAGGCCTAAATAATTAAAGTCAATTCCCACTTGTACCAATAAAGTAAAGTTTAGTTATGTTTTATGAAATAATTACAAATAATATTCCCTAAATGAAGTAATATAACCTATGTGTTAAAACAGCTGCTCTACTACATAACCTATAGCATACAACTGTGTAATGATGTCATATGTTATCACTATTTTAAGCCACGTGGGACGAAATAACTATATTGCATACCTTATAATTGTATTCTGATAAGTTTTTCTCTTATATAAAGCTAAAATTAATTCATAAAGTTTAATTAATATTTGAAAAATTATTAACTAATTAATATTAACATCGAACGTCATCCACTATACGTAAAAAAGAAATGTATTTGGACTTCAGTGGATGAATAAAAAAAAGTTTTTATTAACGATTGACAATTTTTAGGCCTACAATATATATATCTATATAGTGAGAATGAGAATTAATAGAAGGAACTAAAAAGGTAGTTGTTTCTTTGGGTTGGACCTTTGCCCGTCATAGTTGTTAAGGTTAAACATCTCCAATTCTGTTCGCCAGCTCTGTTAGAGTTACATCAGTGGACCTTGTTTACTTCACTCTTCCTCACCCCAAATATCTCCAACTTTCGTATTATCTGAATCTGGTTTTGCTACATGAACACATTCTCTTGAACGTCATTCGAATTTCCATTTCCTTTAAACGTCTCTTCCGTTTTTTGTTCATCGTCTCTTTCAACGGTCTGTTGATGTTTTAGAACATCTTTCTCGACCACGTTTTTCCTATTGTAGATTAATTTTAAAATGTAGAATTTTTTTATAACCTTTCCCCCAATGTATAATATTATAAGTCCATTTAATGTACGACCGAAAAAACAATGTACAAAAACGTAAACTAACAATAATAAACAGGTTTAGGAAGACAGGAAGGAAATACAGTTGGGTTGTTTCTTTGGAGACGAAACGTGGGCAATATTATGAATGCTTGTTCTCTCCAGAGTTACCAGTACAATATCCACCGCCTACTTTATTGTTTCTTCATCTAGTTAAGTTGTTGCATCTTTGGTCTAAATATTTCCAACTTTCAGACCCTCTGCTTTCGAAGAATGGTCTGCACCGGGCCCTGTGCAAGTTCGGGGAACCAGTTCGACGGGCTCAGTTTTTGCTCTATTTTGAGAAGATTTTGTAAAAGAATTAAGGAAGAACAACGACTTAAGTCATAACAATAGCGGAAAATGTTTTTTCCTGACAACAAAATCGCACTTTCTAGGTCACAGTTAATATCCAACTCGTTTAAAGATTATTTGTCTTAAGTAACTGCTTTACCAGTAAAAAATAATTGAATTTTGGGAGGCTCAAATTATTTGTCTCAAATTAACGCCTGTAAGGGGTCTCAGAAGTTTCTTAGATGAGTAAACAGGGCGTCACATTTTAAACGTCAAACTCTTGTAAACTGAACGAAAGACGCCTAAAATTTCCGAATATGCAATACGGCTCTTGAAGCTTTTGTCTTTAATTAGGCCTAATGGTTGTGCTTAAATCGTTTTCATAATATTTTAGATAAAACGATCATATAAAAACTTTTGAGAGGAAATTGGTAGAACATGTGGTGTTCCCGTGGGAATTCGCACGAAAGTGTGTAACAATCCGGAGATGAATAAATTTTTTCAAGGAATTATCCGAAAGCAAAAAATGACGATATTTTATTGCCAATAGTTCTTTTGTCTTCATATAGAGGCTCCTTAAAGGTTATGTTAAAATTATATAATTGCTTCATACGTTATCTGTGAATATAGTTATCTGAGATATTGAATTCACCTAAATTTATTAAATGAATTTATTTAGGCGTATTTACTAAAGACTAAAAAAATAAAATAGTATCAATAATGAAGTTTTGGAACCGGTTTCAGTTCTGTAGGCCTACTGCTTACGATTTTTTCTTTTCTTATAAGAAATAATAGTATACATTGAATATCTAGGGGTAATTGAATTTTGAAAGACTCTTGTAAGATTACGTTATGTTTTAATGGACTCCCTGATTAAATAATTTTAATGTTATTTATTGCTAAATAAATTGCACTTCTGCTTCGTGTTTACTATGTTTGTACACTGATTAATAGAATTAAAATTATATGAAAAATATCCTAAAATTTTCGTTACGATTTTGATGTAAATGTCCGACAGCTAATAAATTTGTACTAATTAAGAGTAATATTTCTATCGAAAACTGTAATTTTAGAACTACATCTATTGTAAGGTGGAATCATACAAGTCTCCGTAAGTCGTAGCTGTCCAAATATTAGCGATATGGAACAAGTGGTATTTATTATTATTATGCCCTTTACAAAACTGGCGCATGCGCACAATATTGCTTCGGTGAGACAGGACGGCCGAGTTATTAACTTCAAAACCGTGTTTCTGTCAAACCCACATTAAAATAACCAGAATTTTGACTTTAATCCCCTAAAGTACAAGACACGAAGTATGTCCTGCTTCAGTTAATTGAATTAGTACTTCCAGTATGTAATCCTACACGCCATGATTTTTCTTAAAATAAATAGCCTACATCCAGCAGAGGCAACATGAGAAATGATTTAGGAGCATTACGTTCTCCGAGCGTTTAAGTCGTTTGTATGAAGTATGTACTTTCGCACATAATCTGTCGATAAATCATTGTGAAATCCTTGAATTAATTATTCAATTTAAATATATTACATTTATAATTAGTAAAGGTTGTGTTTTCCCACCTACTTACTTAGCATGAACAGAAGATCACATAGTCTTGGAATGGAAACTGCAATATTTACTTTTAGTAATAATACGGGATTATTATTAAGTAGGCTATAGGGGAATAGAAATTACAATTTTGAATGTTTCAAATTGGGTTTATCGATTAATAATAGACCTCTATATTTTAACGAAATACTCTAAAAAATAGTTTTTATAATTAATTTATTATTTTTAGACATCTGAACTGAACACAGGAAAACTTTAAAGCCATTTTCAAGAAT